>CM052650.1:150431870-150453611 GCA_028533165.1 Leontopithecus rosalia | reverse complement strand
ATTAACTATAAGACCTGTAAGTAGACTTAAGACTCATATATATTTAAAGCAAAATCTATTGTTTCTGAGGTGTTTTTTTTTTTTTTTTTTTTTGCGACGGAGTTTCGCTCTTGTTACCCAGGCTGGAGTGCAATGGCGCCATCTTGGCTCACCGCAACCTCCGCTTCCTGGATTCAGGCAATTCTCCTGCCTCAGCCTCCTGAGTAGCTGGGATTATAGGCACGCGCCACCATGCCCAGCTAATTTTTTGTATCTTTAGTAGAGATGGGGTTTCACCATTTTGACCAGGATGGTCTTGATCTCTTGACCTCGTGATCCACCCGCCTTGGCCTCCCAACGTGCTGGGATTACAGGCTTGAGCCACCACGCCCGGCCTGTTTCTGAGTTTTTAAGGGTGAGCTTCATGAGCTGCCAGTATATGGAAAAAAATGAATATGTAAGAAGAAAATGAGAGGCTTAGAAAAACCACGCAGTAAGTGCTTCTTGGTTGATACTGAGCTGCTCTAGGGTTCTTGGATCTGTAGCTTTTAGCTTTAGGATGCATATAGTATTAGGAATCTGCTTCATCAAACACGGAAGAACAAAGCAGTCTGGGAGGCCCATGCCTAAAATCCCAGCACTTTGGGAGGCAGAGGCAGGCAGATCACCTAAAGTCAGGAGTTTGAGACCAGCTTGGCCAACATGGTAAAAACCCTGTCTCTACTAAAAATACAAAAATTAGCCAGGCATGGTGGTGGGGGCCTCTAATCCCAGCTACTCAGGAGGCTGAGGCAGAAGAATCACTTGACCCCAGAAGGCTGAAGTTGCAGTGAGCCAAGATCACGCCACTGCCCTCCAGCCTGGACGACAGAGTGAGACTCCATCTCAAAAATAAAAAATAAAAAAATAAAAAATAATTAGAGATTAATGTTTTAACACCAACCACATATTGAAGTCACTTTAGATCTGACTAAGTCTCCTGCTTTTGGTATTTTGTAGACATGATTTCTAGTCTTCAGTAAAAAGCTAAAAATTGTGGACCATGCTTTGGGTGCAGACACTTAAATGAGTTGAATCAAAGACTTTGCGATAGTAAGGATTCATTGTTTAGTAGGTACTTCAATTCCCAGCCAACATGGAGTAACCGGGAATAGATGTACCACTGTGCCTGAAACAACCAAAAAACTAGATATAACATAAGATACAACACTTTGTGAGATATTGGATGTCAGACAACAAAGGGTAGCAATCTCAGAAATGGGAAACAAATGCTGTGAACCCCATCACTGCCCTGGCTTACTGCCTTGAAAGAGTACAGGCTGTGACAAGGAGCGGGGAAACCAGGCAGAGCCCAGCAGCTTTCTGAGTTGGTGAGATGGAGTTGACGATCTAGGAGACAGAGGCAACTAGAGTTCCCAAGACAGAGCACCCAGAGAGGAGAGAGCTACAAAGAGGGAGACCTCTGAAGGTTTGCATGGGGATCCCCCAGGCATCCAGTAGAGTGCTAATCGGGGCATGAGGAAGCTCTTGGAGGCCTCAAAAAGAACCACCTTAAAGGATTAGAAGGAACAGTTTCTCCATACAGGGCCAAGAATACTGCCTATTTCACCTACCAGCCAGACAAAAACCCCATAATTCACAGAACATGCTGGTAGAGTACTCAGAAAGGTTTTGTCTCAGTAGTGGAGTAGATTTAGCCTTAGATGAAGTCCACCTAATTTCTTAACAGCAAGACCAAAAAGCAGACTGTTTCTAAGTGACTTCACTGTACTGCAGAACAAAGTTCAAGAATATAGGAATACAGAAAATGTCCAGCACCCACGGAGGTAAAATTGGAAATATCTGACATTCAATAAAAAATTACAAGGCATGTAAAGAGGCAGGAAAATATGAGCTGTACTGAGTCCATTGAAACTGATTCAGACATGAAATATGCTAGAAATAGCATATGGACATTAAACATTGTTATGAATGCTTCTGTATAAACATTGTTATGAATGCTTCTGTAAACGGAGGCATGGAAGATACAAAGTAGACCCAGCTCAAACTCCTGTAGATGAAAACTACAATGTCAGATGAAGGGTGCCTTAGGAATGGTGCTGAGGCTAGGAATGCTGGAAAGGCAGTACAGAGAAGGTGGTTTTGCTGGGACAAGCATTTGGTAGGTGGGAAGAATAAGTAGAGGTGGTGTAGAGATGGAAAGTGTTTCATGAAAGATGGATATTATAGGCAGGCAACACCAGGAAGGAGGGAAAGGGTGAGAGTCAAATCCTTGGGCAGTCACAGTGGCTCATTCCTGTAATCCTAGCACTTTGGGAGGCCAAGGCAGGTGGATTGCTTGAGCTCAGGAATTTGAGACCAGGCTGGGCAACATGGTGAAACCCCATCTCTACTAAAAATGCAAAAATCAGCTGAGCATAGTGGAGTGCCTGTGGTCCCAGCTACTTGAGAGGCTGAAGCAGGAGAATCATTTGAACCCAGGAGGCAGAGTTTGCAGTGAACTGAGATCATGCCATTGCACTCCAGCCTGGGCAACAGAGCGAGACTCCGTCTCAAAAAGAGAGAGAGAGAGAGATCTTTAGAAGTAACTTGGGGGTAGATTGTAAAGTGATAGACTAAGAATTTGGACTTTGTCCTGAGGACTATGGGGGTTATATTAAGATTATACAGAGGGACAGACTCAATAGGATATATGTATATATAAAAGAGAGTTTATTAGGGAGAATTAGCTCACAAGATTACACAGTGAAGTCCCATGATAGGCCACCTGCATGCCAGGAAAGGGAAAGTGGTAGTTGCACAGTCCAAGTCCAAAACCTTCAAAACTAGGGAAGCCAAAGGTGCAGTCTTCAGTCTACAGCCCAAGGCCTGAGAGCCCAAGCAAGCTGCTGGTGCAGGTCCCAGAGTCCAAAGGCCGAAGAACCTGGAGTCTGATGTCTAAGGGCAGGATGAAAGGAAGCAAGTGTCTGACGAAGGAAAGAAAGAGAGCCAGAAGACTCAGCAAGCTGCTTATACCCCCATTCGGTGCTTGGTTCTAGCTGCATTGACGGCTGATTGGATGGTACTCACCCTTATTGAGGGTGGTCTTCCTCTCCCAGTCCGCTGACTCAAATGTCTGTCTCCTCACAGACATACCCAGAAACGATACTTTACCATCCATTTGACACAAATAGTGACCATCACAGGGAGCTACCCAAGGGTTTTGAGGAGAGAAACAGGAGTGTTTGTCTTGGAAGAATTCTGACAGCAGTGAAAGAGGTTGCCAAGACCAGGAGACTGGAAGCTTCTAGTAAAAGGCCGTGGGAAATGGGAGGCCCTGGATTAAGATAGTGAGAATAGAGAGGAAAGAACAGGTTTAGGGGTTAGAATGGTAATGATTTTTTCTTTTTATCATGCCCCAGTCCTAAGTGGATAGAATATAATGATTATAGGAGTAGTATCTTTGTTTGGGTTGCTATAACAAAATACAGATGGAATAATTTACAAATAGAAATGTATTGCTCACAGTGCTAGAGGATAGAAGTCCAAGGTTAAGGCATTCACAGATTCAGGAAGACCAAGATTAGGGTGCCAAGAGCCCTGGAGTGGGGTTGCTCTCTGCTTTAAAGATGGTGCCTTCTTGCTGCATCCTCATGTGGCGGAAGGTGGAAGGGAGCTCATTCAAGCCTCTTTTATAAGGGCACTAATCTCATTTATGAGGGTGGAACTCTCATGGCTTAATTACTTCCCAAAGGAAAGTGGGGGACTATTGAGGGACACCAACATTTAGACCATAGCAGGGTGCAAGTGAAAAGTAAGAGTTAATAAAAAGGCTAGGTATGGTGGCTCACACCTGTAATCTTAGTACATTGGGAGTCCACTTGGGAGGATTGCTTGAGACCAAGAGTTCAAGACCAACCTGGCCAACTTAGCGAGACCCCCATCTCATTTTTTATTTTAAAATTTAAAAATATTAAAAAAACAATTAATAAAGAGATAATAGTGGCTAATAGTTTGAGTGCTTTTCCTGTGTCAGGCAGTGTAATGAGCACTTGCATGCATAGTAACTCATTTAATATTTCTGACAGCGCTATGAAGCAGGTACTATTATTAAGTTCATTTTTAGATGTAAAAACTGAGGCATGACAGGTGAAGTAACTTGCTCTCAGCTAGAAAGCGGTGACACGTGCTGGAATCCAGGCAGTCTGCCCTTAGGAGCCTGCCCTTAACCACAGCTCTTATTGCCTTTGGTCACAGTTGATTCCCCATGTGTCCTGATAATCTCTTCTGATTAGCCCACATCTTTGACGATGCCTATAACTGAATTAGAAAATACTGCAGAGACAGGTTTGGGGCACTCCGTCATTCATCTATCAAATGTTTGCCGAGTGACAACCATGAGACAGTGTTGGGTGCTGGGATTACAGACAAGAGGTGTAGCGTTAACGGGTCCAGTGAAGTCTAGTGGAGAAGAGATAAGTAAGAGACTATCACAGGATAGTATGATAGAAGAGGCAAGCACAGAACACTTTGAAAAACATGGAGGTTAGCATAATCCAGATTAGGGGCATCCAGAAAAGCCACGTGGTGGGAATTACCCCTTCTGAGCATGAAAGAATGCGCAGACATTAGCCAAGGGAAGAGCAGATCTCGAAGCTCCAACATCTGCTGACAGAATGAGCAAGAGGCAGAGGGGTCTTGAAGAGAACAGGAGTAATCTGAACGGTACCATGAGTGACAGTAAACTAAACAGTAAGCAGTCTAGGCATTAAAATAAAAGAGTTGGCCAGCAGTAGTGGCTCACGCTTATAATCCCAGCACTTCGGAAGGCCAAGGCAAGAGGATCACCTGAGGTCAGGAGTTCGAGACCAGCTTGGCCAACGTGGTGAAACCCCATCTCTACTAAAAATACAAAAATTAGCCGGGTGTGGTGGCGTGTGCCTGTAATCCCAGCTACTCAGGAGGCTGAGATAGGAGAATCCTTTGAACCCTGAAGGCGGAAGTTGCAGTGAGCAGAGATCAAGCCACTGCACTCCAGCCTGGGCAACAGAGCAAGACTCCATCTCAAGAAGAAAAAAAATAGGTACAGAGTAGTGTTGAATGCCTGCGACTGGAAATTGAGGAGCCCACTTCAGCACTCCAGAGCTGGGTTATACCCCAGATTACTCTATTTAACTTTGTTATCTTAGCACTCAACAGCCATCCCTTACATCATTTGTCCTAGTCCCTACTTCTTCCAAAATGAAGAGCTCTCATTCTGTGTAGCCAAATCCTATTTATGAATGTTTCATTTCCATCTCATCATAGTATAATTAGCTAACCTAATTTTTTTGCATTGTCCTCTATGCTTTTCCTTTGCTGACTTATTATGTACTTCCCATGCACCATCTTCCTTTTCCTTTTTTTTTTTTGAGACAGAGTTTCGCTCTTGTTAAACAGGCTGCAGTGCAATGGTGCGATCTCGGCTCACCGAAACCTCTGCCTCCTGAGTTCAGCCTCAGGAGGTTCTCCTGCCTCAGCCTCCCAAGTAGCTGGGACTACAGGCGCGCACCACCATGCCCAGCTAATTTTTGTATTTTTAGTAGAGACGAGGTTTCACCTTGTTGACCAGGATGGTCTTGATCTCTTGACCTCATGATCCACCCACCTCAGCCTCCCAAAGTGCTGGGATTATAGGCGTGAGCCACCACTCCCCGCCCTCTTTTTCCTTTTTTTAACATGTGATGGGAACACTTAAGATCTACACTCTTAACAAATTAACTGTATATACTTTTAATTTGTTAAGAGTGTAAATATATGTATGTGTGTGTGTGTATATATATATAATTTATTTTTTTTTTTTCTTTGAGACTGAGTCTTGCTCTGTCACCCAGGCTGGAGTGCAGTGGTGCAATCTTGGCTCACTACAACCTCTGCCTCCTGGGTCCAAGTGATTCTCCCACCTCAGCCTCCTGAGTAGCTGGGATTACAAGTACATGCCACCATGCCTGGCTAATTTTTTATATTTTTAGTAGAGGTGATGTTTCACCACTTTGGCAAGGCTGTTCTCGAACTCTTGATTTCAAGTAATCTGCCCACTTCGGCCTCCCAAAGTGCTGGGATTACAGGTGTGAGTCACTGCGCCCAGCCTTACAATGTGGAATTGTTAACTGTAATTGCTATGCTGTCAGTAGATCTCTGTGCACTATATTCTATTGTGTATTCTTGTATTGTTATTTAGTCCTTCATGTCTTTATCTCTTACCTCCCCAATGAAAACGTAATCACTTTATAGTCTTTTACCCTGGACAAAGTGTTATACATAATAGTTTACAGTAAGGGCCTGAGATTGAGAAATAGTTTGGATTCATTTATATGGAGTAGAGACATGGAAGAACTGCTGCTGTCAAAATCGTACCTTTAAATATGACTTGCTGAAATATTTAGGTGACAGCCTCTACACACTAAGTCTTTGTTGGCCACTTTGGTGACATTACAACTCTGTAGTTGCTTTCGTTGAGAATCTGGTAGCTATGCCAGGCGTGGTGACTCACGCCTGTAATCCCAGCACCTTGGGAGACTGAGGCGGGCAGATCACGAGGGCAACCAACATGGTCAACATCAGTCTGACCAACATGGTGAAACCTCATCTTAAAAAAAAAAAGACAGAGAGAATCTGGTATCTACAAACTGAAGTTTTCTCAAGGGCCAATCCAGGTCATCTGTTTCCCTTGGTGTACACTAAAGTATTTCTATCGTAATGGAAAGTTTGTTTTAAGAACTCTTAATAAAGCCTCCATCAACTTTTAAAAATTTTGTGGAACCACCAGAGACAGTTTAAGGACTGCAACTCTAGGGCAACAAACCCAGGAAAGAAATGGGGAGATGTAGGTCAGAGTATACAAAGCAGCAGATACAGAGGACGAACAAGTCTACTGGAGTTACGTACAACATGAGGTCTGTAGGGAATAAAATTGTACTACATGTGGGATCCATGCTAAATGAGTAGATTTTAGGTGCTGTTGCCACAAACACAAATAGTGTATTACCATGTGAGATGCTGGGTGTGTTAATTTGCTCCACTATAGGAACCTTTTTACTATCTGTATATGATCTGTAACGTGTTATATGCCTTAAATATATATAATAAACCTTTTTTTTCCTAACTAGAATAACCAGTTTAAAATAAGTTTTAAAATAAAACTTATTTTAAAAATTGCAACTGGGCCAGCTGTGGTGGCTCATGCCTGTAATCCCAGCACTTTGGGAGCCCGAGGCAGGGGGATCACATGAGGTCAGGAGTTCAAGACTAGCCTGGCCAACATGGTGAAACTCCATCTCTAATTAAAAAAAAAAAAAGATATAATTGATTTAAGATTTCCTCTACCCATTTGAAAACTTGTTTTCCCAAGATGTACAGAGTAGTTATTCATAGAAGAGTATTTTTTTTTAATTGGCTTTAGGCTGAGTGTGGTGGCTCACATCTGTAATCCCAGCAATATGGGAGGCCTAGACAGAAGGATCACTTGGTGCCAAGAGTTCAAGACCAGCCTGGGGCTGGGCGCAGTGGCTCATGCCTGTAATCCCACCACTTTGAGAGGCTGATGTGGGTGGATCACCTGAGGTCAGGAGTTTGAGGCCAGCCTGGCCAACATAGTGAAAACCCATCTCTACTAAAAATTTAAAAAATTAACTGGGTATGGTGGCCCATGCTTGTAGTCCCAGCTACTCAGGAGAATCGCTTGATCCTGGGAGATGGAGATTGCAGTGAGCTGAGATTGCACCATTACACTCCAGCCTTGGCAACAGAGCAAAACTCTGCCTCAAAGACAAACTAAAAGCAAAACACAAACAAAAAAGACCAGCCTGGGCAACATAGCGAGACCCTCTCTCTACAACTTTTAAAAAATTAATTAACTTTTAAAAATTGGCTTTAGGTAGGGAATGTGTTTTATTGCCTTTAATTTGTATATGGTTAAAAAGCTCGGCTGGGCGTAGTGGCTCACGCCTGTAATCCAAGCACTTTGGAGGCCAAGGCGGGCAGATGACCTGAGGTTGGGAGTTCAAAACCAGCCTGACCAACATGGTGAAACCTTATCTTAAAGTTTTATAGTTTAGTAGGTTTGTCTTAGAAACATAATCCAGAAAGTGGTGATTATAACTTGCTTTCGTTTTTCTTCACCCTAGGGTTCCTTGGATATCACCCAGAGTATTGAAGACGACCCACTTCTGGAAGCCCAGCTTCTCCCACATCACTCACTACAAGCTCACTTTAGACCCCAATTTCATCCTCTTCCTACAGTTATCATAGTGAATCTTCTGTGGTTTATTCATGTAAGTTGGCTGGACAAAGGGGACCTATCCAGAGGTGATGTTTATAAAAAATATATGTGTTTCAGAGGGCAGTTGTGCTGTATCTAACAACATTTAAAATGTAGGGTGTGGTGGCTCACGCCTATAATCCCAGCACTTTGGGAGGCCGAGGTGGTTGGATCACAAGGTCAGGAGATTGAGACCATCCTGGCCAACATGGTGAAACCCTGTCTCTGCTAAAATATAAAAAAAGTTAGTGGGGCGTGGTGGTACACACCTGTAGACCCAGCTACTTGGGAGGCTGAGGCAGGAGAATTGCTTGAACCTGGGAGGCAGAGGTTGCAGTGAGCCAAGATCGCGCCACTGCACTCCAGCTCTTGTGACAGAGCAAGACTCTGTCTCAAAAAGAAAAAAAGCCCACCAGTAAAATGTAGGACAGAAGTCCTTAGGATATCCTGACGGCTGTGTTATGGGCAAAAAAAAGTACATACATTTTTACTTATATCTTCAAAGAATTCATTGTGGATATATTTGCACACATGTAAGGATATTGCTGATAATAGCAGTGTTGTCTATCATATCAAGAGACTACAAACTACTTGCTATCCAGAGGACACTGTGTGCGCATTCACACTCGGCCCCTATTTGCAGTTTTTAAAAGGGAGTTGAGAGGGCTGGTGTGCACCTGTAGTCCTGTATATAATAGAATATATCTAAGGACTGGCTGGTGGCTCACACCTGTAATCCCAGCACTTTGGGAGGCTGAGGCAGGCGGATCACCTGATGTCTGGAGTTCAAGATCAGCCTGACCAACTTGAAGAAACCCTGTCTCTTCTAAAAATACAAAAAGTTAGCAGGGCATGGTGGCACATGCCTGTAATCCCATAATCTTCACTTGAACCTGGGAGGTGGAGGTTGTGGTGAGCCGAGATCACACTATTGCACTCCAGCCTGGGCAACAAGTGAAACTGTGTCACACACACACACAAAATAATAATAATAGAATATTTCTTTTTTTTTTTTTGAGATGGAGTTTTGCTGTTGTTACCCAGACTGGAGTGCAATGGCACGATCTCGGCTCACTGCAACCTCTGCCTTCGGGGTTCAAGCAATTCTCCTGCCTCAGCCTCCCGAGTAGCTGGGACTACAGGCATGCACCACCAAGCCCAGCTAATTTTTGTGTTTTTAATAGAGATGGGGTTTCACCTTGTTGACCAGGATGGTCTCGATCTCTTGACCTCGTGATCCACCCGCCTCAGCCTCCCAAAGTGCTGGGATTATAGGCGTGAGCCACCGTGCCCGGCCAATAATAGAATATTTCTAAAAGCATTCACAGACCTGTTAACACTTGTTGCCTCTCAAATGAGGACTGAGGGCCTTTGTGGAAGTGACACTAAAATATTTTACCGTTTACTTTTGAGTACTACTTGATTTTTTAACCATGTATATATATTACTTTCTTGGTTACAGAAAAGATGCAGAAAAGTCTATATATGGTAACATAGTTTATCAATTTACTTACACCCAGGTAATAATGTTAAGAAGACAAATCAAGTTGCAGTGGAATAATATGTACAATTTTTATGTGATGACAAGATTGCAAATATCTGGCATTTATAAAAACGCTGTGAAAAGTCTTACTGCAGGCTTCATTGGTGGTGACTCCACTGCCCGTCAGTTTAATCACTTCCTCCATTTTGATTATTGTAGATTTGGAAGAACTAGGGGTTATTTTTGTTGTCTGCTGCAGTGTGAAAAACCAAGAGGGCTCGTTCTCACCACTCCTTGAGTATTTAGGAGGATGGTGAATGGAGTTGATTGACTTGCTCAGCCTCTGCTCAGCCTCCTACCGATAGGTTTGTCTGTCTGTAGGGACCATATGCCCCAGCATATTTCCCGGGTTCCCCTGCAGCTGGGATTCCTCTCTGGCGAGGTGTACTGTGGGAAATGAGTTTGGAACTGAATCACTGGGGAGAGAGGTGGTATCCCCTTTCCTTGGGGGAACTAGTAGCTGTGGCCTGGCTCCACCATGGCCTCCCAATCCCCAGATCTCAGCTGAGGCACTTTCTTCTCGGTACCACCATGTGCAGGGGTGGCCTTGTGGTTTCCAGATGGTGGCCTCTTTTTCTTCTTTCCTTTGACTTTTTGTATGACATACTCTGTACCAGCCTGGGTACCATAGCAAGAACCCATCTCTTTAAAAACTTTTTAAAAATTGGCCAGGTGTGGAGCCATGCGCCTGTAGTCCCAGCTACTCTAGAGACTGAGGTAGGAGGATCGCTTGAGCCCAGGAGGTTGAGGCTGCAGTAAGTTGAGATCACACCACTGCACTCCAGCCTGGGCAACAGGGCAAGACTTCATCTCACACAAAAAACAAAAGTACATTTAAACAAAACAAAAATACATTTAAAAACTCATTTATAAAGATAGGATAGTGGAAGCTATAGGTATAAGAATATATGCTGGGATGGTGGTTATTGCTTCCTAATTCCAAATATTGCACATTAATCCTGCTGCTCTCCTTTCCCCCAGCTTGTGTTTGTTATTTTAGCATTTTTGACAGGTGTGCTTTGTTCTTATCCTAATCCAAATGAGGACAAGTGCCCAGGAAATTACACAAACCCACTGAAAGTTCAGACGGTCATAATCCTTGGGAAGGTTATTTTGTGGATTCTCCATTTACTCCTTGAATGCTACATCCAGTACCACCACAGCAAAGTCAGAAACCGAGGTTATAACTTGATCTACCGATCGACAAGGCATCTCAAGAGACTTGCGCTAATGATACACTCCTCGGGTACGTCCAGTTTTCTCTTAGCTACGTGGTTGCTTGAGGGACAGAAATGACAGAAGAAAGAATATATAACGTTTGATTGTAGAATCAAATGTATTCTCTCATTTTTGTAAGGCCGATGTGTGTTGTGACCACTAAAATTCGGATTACCTTAATGTCGTAAAGCTTTTCTTATGAAATATACAGCCTTGATTTTCGTTTGAAATCTGTTATTTGTTATGAACATGGTATCCTCATATGCATATGTGAAAGGTGGAACTATACCCTCTTTTGTTATCAGGTGATTTACTCATCTCACAAAGAAAAATGCTATTGCTGGCTGGGCGTGGTGGCTCACACCTGTAATCCCAGCACTCCGGGAGGCCATGACAGGAGGATCCCCTGAGGTCAGGAGTTTGCAAACAGCCTGGCCAACATGGTGAAACCCCATCTCTACTAAAAATAAAAACGAACATTAGCCAGGTGTGGTGGTGTGTGCCTGTAGTCCCCAGCTACTCGGGAGGCTGAGGCAGGAGAATTGCTTGAGCCTGGGAGGCAGAGGTTGCAGTGAGCTGAGGTTGTGCCACTGCATTCCAGCCTGGGCAACAAGAGTGAAACTCTGTCTAAAAAAAAAAAAACTGAATCCATATGTAGTCTTCCTACTTGGTGAGGGGTGGGGGTTGGGGGGAGTAAGAAAAAGAAAAAGAGAAAAAGAAAAAAAATTTTTTTTGAATCCAGGCTGGGCACAATAGCTCATGCACATAATCCCAGACCTTTGGGAGGCCAAGATAGGAGGATTACTTGAGGCCAGGAGTTCGAGACTAGCCTAGGCAACATAGTGAGCCCCTGCCCCATCTCTACCAAAAATGAGAAATTTAGTGCTGTAACAAATGAGCACCAAGTTAAGTTTGAAAAAAAAAAATTGGCTGGGCACCATGGCTCACACCTGTAATCCCAGCACTTTGGGAAGCCAAGAGAGGTGGATCACCTGACATCAGGAGTTCGAGACCAGCCTGGCCAACATGGTGAAACCCTGTCTCTAATAAAAATACAAAAGTTAGCTGGGCGTGGTGGCAGGTGCCTATAATCCCAGCTACTTGAGAGGCTGAGGCAGGAGAATTGCTTGAACCCTGGTTGCAGTGAGCCAAGATCGTACCATTGCACTCCAGCCTGGGTGACAAGAGCGAAAATCTGTCTTAAAAAAATAAATAAATAAGGCTGGGCATGGTGGCTCATGCCTGTAATCCTAGCACTTTTGTTGGCTGAGGTGGGTGGATCACTTGATGTCAGGAGTTCGAGACCAGCCTGGCCAACATGGTGAAACCCTGTCTGTACGAAAAATAGGAAAAGTAGCTGGGCATGGTGGTGGGTGCCTATAGTCCCAGCTACTTGGGAGGCTGAGAATCACTTGAACCCAGGAGGTGGAGGTTGCAGTGAGCAGAGAACGTGCCACTACACTCTAGACGCTCCAATCTGGGTGACAGAATGAGACTCCATCTCAAAATAAATAAATAGATAAATAAATGAATAAAAATAAAACAAAATAAATTAGCCATGTGTGGTGGCCTGTGCCTGTAGTCCTAACTACTTGGGAGGCTGAGGTGGGAGGATCCACTTGAGCCTAGGAGTCCAAGCCATGATTATGCACCACACTTCAGCCTTGGTGAAAGAGTGAAATGCCCCTCTGTAAAAAAAGAAAAAAAATTGAATCCAAATTAGAGACTTTTTTTTCCTTTTGTTAGTACATTTTCGTAAAGGGCAGGCTGCAAGTTCATCTACTCAGTGAAATTCTCAGTGGAGGCTGAAGGGCTATGCTATAGCAGAAAGAAGCAATTTATAGAGATGGGTGATCTTGGCTGCTCTTGAAGCAGGAACATTTATTGCTTTCTGTCTACTTTGAGAATGAGCTTGAGAATGTTTAACTGTTGATATGCAGCACTTTCTTTTGGCCAGAAGATGTCAGGCTAACACAAAGATTAAAAAAAAGAAAAAACTTAGTTTTAACCTACAACATATCTTACGTGATCTGTGGCCAATTTATATTCACTTTCTCAAGTGATGGTATGGAAATAGCATTTTTGAAGCTCACAAAGAGATTGTTTGATCTTTAACCTTTCCAAAATCTGCCTTTCAAATTCTTAATAAACATGTGAACCTTAACATGATCTATTTCTAAATACTTGGACCTTTAGAATCACAGGTGATACCATGTTTATGTGAAGACCCAGAAAATCAAATGGAATGGAGCAGGTATTTACCTTATTTCTGTTTTTAAAAATATTTTTAGATTTTTTTTTTTTTGAGATGGAGTTTTGCTCTTGTTACCCAGGCTGGAGTGCAATGGCGCAATCTCGGCTCACTGCAACCTCTGCCTCCTGGGTTCAGGCAATTCTCCTGCCTCAGCCTCCTGAGTAGCTGGGATTACAGGCACGTGCCACCATGCCCAGCTAATTTTTTGTATTTTTAGTAGAGACGGGGTTTCACCATGTTGACCGGGATGGTCTCGATCTCTTGACCTCATGATCCGCCTTCCTTGGCCTTCCAAAGGGCTGGGATTACAGGCGTGAGCCACCGCGCCTGGCCCTAAAAATATTTTTTATTGTCCAGGTGCAGTGACTCATACCTGTAATCCCAGCACTTTGGGAGGCCAAGGAAGGCGGATCCTGAGGTCAGGAGATTGAGACCATCCTGGCTAGTATGGTGAAACCCTGTCTCCACTAAAAATACAAAAAATTAGCTGGGTGTGGTGGTGGGTGCCTGTAGTCCCAGCTATTTGGGAGGCTGAGGTAGGATTGAACCAGGGAGGCGGAGGTTACAGTGAGCCAAAAATCATACCACTGCACTCCAGCCTGGCTGACAGAGCAAAACTCCATCTAAAAAAAAAATGTTATTTCTTATTTGCAGAAAAAAAAAAGACAAGGTAAGTCTATGGAGGTATAGGACTTACAAATAACAATAGTAATATTAACTTCAGCCTGATACATTTTGTTATTTTCTAGAGAAGAAAAAAATTATTTCTTTTTGGATGAGGGTGGGAGAAAAGGCTTTGCTTTCCTACCAAGTAAAAATATTTGGCTGGGTGCAGTGGCTCATGCCTATAATCCCAGCACTTTGGGAGGCCGAGGCGGGTGGATCACGAGGTCAACAGATCGAGACCATTCTGGTCAACATGGTGAAACCCCGTCTCTACTAAAAATACAAAAAATTAGCTGGGCATGGTAGCGCACACCTGTAGTCCCAGCTACTCGGGTGGCTGAGGCAGGAGAATTGCTTGAACCCAGGAGGCAGAGGTCGCAGTGAGCCAAGATTGCGCCACTACATTCCAACCTGGGTAACGAGCGAAACTCCATCTCAAAAAAATATATATACTTACCTAATTTACCTGTTGTTCTTCCTTAGATCCAAATACTTTTTTTTTTTTTTGAGACAGGGAGTCTTGCTCTGTTATCCAGGCAGGAGTGTAGTGGCATGAACTCAGCTCACTGCAACCTCTGCCTCCCAGGTTCAACTGATTCTATTGCCTCAGCCTCCCAAGCAGCTGGGACTACAGGCATGTGTCACCACACTCAGCTAATTTTTGTATTTTTAGTAGAGACAGGGCTTCACCATGTTGGCCAGGGTGGTTTCAAACCCCTGACCTCAGGTGATCTGCTCACCTCGTTTTCCAAAGTGCTGGCATTACAGGCATGAACCATTGCACCCAACCTAATATTTGATAGAATTCAAAATGTATTTGGGCCAGGCGCAGTGGCTTACGACTGTAATACCAGCACTTTGGGAGGCTGAGGCAGGTGGATCACTTGAGGTCATGAGTTTGAGACAGGCCTGGCCAGCATGGTGAAACCCCATCTCTACTAAAAATACAAAAAAAAAATTAGGCATGGCTGAGGTGGTGGCAGGCACCTGTAATCCCAGCTACTTGGGAGGCTGAGGTAGAAGAATTGCTCAAACCTGGGAGGTGGATGTCGCAGTGAGCGAAGATGGTGCCACTGCGTTCCAGCCTGAGCCAATAGAGTGAGACTACATCTTAAAAAAAAAAATCAGTTATTAGTTATATAGCCAAGTTGCATATTTGGGGCTCTTTTCCCATTAAAATGAAAACTTGGTCCTTCACTGAAAATATTTTACCCCATCAGATGGATCCAGTCAAGCAGTGTTCCTCTTTGGGGCCTCAAAGTGTGAAGCCAGAGGTTGGGGACATGCAAAAAGGCAGTTCCCTCGAAGGTAAATTTGGAAAGAATACTTATTTTAAAGCAGGTCCCATTAGGAATTGTAGGGCCTGAGAGCGTAGTGATTGTGTCCTTCCTGCACACCCTTAGTTCTCAGGGGCCCACATTCTTTGGGATTCTTTGGCATTCTAAGACATTCTGTCTTAGTTGACTCATGGAAATGCCTACTGGAGTCCGCACTGATATCTGGGCCTGGTGCCCTGCAGTGAGCCAGAGAGACTAGGTCTCTCCTGTAGCATAGCATCTGACTGCAAGTCCCCTGTGAGTTGTCTGGAGGAGGGGCTGCATAGCATGTGCCTAGAACTGAAAATCAGAATTATTGTTATAATAATGATAGCGATATATGACACTTACTGCATGTCTACTTAGGCATTGTTAGTTCATTTCTTCCTACCAGAACCCTGTGTGATAAATATCGTTTCCTCCGTTTTATACTGAAGGAGTCCAGGTCTGGGTGAGATCGTGGGTTTTGTTTCTAGGAGGCAGCAGGTCCTACACTGGATCCCAGGGGTGGCAGCTCTTAGCTTGTGGTCATACCTCCCCAGCCCACAGGAACTTATTTCTTCCAGATATTTTTAGTGAATAGCAAGTATTCCATTAACCTTAGATTTTTTTTTTTTTTGAGACAAAGTTTCACCCTCATTGCCCAGGCTGGCACAATTTGGCTCACTGCAGACTCCACCTCCCAGGTTCAAGTGATTCTCCTGCCTCAGCCTCCTGAGTAGCTGAGATTGCAGGTGTGCACTACCACACCTGGCTAATTTTGCATTTTTAGTAGAGACTGGGTTTCACCATATTGGTCAGGCTGGTCTCAAACCCCTGACCTCAAGTGATCCATCCACCTCAGCCTCCCAAAGTGTTGGGATTACAGGTGTGAACCACTGTGCCTGGCCTAGAATCTTTTTAAAATGGTGATTGAAGTAAAACAAAAAACATTTAGGCTATGTCTATGGTTATAAAACCATTTAAAAAACACCAAAGTAGGCCAGGCATGGTGGCTCACACCTGTAATCCCAGTACTTTGGGAGGCCAAGGCAGGTGCATTACTTGAGGCCAGGAGTTCCAGAGCAACGTGGCCAACATGGAGAAAGCCTGTCTCTACTGCTGGGCACAGTGGCTCACACCTGTAATCCTAGCACTTTGGGAGGCCGAGGTGGGCGCATCACCTGAGGTCAAGAGTTTGAGATCACCCTCACCAACATGGAGAAACCCTGTCTCTACTAAAAATACAAAATTAGCTGGGCGTGGTGGCACATGTGGGTAATCTCAGCTACTCTGGAGGCTGAGGCAGGAGAATTGCTTGAACCCGGGAGGTGGAGGTTGCAGTGAACCTTTGTACTCCAGCCTGGGCAACAAGAGAGATACTTTTTTTTTTTTTTTTTTTTTTGAGACAGAGTTTTGCTCTTGTTACCCAGGCTGGAGTGCAATGGTGCGAGAGAGATGCTTTGTTTAAAAAAAAAAACCAAAAACTGTTTCTACTAAAAATACAAAAATTAGCTGGGCATGGTGGCAGGCGCCTGTAATTCCAGCTGCTAAGGAGGCAGAGAATCACTTGAACTAGGGAGGCAGAGGTTTCAGTGAGCTGAGATCTTGCCAGCCTGGGCAACAGAGTAAGACTCTGTCTCAAAGAAAAAAAAAAGACATCAGTTATTAGACTGTTACTGTATAATTGGAGAGTGTATTTGGTTAGCACAAAACTGATAAGGAGGCCGGTGTGGTAACCCAAAGCTGAAGTAACTTTCGTCTGAGCTAAGATATTGTATAGGGTGGTCTTTTTCAAGGAGGGGACTTGTGTAATGTCCACAGCACATACCGTTATAGGGAATGTTTTATTTCAGTATGCCCTTCCCACCAGACTGCAAACTTCATGTCCATAGAACTTGCTGGTATATAGGATTTGCCTAGTACTTTGAAAACTCCTTTGAAAATGCTTTCATTTCTCTGGGTAAGTTTTTTTTCCCTAGTATTTCTTTCCTAAATGTTGTAAAACTGTATTGGCTGGGTGCGGTGGCTCACGCCTATAATCCCAGCACTTTTGGGAGGCCAAGGCGAGCAAATCAAAAAATCAGGAGTTCAAGACTAGCCTGGCCAACATGGTGAAACCCCGTCTCTACTAAAAATACAAAAAATTAGCCAGGCGTGGTGACACATGCCTGTAATCCCAGCTACCCAGGAGCCTGAGGCTGGAGAATCGCTTGGACCTGGGAGGCAGAGGTTGCAGTGAGCTTAGATCATGCTACTAAACACTCCAGCCCTGGCTAATTTTTGTATTTTTAGTAGAGACAGGGTTTCTCCATGTTGGCCATGATGCTCTTGAACTCTTGACTGTTAAAACGCGTGTTCTGAATGAAGAGACCCCCAAACAGGCTTTGTGTGAGCAACATGGCTATTTATTCATCTGGGTGCAGGTGGGCTAGGCCGAAAAGGGCGTCAGCGGAGGGCGATGGGATAGGAGTTGGTTTTATAGGTTGTCAGGGAGGCAGTGGAAAGTTACAAAAGTTACCCAGCTACAGCTGGCAGTTTTTTGCAAGCTGGGAAGGGGTTGTAGGGTGTTGAGTCAGGAGGTTGGCCAAGCTGGGAGGGAGTTGTAGGGTGTGGAGTTAACAAGCTGGCCAAACTGGGAGGGGGTCATAGGGTGTGGAGTCACTAGGTTGACCAAACTGGGTTACAGAGTCCAATGGCCTTGTCAATTGAGGCCGGAACAAGAAACAATAGAAGAATGTCTCAGGAACTCATCTGGGGTGTACGTGCAGGTCACAGAGATTATCATGGTGAGGTCAGACCTTACACTGAACTCAAGTGATCCACCTGCCTTGGCCTCCCAAAGTGTTGGGATTATAGGTGTGAGCCACTGCACCTGGCCCCTCTCTTCTTGAGTTCTGTAATTTGCTAGAATAGCTCACAAAAGTCAGGGAAACACTTTACTTATGTTTACTGGCTTATTACAAAGGAGATCAATGAACAGCCAGGTGAAGAGGTACATGGCATGAGGTCTAGCAGGGTCCCACGTAAAGGAGCTTCTGTCTACATGGAGTTGGAGTGGACCACCCTCCTGGCAGCCCAGAAGTTCATCAAAATGTGTATTCAATAGTTTTTATAGAACTTTAAATCCAGCCTCCCTCCTCCTCTGCCCTTCCCTGAGGTTCATGGATGGGGCTGAAAGCTCTAATCACTGGTCATCTTGGTGACCAGCCCCACCATGAGACTGTGTAGGGGCCCCACCCTAAGTCATGTCATCAGCATAAACTGATGAGATGTGATGGAAAGGACTTGCCATGCATAACAAAAGGTACTTCTCAGGAAATTCCAAGGGTTTTAGGAACTCTATACAAAGACCAAATGGACCTGTTGACTCAGAACACCATACTCCAAAGTGCGGGTGCGTGGGGGGGCCTGCTTCGTACTCCAAACTAAAGGAGCTTGGAGCGGGCTCAGGAGCGGAGTGTCTGCCTTCCTGCCCTCCTGTTTCGTGTCCTTCTTTCTCCCCAGCCAGTCGTAGAAACCAGAACTCCTCTTCCCAAAGGCAGGCCTTAGAAACTAGAATCCTCTGTCCAAAGCAGGCCATAAAACCTAGAAAGGTTACTTTCTCTCTTTACCTTTTTCCCTTGAAGACTCTTAATTTTGGAGGGGTCCTGCCCTATCTGTCAGGAGGGTTGGGGGTGAGGAGTCTACACAGAGAAGCCAAGAATAATCTGAATTAACAGGCCTTGCTGGGTTTCACCCTTCAGTGTATTCCCATTAGATCATATTTTGTCCAATCACATTTCTACAAGGCTGTCCATTCTTCATCAAATGTAAGCATAAGAATAGTTTTCTCATCAGGTGTACTGATGATGTACAGATTCACACCTGTAATCCCAGCACTTTGGGAGGCTGAGGTGGGTGGATCATGAGGCGAGGAGTTTGAGACCAGCCTGATCAACATAGTGAAACCCTGTCTCTACTAAAAATACAAAAATTAGCTGGGCGTAGTGGCATGGACCTGTAATCCCAGCTACTCTGGAGGCTGAGGCAGGAGAATTGCTTGAACCTGGGAGGAGGAGGTGGCAGTGAGCTAAGATCATGCCACCTCACTCCAGCCTGGGCAACAGAGTGAGATGCCATCTCAAAAAAAAAAAGAATAGTTTTCTCTGGGTCTTTTGTTCTTTCTTCCCACCGCCCCCCCACCGACCGAGATAGGGTCTTGTTCTGTTGCCCAGGCTGGAGTGCAGTGGCGTGACCTCAGCTCACTGCACCTCAACCTTCCTGGCTCAAGCAGACCTCCCACCTTAGCCTCCCAGGAGAATTGCTTGAACCTGGGAGGCAGAGGTTGCAGTGAGCTGAGATTACGCTATCCCAGGTAGCTGGGACTACAGGTGTGTGCCATCATGCCTGGCTCACATTTTATATATTGTTTTTTGTAGAGATGGGGTCTTGCTATGTTGCCTAAACTGGTCTTAGGCTCAAGCAATCCTCTTGCCTTGGCTTCCCAAAATGCTGGAATTACAGGTGTGAGCCACTGTGCCTGGCCTGGGTGTTCATTTCTGAAGGCTCTGATCACTCAGAAAATTACAAGTGTTTTAGGAACTCTGTGTTAGGAACCAGACAAAGACCAACTATATGTTGGCCAGAGACCATACATGTCTTTCTCATTACACGCTGTGTTTTTTGTTTGTCCTCCTCAGGCAACACAGTGCTTCTCCTCATACTGTGCATGCAACACTCCTTCCCGGAGCCTGGGAGATTATATCTTGACCTCATTCTGGCCCTCCTGGCCCTGGAACTCATCTGTTCCCTCATGTGTCTCCTCATTTACACAGGTGAGAATTATAATGAGGCTGTTCTTAAAGGAACTTTGAACTACTACTTTTCTCCTAGTTTAAAGTATAGCTCATTTTCTTAGTGACAAGGACGTTCTCTGTGTATCTGAGTGGAAACCACATCCAGACGTCTTCAATTTCAAACCAACAGGAAGGTACAACCACCACCAGTAAGACCCAGTTCTTCTAAAATTGTGTCATTAATAAATTTTTGTCAGTGCAAGTGAAACTTTTCCATTAAAACAAGACACAAACTTTTTGGGCTGGGAATGGCACCTCAAGCCTGTAATACCAGCACTTTGGGAGGCTGAGGCAGGTAGATCACTTGAGCTCTGGAGTTCAAGACCAGCCTGGACAACATGGTGAAACCCCATCTCCACCCAAAATACAAAAAATTAGCCAGGTATGGTGGTGCATGCCTGTGGTCCCAGCCCCTCGGGAGGCTGAAGTGGGAGGATCACTTGAGCCTGGGAGGCTCAAGTGAGCTGAGATCACGTGCCTGCACTCCAGGCTGAGTAAGACTCTGTCTCTTGAAACAACAACAGCAAAATCATTCACAAACTTTTGCTTCACTGAAATGTCAGCTTGGCATGTAAAATTAAAAATTAAGAAATAGGCCAGTCACAGTGGTTCATGTCTGTAACCCCAGCACTTTAGGAGGCTGATGTGGGAGGATCTCTTGAGCCCAGGAGTTTCAGACCAGCTTGGGCAACAAAGGGAAACTTAATCTCTATTTTAAAAAATTAGCCGGCTATGGTGGTGCACAGCTGGAGTCCCAGCTCCTAGGGAGACTGAAGTGGGAGGATTGCTTGAGCCTGGGAGGTTGATTGCAGTGAGCCACGATCACCCTGCTATACTCCAGCCTGGGCGACAGCAAGACTCTGTTATCTCAAAAAAAAAAGAACAGAAAAGAAAAAGAAATGAAAAATAAATAAAAATAATTTAATTCGTAGCTAAATTATAGATGCAAAAACTGCATTTATGAATCTTAAATTCCACTGGGTAAATATTTTTTCTTATTTATATTATATATACATAATATATATACATATATACACATATTTTACACACACATATATGTATATATATATATAACTGATACAGGGTCTTGTCTAACCTGGTCTCCAGCTCCTGAGCTCAAGCAGTCCTCCCCCTCAGCCTCCCAAAGTGCTGGGATTACAAGTGTGAACCACTGTGCCTGGCCTCCCCCAATTTTTTTTTTTTTAATTTTGAGATGGAGTTTCGCTCTTGTTACTCAGGCTGGAATGCAATGGTGCAATCTCGGCTCACCGCAACCTTCGCCTCCTGGGTTTAGGCAATTCTCCTGCCTCTGCCTCCCGAGTAGCTGGGATTACAGGCATGCGCCACCATGCCCAGCTAATTTTTTATATTTTTAGTAGAGATGGGGTTTCACCATGTTGACCAGGATGGTCTCGATCTCTTGACCTTGTGATCCACCCGCCTCAGCCTCCCAAAGTGCTGGGATTAAGGCATGAGCCACCGTGCCTGACCGGCCCCCCAAATTTTTTAAGGTTAAAAGGAAAAGAAAACAAAACTGTATTTAGCCCAAACTTACAGGGTGAAAAAATCTGTAAATAGTGACCAAGCCCATCTGTCTTTTTAGTATTTTGATATTCTAGCATGTGTGCTTTCCTTGGCTTATTATGGGAAGGATGAAGGGAAAATTCTTG
>CM052650.1:150398217-150431770 GCA_028533165.1 Leontopithecus rosalia | reverse complement strand
TCAGGCAATTCTCCTGCCTCAGCCTCCCAAGTAGCTGGGATTACAGGCACGCGCCACCGGGCCCAGCTAATTTTTTGTATCTTTAGTAGAGACGGGGTTTCACTGTGTTGACCAGGATGGTCTCGATCTGTTGACCTCGTGATCCACCCGCCTCGGCCTCCCAAAGTGCTGGGATTACAGGCTTGAGCCACCGCGCCCGCGGAAAATTCTTGTTACATGTGATTGCTTTAGTGTTATTGCCTGACCTGTGATCTGAAAAATGCCAAATGCATTCAATTTAACTTACTTTAAGGGCTGGTTGTAGTGGCTCACACCTGTCATCCCAGTGCTTTGGGAGACCAAGGTGGGTTAGGAGTTGGAGACCAGCCTGGGCAACTTAGTGAGGCCCTGTCTTACAGCATGTTTTTTTAATTAGCCAGGTGTGGTAGTGCACACCTGTAGTCTCAGTTACTTGGGAATCTGAGGCCAGAGGATTGTGTGAGCCCAGGAATTCAAGGTTACAGTGAGCCATGATCACACCACTGTACTCCAGCCTGGGTGACAGAGTGAGACCCTGTATCTAACAACAACAAATTATTCAAAAACTGCAGAGATAAGTCTGAAAGGTGGACTTTTTTTTTTTTTTTGAGATGATGTTTCACTCTGTCACCCAGGCTGGTGTGCAGTGTTGCGATCTTGGTTCACGGCACCCTCTGTCTCCCGGATTTAAGTACTCAGCTTCCCGAGTAGCTGGGACTACCGGCATATGCCACCACGCCCAGCCAATTTATTGTATTTTTAGTAGAGATGGAGTTTCATCATGTTGGCCAGGCTGGTCTCAAATTCCTGACCTCAGGTGATCCACCCACTTCAGCCTCCCAATGTGCTGGGATGACAGGTGGGAACCACCATGCCTGGCCTGAAAGATGGACATTTTTATATTGTCAGACTATAGGTACCTCTTTTATTTCTGCCTCTTGCTTTTACTTTAATACCATATCACTGTTATCCCCAATACTCCAATCCAAGAAACTTCTGTCTTATATACCTAAGAGAGGAACTGTTCTGAGTTTATTTAGGAATTATTATGTTGAGATGCTATTTTAGGGAGATAAGACAGGAATATAAACAACTTACCTGATCTTTCAGTGACATTTAGCTTATTGGTTCACTCCCTGCTTGAAATGGTCCTTCCCTTGTTCTGGGACTCTTGCTTTCCTGGTCTCTTGCCTGCCTTACCAGCTGCCTCACTTTCTTCTCCTTTGCTGAGTGTTCTCCTAGACCCTTCAGTGGAGGAACCTCAAGGCATAGTCTCGGTCGTTCCTAGCCTGGCAGTGTAGAGCCTCATCTTCTGTGCCTAGTTCCATTTCTGGCCTTAAGATGCTTGTCATTTCTAGCTTTCTTGACTGCTAAAAGTTAAGGGCTTCTAGTTAAATTTTCTCACTTTATTCTTTGGCCGCCTGCTTCCTTCCTGGTGCTTTCTGATGAACTCTGTGCAAATCTCCTAATCTTTTCACTTTTCTGTTTGACCTCTGGCTAGCTTCGTCAACCTAGTTCTCAGCTGAGAATTTGCATCAGAATCATATGTGGGGGGAAAAAAAAGAATCGTATGTAAAGTGTGCAGTTCCTCAAAGGGTTAAACATAGATTTACCCTGTGGCTCAGCAATTATACTCCTAGGTATATATCCAAGAGAGCTGAAAACATGTATTGACACAAAAATAGGCATATGAATGTTCAAAACAGCATTATTCATAATAGAAAGTGGACACAGCCCAATGTTGTTGGAGTAAACTGATGAGTAGATAAATAAAATATGTTCTCTATCCGTACAGTGGAATTTAATTCTTTCATAAAAAGGAATTAATACATGGATTGGATGAATGTGCTGATATACATACAATGTGGATGTACCTTGAAAATTTGTGCTAAGTGAAAGAAGCCAGTCACAAAAAACTGCACATTATGTGATTCTATGTAAGTGAAATGCCCAGAGCAGGCACTTCTTTTTTTTGAAATGGAGTTTCACTCTTGTTGCCCAGGCTGGAGTGCAATGGTGTGATCTTGGCTCACTGCAATCTCTTCCTCTCGGGTTCAAGTGATTCTCCTGCCTCAGCCTCCCAAGCAGCTGGGATTACAGACATGTGCCATCATGCCCAGCTCATTTTGCATTTTTGGTGGAGACGGGGTTTCTCCATGTTGGTCAGGGTGGTCTTGAACTCCTGACCTCAGATGATCCACCTGTCTTGGCCTCCCAAAGTGCTGGGATTACAGGTGTGAGCCACCAAGCCTGGCTGAGCTGGCACTTTTTTTTTTTTTTTGAGACAGAGTGTCTCGCCCTGTTGCCCAGGCTGGAATGCAATGGCATGATCTTGGCTCATTGCAACCTCTGCCTCCTGAGTTCAAGCAATTCTCCTCCCTCAGCCTCCTGAGTAGCTGGGTTTACAGGCGTGTGCCACCATGCCTGACTAGTTTTTGTATTTTTAGTAGAGACAGGGTTTCACCATGTTGGTCAGGTTGCTCTTGAACTTCTGACCTCGTGATCCACCTGCCTCAGCCTCCCAAAGTGTTGGGATTACAGGCATGAGCCACCACCATCTGGCTGAGCAGGCACTTCTGTAGAAACAAAAATAGGTTAGTAGTTGCCTAAAGCTAGAGGGAGGGGACAAATGAGGAGTGGGTTTTTTTTTGAGATATGAAAATGTTCTGTACTTGATTGTGGAGATGTTTACACAGCTCTTTGAATATGCTGAAATCATTGAATTGTACACAAGGGTAAGCTGCATGATATGTGTGAACTGCATCACAGTAAAGTTCTTATAAAAAAGGAAAGAATAATATGTGGAACGTTTAAAAAATTTGGTGCCTGAGCCTAATCTGCCTTCCCTCTCCCAGCTCATGTGCTAAATACTCTGATTCATTTGGAGCTCCACATAGATGGAGTTGACAGTCAATCTGAGTTGACAGTCACTCCCTTCATTGGGACTTGTCTCATCCCATGCTGTTTCTCCCTCCCCCCTTTTTTTGAGACAAATTCTCACTCTGTCATCCAGGCTGTAGTCCAATGGCACAATCTCTGCCTCAGCCTCTCAAGTAGCTGGGGCTACAGGCATGCATCACCATGCCCAGCTAATTTTTGTATTTTTAGTGGAGATGGGTTTCCCCATGTTGGCCAGGTGGTCTTGAACCTCTGACCTCAAGTGATACACCCACCTCAGGCTCCCAAAGTGTTGGGATTACAGGCGTGAGCCACTGTGCCTGGTCCCAAACTTTTATATATTCATCTGCTTGGTGAAGTTTTCGTCTACATGTCCCACAGACACCAACAAGATCAGAATTGAACTGAGCATTATTTTCTTCAAAATTTCCCTCCATCCTAACCCTCCACTTCTAGCTCAGTTAACAATACCAGCCTGCATCCATGATAAATCAGAACCCTAGAAATGTAGGTGTCATCTAGCTGCTTCTTTCTTCTTCACTCCCCAAGAACTAGATAGGATGGTGATCAGTCATCAGTTTTATTTGGTCTACCTGTCTTTGAACTTGGTCTCTTTTTTTTTGGTCCCTGCCACTGCCTTGGTTGGGTACTCATCATCTCTTGCATGACTACGGCCGTAGACACCTTACAGGTCTCTTTCCCTCTGTCCACTCATTCATATTCCTTATTCCTGCCAAAGTGATCTGTTCACAGTTAACTCTATTAACAGCTTCCCTGCCCAGAGTTTTCTAATGGCTGAGGGGAAAAAAAAAATCTAAAGTTTTATTATGGCATAAAAAGCTCTTTTTCTTTTTTTGAAACAGAGTTTTGCTCTTGTTGCCCAGGCTGGAGTGCAATGGTGTAATCTCAACACACTGCAGCCTCTACCTCCTGGATTCAAGTGATTCTCCTGCCTTAGCCTCCTGAGTAGCTGGGATTATAGGTGTTCACAACCATGCCCAGCTAATTTTTGTATTTTTAGTAGAGATGGCATTTCGACATGTTGGCCAGACTGGTCTCGAACTCGTGACCTCAGGTGATCCACCTGCCTCGGCCTTCTAAAGTGCTGGGATTACAGACATGAGCGACCATGCCCAGCCTAAAAGACTCTCCTTGAATGGCCTCTACCTAATCTGTTTTTCAGGGATGATGGTGAGATCCTTTCAATGACTGCCAGTTGCTCTGAGGATAAAATCTAAATGTCTTAGACCAGGCCTGGTGGCTCACACCTGTAATCCCAGCACTTTGGGAGGCCAAGGCAGGCAAATGACTTGAGACCAAGAGTTTGAGACCAGCTGGCCAACATGGTGAAACCCCGTCGTCTCTATTGAAAATACAAAAAAATAGCTGGGTATAGTGGCATGCACCTATAATCCCAGGTACTTGGGAGAGAGAATTGCTTGAACCTGGGAGGCAGAGGCATTGGTTGCAGCGAGCTGAGATTGTACCAGTGTACTCCAGCCTGGGCGACAGAGCAAGACTCCATTTCAAAAAAAAAAAAAAATCTAAATGTCTTGCATGACACAGTAGTCACTCCTGATGCGTTCTCTGCCCACCTTCCCAGCGTCACCCCTTGTCTCTACATCCTCACACCCATACATACATGTACCTTCTGAAGACCATAGCACTCGTTCAGACTCCTCCTGCACCTGAAGCACCCTTCTTTATTCTCCTAGTCTGTGTGATTAATTCCTGTGTTAATTCTCAAGGATGGGCTCAAGCTCTATCCTCTTTCCCCTCTCTGATACCTCCTGTTGAGTTAGACACTGCTTTCCAGGGCAAATAGCAGCTTGACAACTCCTTGTGCAAGCTTCTATTGAAGGTACTTTCTAGACTGTCTTAGATAGGCTTATTGTGTTTATTTTCCCCTGGACCAGACGAAGTCATGATTTCTGAATCAGATGGCTGGCTAGTTGCTCAAGTTCTCTGGGCTTCACTGAGGGGTAATAAGAGCATCCATTTCATGCATTATGAGAAAATGAGGGCTTCCATGTAAACCATTTAAACTGTGCCTCATGTATTCTAAGTGCACGTTAAATGTTACCTATTATTGCCGTTTTCATTGCTAATGTAATCCCTGTATTCAGCGCTTAGTATAGGCCTGGCACATAATAGACTTTCCAGCACTTGAGGACGTTAATAAGAACAGCAAATTAGCATAATTTGAAGAAATGAAAACAGACTTGTTTTTCAGAATTGGATCTAATAATGACTTTTGTTATTTTAGTGAAAATCCGGAAATTTAATAAAGCTAAACCAGAGCCTGATATACTTGAAGAAGAAAAAATCTATGCTTACCACAGCAATATTACCTCGGAGACTGGATTCAGGTAAGATTTAGGTGAGAAATAAAATAATTGAGTTTTTTCCCTTAGAAAGCTAGAAACCATTCTGATGCTTAGAATTTATGACCCTGTATTTGTACTTTCACAATTGTTTGATTATTTCTTTTCAGCTGTGGTAAAATCAAGTCTAAATCAGGACATGTAAATTTATTAAATAGGCCATATATTTGGTTCAGAAGTTAGATTAACCCACTTAACTGACCTATTTAACCTCTCAAGAGCTTTTGACATCATTAATTGGTTACTCCTTCCTTGAAGCATTCTTTTTTGTAGATGTCTTGGTTTTTTTTTTGAGATGGAGTCTCGCTCTATTGCCCAGGCTTGAGTGCAGTGGTGTGATCTCGGCTCACTGCAACCTCTGCCTTCCATGTTCCAGTGATTCTCCTGCCTCAGCCTCCCAAGTAGTTGGGACTACAGGCATGTACCACCACACCTAGCTAATTTTTGTATTTTCTAGTAGAGACGGGGTTTCACCATATTGGCCAGGCTGGTCCCAAACTCACGACCTCAGGTGATTCTCCTGCCTCGGCCTCCCAAGGTGTTGGGATTACAGGCAGGAGCCACCCTGCCCAGCCTGTTTTATTCTTTTTATTGGATGGAATCTCTCTGTGTTGCCCAGACTGGCCTCAAACTCCTGGGTTCAAGCAGTCCTCTCACTTTAGCCTCCCAAACAGCCAGCCTGGTCTGCCCTCCCTTGTTTCTATCAGTCTCTCCCTAAGTGACTTCCATGGCTTAAAATATCATTCATATCTGTTGGAGATCTTGGGGCTAAAGTAGTTGTAAAAACTATATAGGCCGGGTATGGTGGCTCACACCTGTAATCTCAGCACTCTGGGAGGCTGAGGAGGGTGGAACACTGGAGCCCTGGAGTTCAAGACTAGCCTGAGCAACATGGCAAAACTGTGTCTCTGCAAAAAATACAAAAAAGTAGCCAAGGGTGGTGGCAGGTACCTGTGGTCCCAGCTACTCAAGAGGCTGAGTTGGGAGGATTGACTGAGCCCAGGAGTTTGAGGCTGCAGAGAGCGGAGATCATGCCACTGCATTCCAGCCTGGGCGACAGAGTGAGACCCTGACTTAAAAAACAACAACAACAAAACTATATAAACAAAAAATGAGGTGATTATTCTAGGTAAATCAGAAGGCTGATTTACATGGCCTAACTGTGGCTAATATTTAGGTAGTGATATTGCAGATTCTGAATATTGATTTAATCCAAAATTATAATACTGCTTACTGGATTGAGAGGCTGCAAGAAAAAAGACCAGGTGCGGTGGCTCACACCCATAACGCCAGCAGTTTGGGAGGCCAAGGCAGGTAGAACACAAGGTCAGGTGTTCAAGACCACCCTGGCTAACATGGTGAAACCCTGCTTCTACTAAAAATACAAAAAATTAGCCAGGCCTGGTGGCAGATGCCTGTAATCCCAGCTACTCAGGAGGCTGAGGCAGGAGAATCTCTTGAACCTGGGAATTGGAGGATGTAGTGAGCCAAGATCACGCCACTGCACTCCAGCCGAGGCGACAGTGCAAGACTCTGTCTCAAAACAAAAAAAAAGAAAGAAAAGGAAAAAAATGAGTATGTATATGAATTTGGGGAAAGTAAGAGAGCTATATTCTAATTTCTTATATAGGAAGTGTGCAGATAATAGTAAAAATTTAAAAATCAAGAAATTATATAATCTATTTAGAAATATGAAGATAAATATAGAAGAAACAAAGAGTTGAAAGAGGTTATTTTTGGGCATAAGACTCAGAGGTGGTGGGTAGGAAAGAGCGAGTGAGGGGATTGTTGTTTTTCAACTCTGAGTATTAAGTGGATGTAAACAACAACAACAAAAATAGATCCCATGAGCCGGGCGTGGTGGCTCATGCCTGTAATTCTAGCACTTTGGGAGGCTGAGGTGGGTGGATCACCTGAGGTCAGAAATTCAAGACCAGCCTGGCCATCATGGTAAAACCCCATCTTTAAAAAAAAAAAAAAAATCCCATAAACATGCTGCTGACTCCCAAACCTGTATCTCCAGCTGTGAATTTCTCCTGTGGTCCAGATGTGTGTATCTGACTTTCTCGTTAGCTATCAGCATCTCCAGCTGGATGTCTGCAAACTTAATGTGTCCAACACAGGGCCCTCTCCCAACTCAAATTCAGCCTTCCCTCATCTTAAGAAGTGGCATCGTATTCAACAGGTTGCTCAAGCCAGAAAGCTATCATCATCCTTGACTCCTGTTTTCTTCACCCTGCCTCCACCCAGATAAGCCATCAGCAAGTCCTGTTGGGTCTGTCTCTGCTATTATAATCCAGTTGAGTGCAGTGGCTCGTACCTGTAATCTCAGCTACTTGGGAGGCTGAAGAGGAAGAATCACTTGAACCCAGGAGGTAGAGGTTGCAGTGAGCCGAGATGGCACCACTGCACTCCAGCCTGGGTGATGGAGTGAGACTCCATCTTAAAAAATAATAAGAAAATTATATATATAAATAAATAAAATAAAATAATAATCCAACCACTGCTTTCTACCTCCACTACCACTAACATTTCTCACCTGGATATGCAAGAGTCTGCTTACTGGTTGCCCCACTCCCATCTTCCCCTGCAGTCCCTCCCCTCTTAGCAGGATATATACCGATGGGCTCTACTTTGCCCATTCCAGAGTGAACTGACTCTCAGTCCTTGTTTTTGCCCTCTCAGTGGCAGTGGGCACAGTTAACCTCTGCCTTTTCCTTGAAATGCTTCTTTCCCTGGGCGCTGGGGCACGATGCTGTCCTGGTTTCCTTGCAGACATCAACCTGCCCTTCCTTTTTCAGTCTCTTTATCCTGCTCTCTCCCTCCCCTTCCAGATTCCTAAATATTGATGTGTCCAAAGTTCAGGCTTCAGACCTCTTTTCTTCTTTATCTGTGTCATGTCTGTGCTGCTGCTGCTGCTGCTTCTTCTGTCTTCTTCTTCCTTCTTTCTTCTTGGTTCTTTATTCTTCTTTCTTCCTCCTTCTTCCTTTTCTATTTTTTTTTTTAATGAGAGGAGTATCACTCTGTCACCCAGGCTGGAGTGCAGTGGCATGATTCTGGCTCACTGCAACGTCTGCCTCTTGGGTTCAAGGGATTCTCCAGCCTTCTGAGTAGCTGGGATTACAGGTGCCCACCACCACATGCAGCTAATTTTTGTATTTATTTTATTTTATTTTATTTATTTATTTTTTCTTGACAGAGTCTCACTCTGTCGCCAGGCTGGAGTGCAGTGGCGCGATCCTGGCTCACTGCATCTTCTGTTTTCTGTTTTCAAGCAATTCTCCTGCCTCAGCCTCCCGAGTAGCTGGGACAACTGGCACGCACCCCCACGCCCGGCTAATTTTTTGTACTTTTAGTAGAGATGGTGTTTCACCATGTTGGCCAGGATGGTCTCGGTCTCTTGACCTCGTGATCTGCCCGCCTTAGCCTCCCAAAGTGCTGGGATTACAGGCGTGAACCACCGTGCCCGGCAATTTTTGTATTTAGAGACAAGGTTTCACCACGTTGCCCAGTCTGGTCTCGAACTCCTGACCTCAAGCAATCTGCCTGCTTCGGCCTCCCAAAGTGCTGGGATTACAGATGTGAGCTACCGTGCCCTGCCTTTTTTTTTTTTTTAAGAGATACATCAAGAGCTCTGTCACCCAGGCTGGAGTACAGCGGTGCGATTTTGGCTCACTGCAGCCTTGACCTCCTGGGTTCAAGTGATTCTCCTGCCTCAGCCTCTCGACTAGCTGGGACCACAGGCATGTGCCACCACACCCAACTAATTTTTGTATTTTCAGTAGAGGCGAGGTTTCACCATGTGGGCCAGGCTGGTCTCAAACTCCTGACCTCAAGTGATTCACACACCTTTGCCTCCCAAAGTGCTTGGATTACAGGCATGATTATACCTCCTGGCCATGTCCGTGGTTCTTCTCATACCACTACTGGATCTATATAATCTAGGACACAAGTTATTCCTTAACATCATCTGAAATGGATAGACATAGGAGTAGAGTCAGTATATAAAGAAGGTGTGGGCCAGGTGGGGTGGCTTGTACCTGGTAATCCCAGCACTGGGAGGCCGAGGTGTGTGAATCACTTGAGGTCAGGAGTTCAAGACCAGCTTGGCCAACGTGGTGAAACCCCATCTCTACTAAAAATACAAAAACTAGCCAGACACAGTGGCACACACCTGTAATCCCAGCTGCTTGAGAGGCTGAGGCAGGAGAATCACTTAAACCTGAGAGGCAGAGGTTGCAGTGAGTTGAGTTCATGCCACTGCACTCCAGCCTAGGCAACAGTGTGAGACTCCATCTCAAAAAATATATATAAAGTATATTCTTCAGGGGCTTAAGAAATTGACTCAGTGCTATTTCTGATACACTAGTTAAAAAACAATAACAACAAAAACACAGACTGGGCGTGGTGGCTCATGCTTGTAATTATAGCACTTTAGGAGGCTGATCACAAAGTGGGTGGATCACGAAGTCCGGAGTTCGAGTCCAGCCTGACCACTATGGTGAAACCCCATGTCTGTTAAAAATACAAAAATTAGGCTGGGCGCAGTGGCTCAAGCCTGTAATCCCAGCACTTTGGGAGGCCAAAGCGGGTGGATCACGAGGTCAAGAGATCGAGACCATCCTGGTCAACATGGTGAAACCCTGTCTCTACTGAAAATACAAAAAACTAGCTGGGCATGGTGGCGCGTGCCTGTAATCCCGCTACTCAGGATTGCCTGATCCCAGGAGGCGGAGGTTGTGGTGAGCCGAGATCGCGCCATTGCACTCCAGCCTGGGTAACAAGAGCAAAACTCCGTCTCAAAAAAAAAAAAATACAAAAATTAGCTAGGCATAATTGTGCATGTTAGGCTTGTTGCTCACATAAAGAGACCACCAGGCAGGCTTTGTGTGGGCAGCAAGGCCGTTTATTTCGTGCTTGGGTGCAAGCAGGCCAAGTCCAAGAAAGGAGTTAGGTAAAGGGGGAGTAAAGGGGACAGGTTATATAGTTTGGGACACATGGTCAGTTAAAGGTGGTAATTTATTTTAGGGAGGGGAAGGGAGTCAGGGGATGCATGATCACAAGGGTAGGGGTTATCTATTACAAACAGGCATGGTCATAAGGGTCATAAGGGTGGGGGTTATCGGTAGCAAGGAGAGGAGAGGGTGTAGTAAATTACATAGTTACAGGGGTGGGGGTCCTGAGAAACCCAGTATCGGGGGGAAGTTCCACAGGCTGAGCAGGAACAATGGTTGCAGATTGCAGGGGGAGAGCAATTAGTTGAGGCAGGAACAAGTTATTTCACTTCCCTTTGCGGCCATCTGGTTAATTCAGACTTTCTGGCTCCTGGAGACCATCCAGAGGTGTACGTGCAGGTCACCAAGGCTATAATGACCAGGCTTGGACTTGGAGGCCTGACAGTGCATGCCTGTAGTCCCAGCTACTTGGGAGCCTGAGGCATGAGAATCACTTGAACGCATGAGGCAGAGGTTACAGTGAGCCAAGATCTCGCCACTGCACTCCAGCCTGGGCGACAGAAGAAGACTCTGTCTCAAAAAAAAAAAAAAAAAAAAAAGGCTGGGTGCGGTGGCTCACACCTATAATCCCAGCACTTTGGGAGGCCTAGGTGGGTGGATCACGAGGTCAACAGATCGAGACCATCCTGGTCAACATGGTGAAACCCCGTCTCTGTTCAAAATAGAAAAAATTAGCTGGGCATGGTGGCGTACGCCTGTAATCCCAGCTACTTGGGAGGCTGAGACAGGAGAATTGCCTGAACTCAGGAGGCGGAGGTTGCGGTGAGCCGAGATCGCGCCATTGCACTCCAACCTGGGTAGCAAGAGCGAAACTCTGTCTCAAAAATATATATATATTTTTTAAAATATATTTTATATATATATATATATTATATATACATATAATATATATATATATAATTAGCCAAGCGTGGTGGCACATGCCTGTTATCCCAGCAACTCGGGAGACTGAGGCAGGAGAATTACTTGAACCCAGGAGGTGGAAGTTGTGGTGAGCTGAGATTTCGCCATTGCACTCCAGCCTGGGAGACAAGAGCGAAACTCCGTCCCAAACAAATAAACAAAAAAGGAACTTTATAGATGAAGAAAAGAGATACTTTTAAAAATACTTGTTGAAATAAATATAGTATAATTTATTGGCTTTTAGTTTTTGAATTAGTGTCATTTTTAAATTAGCTCTTATAAACTGAACTGTTGTTAACGCACAGGTGTGAAGTGGCAACACAGGTGTGACAGTGTTGAGTGAGTATGGACACTGCTTTTTATTATAGTGTGGAATATAATACTTAATGAATAAAAAGAAAAAAGGGCAAAAAACAAAAGCAAAACAAAATATTTCATGAGCAGCAAGTCCAAGGTTCTTCATCCTAGTCTGGTTATCTCTGTCCCATAGTGTTAGCTGATGATATTGTGATAGTTCTAGAATCCTTTACCCTCAGTTTCTTGAGGCTAGATTATACCCTCTTGAATTCTCAGTATGTAACAGAACTACAAAATGGAGGTGTCTTTAGTGAAATGGATTCTTTCCCCTAGAAAATGCAATCTTTTTTGGCAATTTCTTTTTCTTTCTTTGAGATGGAGTCTTGCTTTGTTACCCAGGCTGGAGCGCGGTGGCATGATCTCGGCTCACTGCAACCTCCACCTCCCAGGTTCAAGCAATTCTCCTGCCTCAGCCTCATGAGTAGCTGGGATTACAGGGCTGTGCCACCACACCCTGCTAATTTGTGAATTTTTGGTAGAGACGGGGTTTCACCATGTTGGTCAGGCTGGTCTCGAACTCCTGACCTCCTGATCCGCCCGCCTTGGCCTCCCAAAGTGCTGGGATTACAGGCATGCGCCACAGCGCCCAGTGGCACTTTTTACCTATCATGATCTACCTTCTTATTTTGTTTACTCTTTTTCTTCATTCTATCCTAAATAGAAGAATAATTTTAGTATCAGTTCTTGATTATCTCTGTGTTAAGTTTTGGTCTTATTAAATTCAGAGACGGTTCTTCTTGACCATGACCTTTTTTATATTTTGTATTGTTCCCCTTGAGCACTGAAGAGTTTACCTAAAATTGTTCTCTTATGACTTAATGGAAAGCTTTAAAATCTATTCCCTTCACCTCACGGGGTTAACTTTGAGGCAGTAAAACTCAAAGTTTTTTAATATATTCCTCCTTTACTTTTAAAATTTGTATGGAATGCTTCTTTGAAAATGCGTCTTAGTTTGAAAATTTGAAGGCTGGGCATGGTGGCTCACGCCTATAATCCCAGCACTTTGGGAGGTCAAGGTGGGTGGATCACGAGGTCAAGAGATCGAGACCATCCTGATCAACATGGTGAAACCCTGTCTCTACTAAAAATACAAAAATTAGCTGGGCATGATGGCATGCGCCTATAGTCCCAGCTACTCGGGAGGCTGAGGCAGAAGAATTGCTTGAACCCAGGAGGCGGAGGTTGTGGTGAGCCGAGATCGTGCCATTGCACTCCAGCCTGGGTAATAAGAGCGAAACTCCGTCTCAATAAAAAAAAAATCAAAAAAGAAAATTTGAATCAACTTCAATGAAAGAAGGTGAATTTATCCACACATTTATCCCTTCACCCTCCCAGATCCTTCCAAAAGGATAGTGAAAGATTTAAAAAGTCCATGCTACCTACACTAAGAGAAAAACTGGAGGAGAAAGGGACCATCAGTGGTTGAGTGATTTCTGAAAATGTATGGGCTATGGAATACAGATGGCAGAGTGGTAAATACTTCAGGGCAGGGCAGGCTACATTTAGAGGACACGGGAAGAAATCAAGCCAAGGAGGCAGCCATTCTTTTTGTAGCCCCAGAGAGACTTGGAACTTAGAAGTGAACAGGATGCCCTTGGGAGTGGAACACAGGGCAGGGAACAGGGACACTAATTGAAAGTCTGCTATATATATAAGATGGCCAGGTCCAGGCTCAGTGGCTCAGGCCTGTAATCTCAGCATGCTGGGAGGCTGAGGTGAGCAGATTACCTAAGGTCAGGAGTTCAAGACCAGCTTGGTCAACATGGTGAAACCCCATTTCTGCTAAAAATACTAAAATTAGCTGGGTGTGGTAGCACACGCCTGTAGTCTGTAGTTCCAGCTACTCTGGAGGGTGAGGCAGGAAATTTGCTTGAACCTGGGAGGCAGGGGTTGCAGTGAGCTAAGATCATACCACTGCACTCCATCCTGGGCAATGGAAAAGACTGTGTCTTGGAAAAAAAAAAGAAAGATGATGATGGCCGGGCGTGGTGGTGGTGGTGCATGCCTATTATCAGCCTTATGGGAGGCCAAGGCAGCCAGATGACTTGAGGTCAGGAGTTCGAGACCAGCCTGGCCAACATGGAGAAAGCTCATCTCCACATTTCTGTAAAAGTACAAAATTAGCTGGGTGTGGTATGCATGCCTGTAATCCCAGCTGTTTGAGGGGGCTGAGGCAGGAGAATAGCTTGAACCCAGGAGGCAGAGTTTGCAGTGAGCCTATAATCTCACCATTGCATTCCAGCTGGGCCACAGAGCAAGACCCAGTCTCAAAAAAAGAAAAATAGAAAGTCAGTATAGGCCAGGTGCGGTGGCTCACGCCTATAATCCCAGCACTTTGGGAGGCCAAGGTGGGTGGATCACGAGGTCAAGAGGTCAAGACCATCCTGGTAAACAAGGTGAAACCCCATCTCTACTAAAAATACAAAAAAATTAGCTGGGCATGGTGGTGCACACCTGTAGTCCCAGCTACTCGGGAGGCTGAGGCAGGAGAATTGCTTGAACCCAGAAGGCAGAGGTTGCGGTGAGCCGAGATCGTGCCATTGCACTCCAGTCTGGGTAACAACAGTGAAACTTTGTCTCAAAAAAAAAAAAAAGAAAGTCAGTATATAGAAGAGTTGACTCTACTCAGAACATAAACCTTCTCAGTTCCATCAAGATAACTTGAAAACCTTCAGTATATTTTCAATGAATAGCCGAGCTCAGAAAAAAAAAAAGGTAGGAGGTTCCTAGGTGCTTTATACATATTAAGCACCAAATGTTTGTTGTTATATTAACCTCTGAAGACGAGAGAGTTTAGGTAACTTATTAAGTTCACACAGCCTATGGGTGGCAAAGTCAGGATTAGAATTCAGGTAGTCTTTTCCTGAATATGCTTATAAATAATAGCATATTCAAAGTCTTTTTCACGTTATGCTTATAAATAACATGGTTATTGGCTGGGCATGGTGGCTTACGCCTATAATCCCAGCATTTGGGAAGCTGAGGTGGGCAGATCACTTGAAGTCAGGAGTTTGAGACCAGCCTGGCCAACATGGTAAAACCCCATCTCTACTAAAAATATAAAAATTACCTGGGTGTGGTGCCAGGTGCCGGTAATCTCAGCTACTCGGGAGGCTGAGGCAGAAGAATCACTTGAACTTGGGAGGCGGAGGTTGCAGTGAGCCAAGATCATCCCACTGCACTCCAGCCTAGGTGACAGAGATAGTCTCCATCTCAATAATAATAATAATGTGAACAGGATGCCCGTGGGAGTGGGACACAGGGCAGGGAACAGGGACACTAATTCATATAACCATGTTATTTATAAGCATAACCATTCATGTAACCATGTTATTTATAAGCATAACCATTTATAATTATTTCTAAGAAGAAATCTTTTTTGTTCACATGGGACCATTCTATATTTCTTATGCCGAATTTCTCACCATCCCTTGAAATATTTCCCTTTTAGCACATAGAATATATGAGTAAAACATATCAAATAACATTTTATTTCTTGAATAGGCAATTTTTAGTCACAACATTAAAATTCATCTGGCATATTTTGTCATTATCATTATCATCACTATTCCTAGTACTAATATATTCATGGAAGGAAATTAAAAATACTTTATACCTATTATTTCTGAGCAGTGAGACCAAAGTGGGTTGGGGCAGCAGCATAGGAAGGAGTTAGATTTTGTTTTGTTTGGTTTTATATACTTATATACTATTTTTATTTGCGTCAAGTGTAAAATACATTTTTGTGGTATAGGGGAAAAAAGGAGAAATGAAAAAAGAAACAAATGCCATGCATTAAAAAAAAAAGTTTCTTGGCCAGGCGTATAATCCCAGCACTTTGGGAGGCCAAGGCATGTGGATCACAAGGTCAAGAGATCGAGACCATCCTGGTCAACATGGTGAAACTCTGTCTCTACTAAAAATACAAAAAATTAGCTGGGCATGGTGGCTCACGCCTGTAGTCACAGCTACTTGGGAGGCTGAGACAGGAGAATTGCTTGAACACAGGAGGCAGAGGTTGCAATGAGCTGAGATCGCGCCATCGCACTCCAGCCTGGGTAATAAGAGCAGAAAAAAAAAACCTCAAAAAAAAAAAAAGTTTCTCATGGTCAGAGTTGTCTATTTTAATTATCACTTGATTATTGAATGATTTTGTCTTACCTTCAAATGCCGTTTAAGTTGATCACTTATATTCAATTATCTTACTCTAACAAATTAGGATTCTTCTTTATTTTTTTTTTCGAAATGGAGTCTTGCTCTGTCGCCCAGCTGCAACCTCTGCCTCCCAGGTTCAAGCAATTCTCCTGCCTCAGCCTCCTGAGTAGCTGGGATTACAGGCATGCACCACCACGCCCGGCTAATTTTTGTATATGTAATAGAGACGGGGTTTCACCATATTGGTCAGGCTGGTCTTGAACTCCTGACCTCGTGATCCACCTGCCTCGGCCTCCCAGAGTGCTGGGATTACAGGGGTGAGCCACCGTGCCCAGCCTACAAATCCTTCTTAAATAAAGCAATGATGGCCTTTTTTAAAACTTAGAGTTGTGAAAGTTTATAACATTTTAAATTTATTTCAAGAGTAGAAGTTATGAAAATGATTTATGGAAAAAATATTATTTGCCAATATTGCCCTGGCTTCTGACATCTAAGAAAAGGTAACAAATACAATATGCTTTACTAAAAACTAATAGGTACTCATTTGCAAAGATACTAATGAGTATTGGTGAATATATGTAACCCACTTATATCTTGATTATTTGCAGGACTATTTCAAGCCTAGAAGAAATTGTTGAAAAGCAAGGAGACATAATTGAATACCTGAAGCGCCACAATGCACTGCTGAGTAAGCGATTGCTGGCTCTCACTTCCTCGGACCTGGGCTGTCAGCCAAGTAGAACATGAGAGGCTCGCCCTCATGACAGCAATTGCAGAGAAACCCAGAGTAATTCAAATTGACTGACTACGGGACAAGCTGCCACAGGGAACTGCGCTTTTGCTGAATAGCATTTTACAGTGTTTGTTGGAAACCTGAATTTGGTTCTGACTTCTGTGGCTGTTTAAAATATAGGGCTTGACTGGGCATGGTGACTTATGCCTGTAATCCCAGCACTTTGGGAGGCCAAGGCAGGTGGATCACCTGAGGTTGAGAGTTCGAGACCAACCTGACCAGCATAGAAAACCCTATCTCTACTAAAAATACAAAATTAGCCAGGCATGGTGGCACATGCCTATAGTCCCAGCTACTCGGGAGGCTGAGGCAGGAGAATTGCTTGAAGCTGGGAGGCAGAGGTTGCGGTGAGCCAAGATTGTGCCACTGCACTCCAGCTGGGCAACAAGAAAGAAACTCTGTCTCAAAATAAATAAATAAATAAAATAAAATATAGGGCTGTGAGTCACTTGAAAAGTACCTCTAGAAGCCCTGATAACTTGAGGAGAATGTCTGTTTTCTACTTCTTGAACTGATTTAACTGCTTGGTTTATCCTAGGATCAGAGGCTAAACAATTCCATGGTCAACATTTTTCCACCTGACACTGAACCTTCTAATGATTTGGTTATGAATAAGGGAAGCCTAACAAGACAATCTATTTTAAACAGGGTTTTAATCAAATAAGTTCTTCTCACTTTTAAGCTGATGAAAGAACTCATTATTGTGGCCAGACTGGTGGCTCACGCCTGTAATCCAAGCACTTTGGAGGCCAAGGCGGGCGGATCACCTGAGGTCGGGAGTTCAAGACCAGCCTGACCAACATGGTGAAAACCCGTCTTTAAAAAAAAAAAAGAAGTCATTATTGCTTGTAAATGTTTTTTCTGCAGAGCGTTATAATGTTTTATACGCTTATGTGGTGTTGAATGACATCATGAGCCATGTAGCTTTCATAGAGAATTTTCTCACCATAGGACTGAGGTCTCAAACTATGCAAACTCCTACACCTTTCTATTTTCAAGAAATAAGATAGGCCAGGTGTGGTGGCTCACGGCTGTAATCCCAGCACTTTGGGAGGCCAAGGAGGGCAGATCACAAGGTCAGGAGTTCAAGACCATTCTGGACGACATGGTGAAAGCCCGTCTCTACTAAAAATACAAAAAAAAAATTAGCTGGGCTTGGTGGTGCATGCCTGTAGTCCCAGCTACTAAGGAGGCTGAGTCAGGAGATTGCTTGAACCTGGGAGGCAGAAGTTGCAGTGAGCCAAGATCATGCCGCTGCACTCCAGTCTGGTGACAAGAGTGAGACTCCATCTCAAAAAAAAAAAAGGGGGAAATAAGTTATGATAATTATTTGGACCAGTGTTAGACTGACCTGTGTTACACAAACCTATGTTGCCTATTGTTGGGGTCCGGCACGTCTGCCGGGGGGCTACCGACCCGCGGGAGTCCCCGAGACTGCCAACGTAGATGTCTTGTTCAAACTGAGGGAGAGAGTGTGCAGAAGTAAAAGAAGAAAGTACAGTGAGGTCTGGAGGGCTGCGTGACCTTTAGCACAGCACAGCGCATTGGCTTTATTCTTGTGGGTTACAGCTTTTATACTTTTTTCTTGTTACATTTACTTTAGGTCAGCAGAAAAGGGGCAAACAGAAAAAGGGAACAGAAACCACGTAAAATTAGTTATCAGGGGCTTGGGATAACAGCTCACAAAGCAGTTTAAAGGGGCTTGTGATAATAGCTTATAAAGCAGCTTAAAAGTTAATATATGTTTTTTAAGAATACACAGTGCAAGCAAACAATGGAGTCCTCATGGTGGCTTGTTTATCATGTTTTCCATTGGGGGTAGAGCAAAGGCTCAGCTCCTGAGAAAATATGGGCAGGGGTCTCTGCCTCTCAGGCATCTTGATTGCAGCAAGTTCGTTGCTTACACAGAGATTAAAGGGGATATGAAAGCAGTCAGCACAATGCCCTCGTAAACCTCAGGCCCTTGCTCTGTATCTTGTTTTTGCCTCAGTGGCTCAGCCCGCGACCTTTGCCTCAACTCGACAGCCCTTGAGTGGGGGAGAGCAGAAAGGTCCAGCAGCCAAAATGGGCAAGTCACACTAACTGTCTCAAGCCTTTGGCGCGAACGCTGTTGCCTATTATATTGGCAACACATTTCATTAGCAATAGCTGCAAAATTCAGAGAAGAATTTAGAACTTCCACTTTATTTTTATCATTCTTCAAGAAGTTGCCATATATTTCAGTCTGGTTATACCTTCATTGGATCAATAACTTCAGTTATAGGAAAGGCATCTTCTGTGATTTTAAATTACTGTAAAAAGAAGAAAAGAGGCCAGGCGCGGTGGCCCAAGCCTGTAATCCCAGCACTTTGGGAAGCCGAAGCGGGTGGATCACGAGGTCGAGATCGAGACCATCCTGGTCAACATGGTGAAACCCCGTCTCTACTAAAAATACAAAAAAATTAGCTGGGCACGGTGGCGCGTGCCTGTAATCCCAGCTACTCAGGAGGCTGAGGCAGGAGAATTGCCTGAACCCAGGAGGTGGAGGTTGCACTGAGCCGAGATCATGCCATTGCACTCCAGCCTGGGTAACAAGAGTGAAGATCCGTCTCAAAAAAGAAAAAAGATACCTTTTAAAATCTTGGATTATACTTATAATGGGGATAAAATGCATATTAAGTTATATGCAGATGTTAAACATCTGATTCTCAAGATAAAAATGAAGTTTTTTTCAGTGCAAATGGCATTATTTCTCCATTTTTCCTAGTATGCTCCTTTAATTTGTCAATTTGCTCTTAGCATTGTTATATGCTGCCTTAGAAAGATTTTTGGTTGAAGGCTGAATATGAGGGGAGGGGATATTTGTGACTGTGTTAATCTTTTTTGATCATTAGCTGAATATTCAATATTTGATGCATAACTATATAGGGATATATTCAATATAACTATATAAGCAAGAGATACATTGATTTGGCCATATCCATTTGATTTATGGAACACAAATACCTGTTTCCTTTAGATATAGCCATTGCTGGGGCATTCTAAGTTTTCCAGTAAGATAAAGATGATTGTGTGTGTCTGGGAAGAGTTGCTTATGCCTGTAATCCCAGTACTTTGGGAGGCTGACGCAGGAGGATCACTCAAGTCCAGGAGTTTGAGAGCAGCCTGGGCAACATAGTGAAACACCATCTCTTGAAATGAAAAGATCGTGTGTCACCTGCACACAATATTCACAAACTTAAAAGCCAAATTGTATTTTTAAAATTCAGATTGTGTTCAAGGTTGCTCCCTTTCTCCCTTCCCTTTTTTTTTTTTTTTTTTGAGACGGAGTTATGCTGTTGTTACCCAGACTGGAGTGCAATGGCACGATCTCGGCTCACTGCAACTTCTGCCTTTTGGGTTCAAGCAATTCTCCTGCCTCAGCCTCCCGAGTAGCTGGGACTACAGGTGTGCACCACCATGCCCAGCTAATTTTTTTTGTATTTTTAGTAGAGACGGGGTTTCACCTTGTTGACCAGGATGGTCTTGACCTCTTGACCTCGTGATCCACTCGCCTTGGCCTCCCAAAGTGCTGGGATTATAGGCATGAGCCTCCGCGCCCGGCCTTTTTTATTTTTTTTAGATGGAGTCTTGCTGTGTTGCCCAGCCTAGAGTGCAGTGGCATGATCTCGGCTCACTGCAACCTCCACCCCTTGGAGTCAAGTGATTCTCCCACCTCAGCCTCCCAAGTAGCTGGGATTACAGGCATACACCACCATGCCCATCTAATTTTTATATTTTTAGTACAGATGGGGTTTCACCATGCTGGCCAGGCTGGTCTCAAACTCCTGACCTTGTGATCCACCCTTCTTGACCTCCCAAAGTGCTGAGATTAGAGGCGTGAGCCCCTGCGCCTGGTCTTCCTTTCTTTTTAGTATTTTGTTTCAAGGCCATTGTCTTCTCTAGAAATCTTTTTCTCTGTTCTGGAAGAAGAGCCTATAAACTTTGGTTTCAGTTGTTTTTCTTTTCAAAAAGGAACAGCAGTGTTAGATGATAATTCTTATTTTTTTTAACATTTAATTTGGATCTATAGTCAGTTTCTGAGATTTATGGGATAAACTTTGGTTTACAAGAAACGGTGTAGTGAAAAAGTTAGGGTGCCCAGGTTCTCATGTAATATTTGTATAATCATCAACATTTTTCTGAATCCAATAATGAACACTTCAAACAATAAATGAAAGTGAAACTGAGTGTCAGAAGTAGCAAAACGGCCAGGTGTGGTGGCTCATGCCTGTAATCCCAGCACTTTGGGAGGCCGAGGCAGGTGGATCACAAGGTCAAGAGATTGAGACCATCCTGGTTAACATGGTGAAACCCATCTCTACTAAAAATACAAAAAATTAGCTGGGCATAGTGGTGCCTGCCTGTAATCCCAGCTACTCAGCAGGCTGAGGCAGGAGAATTGCCTGAACTTAGGAGGCGGAGGTTGCGGTGAGCTGAGATCGCACCATTGCACTCCAGCCTGGGTAATGAGGGAAACTCGGTCTCAAAAAAAAAAAAAAAAAAAAAGGAAAAAAGTAACAAAACAGAAAAATGAACAAAACAATTTTTAAAAGTTTGTTTATTATACTTTAAGTTCTGGGGTACATGTGCAGATCATGCAGGCTTGTTACATAAGTATACACGTGTCCTGGTGGTGGTTTGCTGCATCCGTTATCTATATTAGATATTTCTCCTAATCCCATCCCTCCCCAATCTCCCCACCCTCTGCTATCCCTCCTCTAGTCCCCATCCCCCAGACCGTGGTGTCTGACGTTCCCCTACCTGTGTCCGTGTGTTCTCATTGTTCAACATCCACTTATGAGTGAGAACATGGGATGTTTGGTTTTCTGTTCTTGTAGATCCCTTCCTTACACCTTATACAAAAATTAACTCTAGATGGATTAAAGATTTAAACATGAGGGCTAACGCTATAAAAACTCTAGGAGAAAACCTAGGCAATACCATTCAAAAAATAAGCATGGGCAAGGACTTCATGACTAAAACACCAAAAGCAGTGGCAACAAAAGCCAAAGTAGACAAATGGGATCTAATTAAACTTAAGAACTTCTGCACAGCAAAAGAAACTATCACTAGAGTGAACCAGCAACCAGCAGAATGGGAAAAAATTTCTGCAATCTACCCATCTGACAAAGGGCTAATATCCAGAATCTACGGAGAACTTAAATTCACAAGAAGAAAACAACCTCATCAAAAAGTGGGCGAAGGATATGAACAGACACTTTTCAAAAGAAGAAATTTATGCAGCCAACAAACATGAAAAAATGCTCATCATCACTTGTCATTAGAGAAAAATAATTTAAATATTAAACATTCTATTCACCAGGCTGGTAATTGTGCCAGTACTGTGTATACAAAAATAAAAGACTGGTTGGTAGCTTACATTCTAAAGAGACTGAGGAATAGATTTCCAGACTTTGTGCTAAGTGCAATAAGGACAGTAGGCCCAACGTGCTGCGCCAGATCCATATCAGGGGACACCCTGGGGGTGAGAGGGTAGAGGGTGCAGGAATGCCAGGCAAAACAATTAGTAAATAGCAAGGCAAATAGCTACAAAATGTCACAAGCACTGTGTGTAGCTGGAACCAAAAGTGTGAGGCAGGACCTGGGTGGAGGAGGTGGACAGGGTCAGAGCTTGGAGGGCCCTGATGCTATGCTGGAGACCTGCACTTTATCTTGTTGATAATGGGATTCTCTGAAGCATTTCAAACAGGAAATGACGTCAGTTTTAGTTTCAGGAGTAACAGATCGTAGTTCAATATGGACAAAATATAAATGGCAGAAAGATATGTCCCCAAACTAGGCTAGGTATAGTAAACCTTTTGTTATAAGTATGTATGTGTATATGTATATAGATAGATATAGGTATATATCCATATGACACAGTATCATGACTTAGAAAGAGCTTATTTTTTTAATGGCAGTATGGAAAAATATAAAGCAAAAAAATTATTTGAAATCTCACTACCAACGAATTATACCAATGTACACTCTTTTTTTTAGTCTCACTCTGTTGCCAAGGCTGGAGTGCAGTGGCGTGATCTAGGCTCACCGCAACCTCCTCCTCCTGGGTTCAAGCAATTCTCCTTCCTCAGCCTCCCAAGTAGCTAGGATTACAGATGTGTGCCGCTATATTTTAGTATAAAATACTAAAAATTTTATATTTTTAGTGTGAGCCAGCACACCCAGTCTCCATATCCTTACCAATAGTGGGTGTTACCTTATATAAATCTTGACCCATCTGATGAGTATGTCATTGTTTCAAATTGCATTTCTTTGGATACTAACGAAGTGTTAAACATTTTTTTCCAAATTATTTGGTCATTTATATAACTTTTATGACATGTATATTCAAGTCCTTTGCTTATCATTGTCCTGTGATATTCTTTTTCTTAACAAATATAATCTTCTGAGCAGGCATGGTGGCTCATACCTGTAATCACCAGCACTTTGGGAGACTGAGATGGGCAGATCGGTCAGGAGTTTGAGACCAGCCTGGCCCACATGGTGAAACCCTGTCTCTACTAAAAATACAAAAATTAGCTGGGCATGGTGGCAGGTTCCTGTAGTCCCAGCTACTCGAGAGACTGAAGCAGAAGAATCACTTGAACTCTGGAGTGAGCCAAGATCTTGCCACTATACTCCAGCCTGGGTGACAGAGGGAAACTTCGTCTCAAAAAACAAAACAAAACAAAAAAACCGTCACACACGCATGGTTTTTTTACATACACATATATATATAATATGTGTATATCCGCCTACCTTGGCCTCTCAAAGTACTGGGATTGCCGGTGTGAGCCACTGCACCCAGCTTGCATTGGATATCTTCTTGTCATGTGAGAGCTGAAAAAGTTTACACTAATGAATTACCAGAGCCACGTTGGATATCTTCTTTTTCTTTTTGGAGACAGGCTCTTTCTATCTCTCAGGCTGTGCGGTGGCGTGGCCTGCTCACGGCTCACTGCAACCTCTGCCTACCAAGTTCAAGCGATTCTCCTGCCTCAGCCTCCTGAGTAGCTGGGATTACTGTTGTGAGCCACCGCATCTGGACTGTTTCTTTTCTTTTCTTTTTTTTTGAGACGGAGTTTCGCTCTTGTCTCCCAGGCTGGAATGCAATGGCGCGATGTCAGCTCACCGCAGCCTCCGTCTCCTGGGTTCAAGCAATTCTCCTGCCTCAGCCTCTTGAGTAGCTGGGATTACAGGCGTGCACCACCACGCCCAGCTAATTTTTGTATTTTTAGTAGAGACGGAGTTTCACCTTGTTGACCAGGATGTTCTCCATCTCTTCACCTAGTCATCCACCCATCTCGGCCTCCCAAAGTGCTGGGATTATAGGTGTGAGCCACCATGCCCAGCCTTGTTTCTGTTTTTTTTTTTTTTTTTTAAATTTTCTTTCCTTTTTTTTTTGGAGTCAGGGTTTTCACTCTTCTGCCCAGGCTGGAGTGAAGTGGTACAATCCTGGCTCATTAAAATCTATGCCCCCCAGGTTCAAGCGATTCTCCTACCTCATCCTCCTGTGTAGCTGAGATTACAGGCGCCTGCCACCATGCCTGGCTGTTTGTGCTTTCAGTGGAGATGGGGTTTTTAGCTGGGCGCAGTGGCTCATGCCTGTAATCCCAGCACTTTGGGAGGCTGAGGTGGGTGGATCACGAGGTCAAGAGATTGAGACCATCCCGGTCAACATGGTGAAACTCCGTCTCTACTAAAAATACAAAAAATTAGCTGGGCATGGTGGCGCGTGCCTGTAATCCCAGCTACTCAGGAGGCTGAGGCAGGAGAATTGCCTGAACCCAGGAGGTGGAGGTTGTGGTGAGCCGAGATCGATCGTTCCATTGCACTCCAGCCTGGGTAAGAAGAGTGAAACTCTGTCTCAAAAAGAGAGAGAGAGAGAGAGAGAAAGAGAAAGAGAGAGAGGGAGAGGAGAGGAAGGGAGAGGGGAGAGGGGAGAGGGGAGAGGGGAGAGAGAGACGGGGTTTTTACCTTGTTGGCCAGGCTGGCCAAACTTCTGACCTCAGATGACCTGCCTGCCTCCACCTCCCAAAGTGCTGGGATTACAGGCATGAGCCACGTGCCAGGCCATATTACACCATCCTTTATATATTTTCTTTATGTGACTTCCAGGTCAGCACAGTCTTTTGGTTTCTTTCTACCTTGTTGGTGACTTCTTCTCATTCTCCGTTGCTGTTTCTTTTTCTATGCTCATTTTAATGTTTATATTCAGTAAAATTCACTGTTGGTATATAGTTTTATGACTTTTGAAAAATGGTCATAAAGTTGTATAACCAATATTACAATAGTAATAGGGTGAGACTTTGGGGATGTTGAAATGAGGTGAAAGTATTTTGCATGTGGGATAGATGTGCATGTTTGGGTCCAGAAGATGGACTGCAGTAGACAAAATCATGTCCCGGCCCCAAAGATGTTTATGTCTTAATCCCAAGAAACTGTGAATTTTTTAATTTACATAACGAGAATTTGCAGTGTAATTAAATTAGGGATTGAGAGAGATGGTGAGATTTTTTTTTTTAAATGAACTGTGTGGGCCTACAGTAATTTAAAATATTATTTTTCTGTTTGTTTGTTTTTGAGATAGTTTTTCTCTTGTTGCCCAGGCTGGAATGCAATGGCATGATCCTGGCTCACTGTAACCTCCGACTCCCAGGTTCAAGTGATTCTCCTGTCTTACCCTCCCAAGGAGCTGGGATTACAGGCATGCATCACCATGCCTGACTAATTTTGTATTTTTAGTAGAGATGGGGTTTCACCATGTAGGTCAGGCTGGTCTGGAACTCCCGACCTCAGATGATCTGCCTGCCTCATCCTCCCAATTAGCTGGGATTATAGGCATGAGCCACCATGCCCAGCTTCTGTTTACTTTTTAAATTTAATTTTTTTTTTTTTGGTAGATATGAGGACTCACTATATTGTCCAGGTTAGTCTGGAACTTCTGTCCTCAAGTGATCCTCCAGCCTCAGCCTCCCAAAGTGCCGGGATTACAAGTATGAGCCACTATGCCCATCCAAAAGAGGCTTCTAAAAAACATGAAGATACAAGAAAATATTGGAGACCAGTTTTACAATTGTGGTATAGGAAATGACTTTCAAAATGATTTGAAACCAGAATTGACAACATGTTTAATGTTTGGTAGTAATTTACATCAAGAAAAAAGTTTTAATTGAAAAAAAATTGCATGTATCAGGATTAAAAATAGAGGTCAGGAGATGGGAAATCCCTCAACTTCTTATAAGGAATTTACAAGACCTGTATCTTATGCACTTCTCCTTACCTTTTAAAAAATTTTATTATTTATGTTTTTACAATTCCACTGGAACCTTTTTTATTTTTTATTTTATTTTTTGAGATGGAGTCTTGCTCTGTCACCCAGGCTGAAGTGCAGGGGGGTAACATCTACCTCCTGGGGTCAAACGATTCTCCTGCCCCAGCCTCCCGAATAGCTGGGACTACATGCCCAAGCCACCATGCCTGGCTAATATTTGTACTTTTAGTAGAGAGAGGGTTTCACCATGTTGGCCAGGCTGGTCTCGAACTCCTGACCAAAGTTGATCCGTCTGCCTTGGCCTCCCAAAGTGCTGGGATTACAGGCATGAGCCATGGCCCTCAGCCAGGAACATTTTTTTTAAATCAAGGAATTACCTGTCCACATGTCAAAGGTTGAACATTCCTCTTGTGATTTGTATACCATCCTCTTTGCTTGTGGTACTTTAAAATTGTAGTATTCACTTTTTTTTTTTTTTTTGAGGAGTCTTGCTGTGATGCTCAGGCTGAAGTGCAGTGGCGCTCCACTTGGCTCACTGCAAACTACACCTCCTGGGTTCAAGCGATTCTCCTGCTCCAGCCTCCCGAATAGCTATGGGTGCATGCCCCTATGCCTGGCTCATCTTTGTATTTTTAATAGAGACAAGGTTTCACCATACTGGCCAGGTTGGCCTTGAACTCCTGACCTCAGGTGATCTCCCTGCCATGGCCTTCCAAAGTGCTGGGATTACAGGCATGAGCCACCGTGCCTGGCCCCCCATTCTTCTTAAAGTCCCAAATCCTTAATGTACTAACAAGTTTATGATCTACTCTCTTCCTATCTTTTAAAGCTTAATGTTGGCCTTATTATAGATTAGTTCATATTAAAATAATGTATATAAACTAGTTTATGTAGGCCAAAGAAATCTCTATAGATATATACCAAAAATGTGTGCATGTGTGTGGATAAGTGAGGTTATACTAATACTTTTTATTTATATGCCTATTCTTTGATTTTTTTTTTTTTTGAGACGGAGTTTCGCTGTTGTTACCCAGACTGAAATGCAATGGCACAATCTTGGCTCACCGCAATCTCCACATCCTGGGTTCAAGCAATTCTTCTGCCTCAGCCTCCCGAACAGCTGGGACTACAGGCGCACATCACCATGCCCAGCTAATTTTTTGTATTTTTAGAAGAGACAGGGTTTCACTTTGTTGACCAGGATGGTCTCTATCTCTTGACCTTGTGATCCACCCGCCTCGGCATCCCAAAGTGCTGGGATTATAGATAGGTGTGAGCCACTGTGCCCAGCCTGATTTTTTTTTTTAAGAGATGGGGTTTCACCTTGTTGGTCAGGGTGGTTTTGAACTCTTGACCTCAGGTGATCCACCTACCTTGTTCTCCCAAAGTTTTGGGATTACAGGCATGAGCCACCACGCCCAGCCTATTATTTGATTTTTAGTAAGCATGTTACATTACTAGTATAAGAATCAAAAAGTAATCCAATTGGAAACCAAAGGTGAAATGTGGTCAGGCGCAATGGCTCATGTCTGTAATCCCAGCACTTTGTGGGTGGGTGGTTCGCTTGAGCTCAGGAGTTTGAGACCACCCTTGGCAGCCTGGGTAGAGACCCTATCTCTACTAAAAACACACAAAAAATTGCCAGGTGTGGCGGTGCAGGCCTGTGGTCCCAGCTATTTGGGATGCTGAGGTGGGGGGATCACTTGAGACTGGTGTGGTAGAGGGGCTCAGAGGTTGCAGTGAGCTGAGATCACGCCACTGCACTTCAGCCTGGGTGACATAGCAAGACCCTGTCTCAAAAAAAAAAAAAAAGTTTGGGCAAGGTGGCTTACGCCTATAATCCCAGCACTTTGCCTGAGGTTGGGAGCTCGAGACCAGCCTGACCAACATGTCAAAACCCTGTCTCTCATACAAATACAAAATTAGCCAGGTGTCATGGTGGGCACCTGTAATTCCAGCTACTTAGAAGGCTGAGGCAGAATGGCTTGAACCTGGGAGGCAGTGGTTGCAGTGAGCCGGGATCATACCATTGCACTAAAACCTGAGCAACAAGAGTGAAACTCTTGTCTCAAAAAAAAAAGGGAAGTGTACTCCTGAAAAGTTTATAATAACATAATTTATATCGAAAACTTGGTATTAATAGAAGAGGCTGGGCCAGGCGTGGTGTCTTATTCCTGTAATCCCAGCACTTCGGGAGGCTGAGGTGAGCAGATCACCTAATGTCAGGAGTTTGAGATTAGCTTGGCCAACATGGTGAAACCTTGTCTTTTCTGAAAATACAAAAATTAGCTCAGTGTGGTGGCAGGCACCTGTAATACCAGCTACTAGGGAGGCTGAGGCAGGAGAATTGCTTGAACCCGGGAGGCGGAGGTTGCAGTGAGCTGACATCATGCCACTGCACTCCAGCCTGGATGACAAGAGCAAAACTCCATCTCAAAAAAAAGAAAAAGGCCAGGTGAGGTGGCTCACACCTGTAATCTTAGCACTTGGAGAGGGCCGAGGAGGCAGATCACCTGAGGTCAGAAATTTGAAACCAGCCTGACCAAGATGGCTCCAAATTCTAAGGAAATGGACAGTTAATAATATTTATAGTTCAATAGCTAGTTTCTTGAATCTTAAGAAATTTGAATCTAGCCAAAATACACAATTTAACTGAGTTTTAGACAGGAGAGTTGGGATGAATATGTTCATTCAACTGTAAGCGTGCCTAATCAAACCTCAGGTAGAAATGGCAGAGTCATACGGAAACCATAACTCAAAACGTGGATAAAAGGAAACATTTTTACTTGTTCTTTTTATTTAAGGTACAAAGAATAGTACATAAAGTGAAATGTCCATCACCTAGACACAACAATTACTGATATTTTGTCACATTTGCTTCATTGATTGTATTTTTTCAGCTAGAGCTCTTCAATAAAAATCACAGAAATACAATTTCACCCCTAAAAATTTTACTCTGGATAAAAGCATTTCCTAAATCATAATGCTATCACACCTAACAGAATTAACAGCCTTGTTATCACCTAACGCCCTGCCACACTCACATTTTCCTGAGTCAGAAATGTCTTTTTTGGGTTGGGCATGGTGGCTCATGCCTATACTCCTAGCACTTTGGGAGGTTGAGGCAGGAGGACCACTTGAGGCTAAGAGTTCAAAATCAGCTTGGTCAACATAGTGAGACCCAGTTGCTACTAAAAAAAAAGCCATTAAATTAAAATTGCCTGGGGCAGGTTGGGCACAGTGGCTCATGCCTGTAATTCTAGCACTTTGGGAAGTGAAGGCAGGAGAATCACTTGAGCCTAGGAGTTTGAGCCCAGGCTGGGCAACAAAGTGAGACCTCATCTCAAAAAATCAAAAGTTAACTGGGTAGCAGGTGCATGTAATCCCAGCTACTCGGGAGGCTGAGGCAGGAGAATCACTTGAACCCAGGAGGCAGAGGTTGCAGTGAGCTGAGATCGCATCATTGCACTCTAGCCTGGGCAACAGGGTGAACGAAACTCCATTTCAAAAAAAAAAAAAGTTAACTGGGCACGGTGGCATGCATGCCTGGGGTTCTAGCTACTCAGGAGGCTGAGGTGGTAGGATTGCTTGAGCCTGGGAGGTTGAGGCTGCAGTGAACATGATCCTGTCATTGCACTCCAGCCTGGGTAACAGAGTCAGACCCTATCTTAAAAAAATAAGCTAATTGTGATGGTATGAGCCCATTAGGCTGAGGTGAGACAATCCCTTGAGCCCAGGAGTTCAGGTTCAAGGTTATGGTAAGCTATGATTGTGCCACTGCACTCTAGCCTGGGCAACAGGGTGAGACCTCATCTCTGAAAAAATTTAAAAAAATAAGTTAACTTTGGTGTATACACACACATATAATTTCACCATCATAGCTTTCATGCAAAATAAGTATTATGTCCATTTTACACATGAGTTTAAGCTCACTACCAGACATTAGTGGAATCTAGGTATAAACCCAGATCCTTCTGGTTAAGTTAGTGTAGCGTCCTGAGAGTTTAAATATGTACCTGTGGACATCTCCTTTTTCATAGTCAGAGGGAAAAATAATACCTTATTACTTCCTGTGTATGTATAAAGTATTCCATTGACAAACCATTTAAGGGGCTGGTTTTGTCAGTGATTGAAAGCACCCCTAGACATTTCTTTATCACTAGCTGATTCACCTTAACTAGGATACTTTTTGTCTCAAAACTGTTTTCTTAATTTTAAATCTGTTTTTTTTTGTTGTTGTTGTTGTTGTTAACCTACTGCCTACATCTCAGAGTTGTTTTGAAAATACTGCAACTTCTGGGACATAGTTAGGGTTCCATGAATGTTAGCAGTCTTTGAAAGAAAACATTCTGAGGCAATATAGGTACACCATCCTGCCCAGTGATCCATCTTTTAGTCTCTGACATAGTGTCTAACAGTAATGTCCATTAGTAACAAGATTTTCCAGTTCTCTCCAGTGTCATAACAAGTCACTCTCTTCCAAAATACTATGCACAGAATACAGGAAGAAATGAAAATTATGTGACGCAGAAGGTGTCTAAGAAACCTAATGTAGTGAGTGCCACCAGTAGGTGGCTTCTGACAATAACAGAAAAAAAAAAACTGTTAAAGCCTCACATGTTAAAAGCTAAAAATGCTTACCTCTCCCTGTGGTCCCCACTCCACCCCTTTAAATTGTGCCCTGTGGTTTAACTAAAGATTACAAGCTGCTCCCTGCCTAGTATGTGTCAGGAATAGCACAATCCAACCTTTACACTGAGAAGGCAAAGTTGATACGTTTGTTCTAGTTCATCCCCTGAAAGCTCCATCTGCACTTTTTTTTTCTTTTTCTGAGACAGAGTTTCCCTCTTGTTACCCAGGCTGGAGTGCAATGGCGCCATCTCGGCTCACCACAACCTCCGTCTCCTGGGTTCAGGCAATTCTCCTGCCTCAGCCTCCTGATTAACTGGGATTACAGGCACGCGCCACCATGCCCAGCTAATTTTTTGTATTTTTAGTAGAGACGGGGTTTCACCATGTTGACCAGGATGGTCTTGATCTCTTGACCTTGTGATCCACCTGCCTTGGCCTCCCAAAGTGCTGGGATTACAGGCGTAAGCCACCATGCCTGGCCCTGCACTTTCTGAAAAACAGAAATAATCACCCTTCTACTCAGTGATGCACCAAGTCCATGAACATGATAGGTAACCCCCCCAACATTCCCGAAAGGTAGCCATTCCTAGCACTGTTTGATTGTTGGAACAACATAAAACTTTCTTCTTGGAAACTGTCAGAGAAAAAAGCTAGAGGGATTATATCCATAGATACATTAATACAATAGCCTCTGCATCTTCCATTAAAAAAATGAGTAAAATAGTTCAGCCTCACAGGTGGGTTTTTATTCACCAGCTGTTCCTGTATAGATTCTGAGAGGTTGTGAATCTGGTCCTACATAGAAATAAGGCCGAAGAGGTCCAGTAAAAGTGTCAGAGAAAGTACAGATGTGAGATTTCTCAGCCATGTTATAGAATGAGATCTCACCCAGCTCATAGTCCACAAAAATGCCAATGGTCCTAACTTTCACTTCTAACAAGAGAGGGGTTGGAAAAGCCCCTGGTGCGTGATAGCCATCATCCTGCAGCTCAATTCTCCAACATCCCTGCTGGGCTGATGAGGGTTTCCTCGCCTTTGTGGGAAGAGAATCTTTGCAAATGCCAATAGCCCATTCCGACTTATCTCCCACTTCAATCTCCCAGAAATGCCGGCCAGAATGAAAACATGGAAAACCCAGAACAACTGGCTTGACTGTAAATCTTTTTGGGAAACCAGGAACCTTTTGTTTTCTCTTCGTAAATCTCACACATTTTTTATCTTCAGATACAATCAGGTTAGGGTGTGCTGTTTCAGAGTCTAGAATTACATCTACTTTAAATTTCTTTATAATTCTCTGCAGAGCAGAATATTGGGGAGGAAAACTGCAGCTATCTCTCTTCAAATGAATTGAAAAGATTGACGGGCTACTCTCATTTTCAGACGCGTAGAAAAGTTTAATTTGTGATAGCAATTCTGGTTCAGACAGCTCACTGAGCTCTACTACCTTATTTAATTGGCTTTTGAGTGTGGCAATGTAGTTTGAAAATGCTGTTATGTTTGCACTGAGTTTCTGCTGATTGTCCTTCTCTTCTTCAGCTAGTCTGGAGAGAGCTGCCTGTTGCTCACGGTCTAAAAACTGGGTGAGGTGCTCAAATTCAGAGGACAGTTCCTGCCTTTGGCTTTCCACCTTCTCTCTCAGTTCTAAGAGTTTTTTGCTTTGAGTGCTTATTAATTTTTGAAGGTCTGCCAGTTGCTTTTTCAGGGGCTGGATGTAACTGCGGAGCCTTTCCCTGTGATGAGAGGCAGCCTCCTCTATGGGCCTCACGTGGTGGCCCTGGTGGTTAGAGAGCTGAGTGCACAGGGGACACAGCACTACCAGGTCCTCCTCGCAGAAAACGCTCAGGGGCTCGTTGTGCTTCTCGCACAAGGTCCTCTTTTCCTGCCTCTTTTTCTTGCTCTTAGCGCTCTCGAGTATCTCGGCAATTTCAATCATCCTTCCCATCTGGGTGTTGCTCCTGAAGTGCCTGTCTTGACATTGGTGACGACAGACAGGACAAGGGAACAGTTCCTGTAGATCCGTCCAGGACTGTTGGATGCAGGGCCGACAGAAGTTGTGCCCACAATCGATGGTGACGGGGTCTCTCAGGTAATCCAGACAGATGGAGCACTTGGATTCTGCTTTGAGTTTGGTCACACGTGCTGCCCTTGCCATTGGTCTGTCAATGAAGGTCTTGACCAAGGTCGTTGAGCTCTGCGGGTTTCTCCAGTGAGAAGCAGATATGCTCTTAGATCTCACTGTCCTTCCTGGAGACAGACCTCACTACAGTCCCACTGATTTCTCACATTGGTGGTAGCCCTTGAAGTCCTTTGAATCATTAGACCCTTTAATTCCAGCTGCCAAAAGGAGTCCCACACACAGCCTGCTGGCAGTCACAGCTCAGCCAGACAATTACTCTTCCAGCCTTTGGCTGCACGGAGAAAATGAAACCGAGCAAGCAGCTCTGTTAGGAAAACATCCGATGCTTCAAATCATTAGTTGCTGTGGGTGAGAAGAGATTTCTTTCTTAAAAACAAAACAAAGTGGAACAATCCTGAATTTCAGGTGGTCCTAACTTCCACCACATTCTAGTCAAACACAAATTATCCTCCCCAGCCCCCGTCTTTTATTTCCGTGCCTTTATTATTGTGCCCTAGCTACTCCACATACTTGGTACCACAATCCCCACATCCCATCTACTTAGCAGTCATCCTAACTGGGGTTGTGGGAACAGCCTAGGCCCTGAGGCATGGAGACCACCCACATTAGAAACATCTTCAGTTAACTATCTCTGTAACTTGGAGAAACTTGCTTTACATTCCAAATTCTGGGAATCAGGTAAATAATGACAATCTCCCTTTAAACCTTTGTCTTGATAAGGTATTTCTAGGCCGGTGTGGTGGCTCACGCCTGTAATCCAAGCACTTTGGAGGCCAAGGCTGGCAGATCACCTGAGGTCAGGAGTTCAAGACCAGTCTGACCAACATGGTGGGAAAAAAAAAAAAAAAAGGTACTTTTTTCTAGCCTGGGCAGCGTAGAGTGAGCCTGTCTCTCTAAAAAAAAAAAAAAAAAAAAAAAAAAAGGGGCTGGGCGCGGTGGCTCAAGCCTGTAATCCCAGCACTTTGG
>CM052650.1:150372750-150397717 GCA_028533165.1 Leontopithecus rosalia | reverse complement strand
GATCTAGTAGGGTTCAGAATTCGTTTAACCATCCTATGTAAATCTCTCATCTTTGCAAACACTATTTCCTTTACCAAGAGGATCCTTTCCTCACCTTTTCCCAAAGACTGATCTCAGGATTTTTGGAAACAGCTCAAAAGTCACCTTCTCTGGTAAGGTTTACTATGTGTCAGGCTGGCCTCGAACTCCAAACCTCAGGTGATCCACCTACTTTGGCCTCTCAAAGTGCTGGAATTATAGACATGAGCCACTGCTACTGGCTAAGATTTGTCTTAAACTTACTTCCTTATACTCAATGAATGTCATTAGTTTTTTAATATGGGTAAGAGGGAGAGAAACAGCTAATGTTTCACAGGTGGAACTTTATAAGGAAACACACAAAGATGAAAATCATAGCATCATACCATTATATGTGAGAAAAATATAGTATATAGAAAACATTTTAGAGGTAAGTGTGGGGCACACACAAAATTTTTTTGTGTGTGTTTTAATGTCAGACTTTTTTTTTTTGAGACAGTTTCCCTCTACTGCCCAGGCTAGAGTGCAGTTATGTGATCTTGTCTCACTGCAACCTCTGCCTCCTGGGTTCAAGCGATTCTCCTCCCTCAACCCCCCAAGTAGCTAGGACAATTGGGACAACAGGTGCTGGCCACCATGTCCAACTAATTTTTGTATTTTTAGTAGAGACAGGGTTTCACCATATTCAACAGGCTGGTCTCAAATTCCTGACCTTCAGTGATCCGCCAACCTTGGCCTCCCAACGTGCTGGGATTACAGCCATGAGTCACCGGTGCCTGGCCTAAAATATGCAAAAAAGCCAAAAGTTATCTTTGTAAACTATTTAAAGTTAACTATATTTCTCAATAACTAAACTAATTTCTTTAATTGGATTTGTAGCTGAAAAAAAAATTCCACTAAAATAGTCCAACAGAAAACATAGCTGAAAACACACTTATTTTTATGATTTTGTTATTTCCAAATGTTCTTCAAAATAAAAACCCTTATCATATTATATCTTGCACCAGATTTAGAGTGTTAAGTTTAACTGACATTTCTAAGACATACTTTACAAAATATACTTACACATACATTATATTTATTTAATGCACACCAGCATGCCCAGCTAATTTTTTGTATTTTTAGTAGAGACGGGGTTTCACCATGTTGACCAGGATGGTCTAGATCTCTTGACTTCGTGATCCACCCGCCTCGGCCTCCCAAAGTGCTGGGATTACAGGCTTGAGCCACCACGCCCGGCCTATTTTCTTGTTATTTTTTTCTAGAGGTCTTGCTATGTCACTCAGTCTAACCTCAAACTCCTGGATTCAAGCAATCCTCCTGCCTCACCCTCCCCAAATGCTGGGATTACAGGTGTGAGCCACTGCAAAATACAAAAATTAGCTGGGTGGTGATGGCGCATGCCTTAGTCTCTTCTAGCTACTCTAGAAGCTGAGATGGGAGAGTCACTTGAACCGGGAGGTTGCAGGGAGCTGAAATCACGCCACCGCACTCCAGCCTGAGCAACATAGTGAAACTAAAAATTAAAATTAAAATTAAAAAAAAAATGGGCTGAGCGCGGTGACTCACTCTCTCCTACAATCCAAGAACTTTAGGAGACTGAAGCAGGCGAATCACCAAGTCAGGAGTTTAAGAGCAACCTGGTCAAAATGGTGAAACCCCTTGTCTACTAAAAATGCAAAAAATTATCTGGGCGTAGTGGCTTGGGAGCTGGGCGTAGCTACATGGGAGGCTGGGGCACGAGAATTGCTTGAACCTGGGAGGCGGAGTTTGCAGTGAGCGGAGATTGCACCACCGCACTCCAGCCTGGGCGACAGAGACAACGTCTCAAAACAAAACAAAACAAAACAAAAAATACCCGGCCAGGCACGGTGGCTCAAGCCTGTAATCCCAGCACTTTGGGAGGCCGAGTGGATCACGAAGAGATCGAGACCATCCTGGTCAACATGGTGAAACACCGTCTCCACTAAAAATACAAAAAATTAGCTGGGCATGGTGACGCGTGCCTATAATCCCAGCTACTCAGGAGGCTGAGGAAGGAGAATTGCCTGAACCCGGAGAATTGCCTGAACCCAGGAGAGGGAGGTTGCGGTGAGCCGAGATCATGCCATTGCACTCCAGCCTGGGTAACAAGAGCGAAATTCCGTCTCAAAAAGAAAGAAAAAAAAAAAAGTTAGGAGACCTGCTCCCACGGCGCCGCTGCTCAGTTGTCTCGCCCAGCCGACCCATGGCCCATCACCCACCGACCCACAGACCCACGAATCGGCCCAGCCCTCGTGCACCATGTCTGGGTCCTTCAGCGTCGCCACTATGAAGAAAGTGGTTCAACAGCTCTGGCTGGAGGCCGGGCTCAACCGCAAAAAGTTTCCCAGGCAGCTGCAGACATGAAACAATTCTGTCTGCAGAATGCTCAACATGACCCTCCGCTAGCTAACTCGGGTATCTTCAAGTACAAATCCCTTCAGACCCCAGAATGTCTGTTCCTTTTGTGTGCGTGTGTGGTTTTTTTTTTTTTTTGAGACTAAGTCTTGCTCTGTCTCCGGGCTGGAGCGCAGTGGCGCAGTCTCGACTCACTGCAACCTCCGCCTCCCGGGTTCAAGCGATTCTTCCACCTCAGCTTCCCAAGTAGCTGGGACTATAGGCGCGTGCCAAAAGCCCGCTAATTTTTGTATTTTTAGTAGAGACGGGGTATCATCATGTTGGCCAGGATGATCTCGATTTCTTGACCTCGTGATCCACCAGCCTCGGCCTCCCAAAATGCTGGGATTACAGGCGTGAGCCACGGCGCCCGGGGAGTCTGTTCCTTTTTATAGCAAAATGAATATTTTTTTTTGTTTTTAAGCCTACAGCACCCGGGGTTTCCAGACGGTCTCTCATCCAAGTACTAACCAAGCCCGACCCTGCTTAGTTTCCAAGATCAGACAAGATCAGACGCGTTCAGGGAGGTATGGCCTAGACAAAAATGGATCTTTCAAAGGTTTCCCAAACCACTTCTTATGATTCAGTGAACATTCAAGAAAGTTACATTTCAAGCCTGTACAAAAGCTTATCCCTGTAACATGTGTCATAATATACGAACTTCTACTTTTGTCAGTCCTTAACATCTACCTTTCTGAATGTTCACGAATTTCTATTTCACAAGGGTAATTGTTTTGTATACAATTACAGCAGCGTACAATAGAGAGAGAGAGAGAGAGAGAGAGAGAGAGAGAGTCTCATTGTGTTGCCCAGGCTTGTCTTGAACTCCTGTGCAAGTGATCCACCTGCATCAGCCTCCCAAACTGCTGGGATTACAGGCATGAGCCACCACGCTCAGCACACCTCTTGATCAAACATAAATTTCTGGAGCAGAGTGCAAGTATATTTCTCTTGCCCTGAGCCATCTCCAGACAGCTATCTAGAGTCCTGCAAAGCTCTGGTCCTGCCACTAGTTTCCTTCCTTAGCTCCTCCTCTTTCTTCAGATCTCAAGCTTCCTCTCTGGCCTCATCTTCCAATTTCAAGGTTCAGTATCAGACACCTCTCCTTTGAAATGTGAATTACTTTACCAGACGCAGTGGCTCATGCTTGTAATGCTAGTGCTTTGGAAGGCAGAGCTGGGAGGATCGCTTGAGCCCAAGGAGTTCAAGACCAGCTCGGGGCAACAGAGTGACCTCAGGGCCTTGTATCAGGGCTGTAATCCCTCCCAATCCACCAGACTCTATATACAAACCATTCCTCACTTCTGCATCCTGGAAGATAATTCTACACTTGCCATCAGACCAGCATTTCTGGAAATGTTCTCAGACAGATATCAGTCACCTCTTTTTCTGACTCCTTAGGACAGAGTGGTCTCTGGGCTTACATATTTTTAGCAAGCATTTCGGTGACTTAGAACAAAACTAGTAAATAAATCAGGAATCATAATAAATAAATAATGGCTGGGCGTGGTGGCCCTCGCCTGTAATCCAAGCACTTTGGAGGCCAAAACGGGTGGATCACCTGAGGTCAGGAGTTCAAGACCAGCCTGCTCAACATGGTGAAACTGTTTAAAAAAATAAATAAAAATAAAAACAAATAAATGGCATGGGTTTTTAAATAATCTTATGCTGCAGGTGTGGTGGTTCACACCTGCAATCCCAGCACTTTGGAGGCCGAGGCAGGCAGAACACTTGAAGTCAGGAGTTTGAGACCAGCCTGGCCAACATGGTGAAACTAAAAATACAAAAATACTAAAAATACAAAAATTAAAAATTAGCCTGTCTGGTGGCTAGTGCCTGTAATCCCAGCTACTCTGGGAGGCTGGGGCAGGGGAATCACTTGAACCTGGGAGGCAGAGGTTGCAGTCAGCCGAGATCACTCCACTGCACTCCAGCCTATGTCACAGAGCAAGATTGAGTCTCAAAAAAATAAATAACTAAAAATAAAAACAAAATAACCAGAGGTTGCAGTGAGCTGAGATCGCCCCACCACACTCCAGCCTGAATCACAGAGACTGCGTCTCAAAAAAATAAATAAATAAAAATAAAAACATAAAATAACCTGATGATGAGTTCGGGTTCCTTTGTGAGGGGAAGCTGCCTCCAGGCACAGAGCAGATGCTCAAGAGGCCACAGGTTTCACTCCAGTCTCTGGCACCCACAGAGTCTCACCTCCCGGCTTACCTGGAGCAGGGGGAACTCTGCGGCGGTCCTTTATGCGTGCAAGGGGCCACACACTAGACACTAACTAAACACACCTGGAACGTGCAGCAGTGAGGACTCCACCCAGCTAAGACCAGCTTCTACCTGGAAGTGGGAGGGGTAGGGGCAAGAGAAGGTGGGGGGTGGGGGCTTCCGGCCTGTAAGCAGTTAAGTGTCCTTGGCCTTGATCCAAGAACTTTGGAGTCTTTTTTGTAATAAGTGAATAGGTTTGCATTTGCTCATGCAAATAACCAGAGCCCGCCTTATTTAGATGAGTAAGAGGAACGGAGAAGTTGAGAAAGACTAGAAATTTCAACCCAGAGCCTGCAATTGGGCTACCTGCTGAAAGATATTCCTTACAGAAGATTAACAGTGAGGGTGTCGGCCGGGCTTGGTGGCTCATGCCTGTAAACCTGGCACTCTGGAAGGCAGAGGCGGGTGGATCACTTGAGTTCAGGAGATCAAGACCAGCCTGGGCAACATGGTGAAACCTCGTCTCTACAAAAAAATACAAAAATTAGCCATGGGTAGTGGGGCAGGTGCCTGTAGTCCCAGCTACTTTTGGGGCCTGAGGTGGAAAAATCACTTGAGTCCAGGAGGTTGAGACTGCGGTGAGCTGAGATCATTCCACTGCAATCCAGCCTGAGCAACAGAGTTGAGACCTTGTCTCGAAAAACAGTGAGGGTGCCCGTATAAAACATTGCCTGGCTCACAGATACACCCTGATTTTACAAAAAAATGTTTGCAAAATAATCGAAGTCATTTTTTTTTCTTTTTTCAGATGGAGTCTGGCTCTGTTGCTCACACTGGAGTGCAGTGGCGGGATCCTGGCTCACTGCAACCTCTGCCTCCCAGGTTCAAGCCATTCTCCTGCCTCAGCCTCCAAAGTACCTGGGATTACAGGTATGCATCACCACATCTGGCTAATTTATATATTTTTTTTTGAGACGGAGTTTCGCTCTTGTTACCCAGGCTGGAGTGCAATGGTGCAATCTCGGCTCACCGCAACCTCTACCTCCTGGGTTCAGGCAATTCTCCTGCCTCAGCCTCCTGAGTAGCTGGGATTACAGGCACGCGCCACCACGCCCAGCTAATTTTTTTGTATTTTTAGTAGAGACGGGGTTTCACCATGTTGACCAGGATGGTCTCTACCTCCTGATCTCAAGTGATCCACCCATCTCAGCCTGCCAAAGTTCTAGGATTACGGGTGTGAGCCACCGAGCCCTGCCCGAAGTAATTTTTGTTTACTATAAATAAAAAATAATTCTAGGCCGGGCTTGCGCCTGTAATTCCAGCACTTTGGGAGGCCAAGGCGGGCAGATCACAAGGTCAAGAGATTGAGACCATCCTGGCCAACATGGTGAAACCCCGTCTCTACTAAAAATACAAAAAAAATTAGCTGGGCACAGTGATGCGCACGCCTGTAGTCCCAGCTACTCGGGAGGCTGAGGCAGGAAAATTGCTTGAACCCCGGAGGCAGAGGTTGCAGTGAGCCGAGGTTGTGCCACTGCACTCCAACGTGGCGCCTGGTGACGGAGTGAGACTCTGTCTCAAAAAAAAAAAAGTAATTCTATTGCGGGAGTGGGACAGATTCTTGCTAGTCACTCAGGCTGGAGTGCAGTGGAATGATGACAGTTCACTGCACCCTTGACCTCCTAGGCTCAAGTGATCCTCCCACCTCAGCCTTTGGAGTAGCTGGGACTACAGGCATATATAGGGAAAAAAAGCAATTCTTAGGTGATTTTTAGCTGGGCACGGTGGTTCAGGCCTTTTATCCCAGTGCTTTGGGAAACAGAGGTGGGAGGATCACTTGAGCCCAGAAGTTACAGGCTGCAGCAAACTGTGATCATACCACTGCCCTCCCGCCTGGGTGACAGAGCAAGACCCTAGCTCTAAAACAAACTAAAGTGAGTTTTAAATTGAAATATAGACAATAACACCGGGTAATGGCTGCATGGAGATTTATTATTAATACTCTCTACTTTGTAGAAGTTTAAAAATGTTCGTAATAATATTCTTAAAAGATTTAACTGAGAAACAAAAAGGTTTTGTAGGTAAAAACATTGCATGTGTTCAATATATATATTAAACATACCAACTTATGGCTGGGTGCTCTGGCTCACACCTGTAATCCCAGTAATTTGGGCAGCCTACGCAGGCAGATAACTTGGGGTCAGGAGTTTGAGACAAGCCTGGGCAACATCGTGAAACCCCATCTCTATGAAAAATACAAAAAATTAGCTGGGCATGGCAGCAGGCACCTGTAATCCCAGCTATTCGGGAGGCTGAGGCAGGGAGAATTGCTTGAACCCAGAAGGCTGAGGTTGCAGTGAGCAGAGATGACACTGCTGCACACCAGCCTGGACAAGAGTGAGACTCTGTCTCAAAAACAAAACAAAAACAGTGATCTTGATTTCTCCTCAACTCCGAAGCCAGAAAACTGCCCCTCTCCCAGTCTTCTCCACCTCAATCAATGGAACCTCTGTTCACCTAGTATTTGAAGCAGAAAATTTTTTAAAAAATCTCTTTTTCCCTTATTCTTTCTACCAAGCCCCGATCAAGTCCTGGTGTCCTGCCCCACACTGTGTCCTGGGCTTTGACACTCCCTCCTCAGGGACACCTGGGAACCCTCCCCTGGTTGGCTGACGCTGACTGTCCTCCCTCATCCCCCACCCCTCAGAATCCAGTGTTGCCCCCTGGGATGCTACTTTGGGGACTGTGTTTGGCTTCATGTGTGTCTTGTGAAGGCAGAAGACAGACTGACAACACTGGCCATGGACAGATCATCAGGAAGCCATGAGTCGGAAGGGGCCAGCAGAGAAGGAGTCATCTGCCCATGAGCCAAAGAGACTGAGGAGCAGCTGTCAGGGGCCTGGCAGCAGGACCCTGCTCCTAGTGGATCAGAGGAACTGTAAAGGACTGATAAATTCTGGGAGCATTTCAGTGGAGTGACAGGGGCAAAGGCCACCGTGGCTCTAGTGGGAGGCAAGAGATAAACACTCATTATAATTCCTAAAGGTAATGAGCCCAGAGCATGTAGTCAAAGAGGAAGAATAGATTATTTGGGTTAATTTACATCACTGAGGTAATCCTTTCTCTGTCCCTCCCACCTATTAGCTGATTCCATTTGGTTTTGCCTTCATCCTACGGATAAAGGGAAGAATCAAATGCAGCCATTTTCCAACCAAAGGGGTTTTAATGCCAAAATCGGTGAGAGTTCTGTCTTAAAAATGAAACTGAGTGCCCAGGCTCGGTGGCTCACTCCTGTAATCCTAGCACTTCGGGAGGCTGAGGTGGGTGGATCACCTGAGCTCAGGAGTTCAAGACCAGCCTGGGCAACGTGAAGAAACCCTGTCTCTCTACTAAAAATACAAAAAATTAGCTGGCCATGGTAGTGCGTGCCCATACTCCCAGCTACTCAGGAGGCTGAGGCACAAGAATCCAGGGAGAAACAGGGAGCAGTGAGCCAACATCACGCCATTGCACTCCAGCCTGGGCAACAGAGCGAGACTCTGTCTCAAAAAAAAAAAAAAAAAAAAAGTGAAACTTAATGTTTTCAATCCTCTAAACTATAACAGAGTTTTAATATAGTATGTTTTAAATGTTTAATATTTTCTGAGACAAGAACACATAAATAAATGAGGACCATCACAGGATTGCAGAATGTGGAGTTCTGGTTGTCTCTTCACAATGCACATACCAGACCCACCCCTGGGACTTACACCACCAGTTATCTGCAGAGGAGTCCCAAGCCTAGATTACTACTGTCTTGCCCTGATTCTAGCTCAACAACCCTGAGCAAGTAATTTACAATCTCCTTGAATGTTATTTTCTCATCTGAAATGTGAGAACATGGGTGTATATATACTTGATTACGTTTACCTCTGGCATTTCTTATTAGCATTAAGAAAAATAATACATTAATCTGTAGATCTTCTTTGGAGCCTGAATTAGACAAACTCTAAAACACAAATTTTGAGACAGCCTGCAGAATTTGAAAGGAGAAAAGGTATTTGATGATACTGAAATTACATTTAATTTTTAAAGGGTACTTGTGATATTACCGGTTTGTTTTTTTGTTTTTAATTTGAGATGCGGGGTGGGGGGGTCTCAATATATTTCTTAGGCTGGTCTCGAACTCCTGTCTCAAGTGATCCTCCTGTTACTGGACTGGGGTCCTGATCCAGATCCCAAGAGAGGGTTCTCGGATCTTGTGCAAGAAAGAATTCAGGGTGAGTCCATAGGGGAAAGTAAAAGCAAGTTAATTAAGAAAGTAAAGGAGGCCCGGCGTGGTGGCTCACGCCTGTAATACCAGCAGTTTGGGAGGCTGAGATGGGTGGATCACCTGAGGTCGAGAGTTCTAGACTAGCCTGACTAATATGGAGAAACCCCGTCTCTACCAAAAATAAAAAAATTAGCCGGGCATGGGGGCGCATGCCTGTAATTTCAGTTACTCGGGAGGCTGAGGCAGGGGAATTGCTTGAACCTGGGAGGCAGAGGTTGTAGTGAGCCAAGATTCTGCCATTGCACTCCAGCCTGGGCAACAAGAGCAAAACTTAGTCTCAAAAAAAAAGAAAAGAAAGTAAAGAAATAGGCCGGGCGCGGTGGCTCAAGCCTGTAATCCCAGCACTTTGGGAGGCCGAGGCGGGTGGATCATGAGGTCAAGAGATCGAGACCATCCTGGTCAACACAGTGAAACCCCGTCTCTACTAAAAATACAAAAAATTAGCTGGGCACGGTGGAGCGTGCCTGTAATCCCAGCTACTCAGGAGTCTGAGGCAGGAGAATTGCCTGAACCCAGGAGGCGGAGGTTGTGGTGAGCCGAGATGGCGCCATTGCACTCCAGCCTGGGTAACAAGAGCGAAACTCCGTCTCAAAAAAAAAAAAAAAAGAAATAAAAGAATGGTTACTTCATAGGCAGAGTAGCCCCGAGGGCTGCTGGTTGCCCATTTTTATGTTTGTTTCTTGATTATACGGGGTGATTATTCATGCCTCCCCTATTTAGACCATATAGGGCAACGTCCTGATGTTGCCATGGAATTTGTAAACTGTCATGCACTAATGGGAGTGTAGCAGTGAGGACAACCAGAGGTTGCTCTCATTGCCATCTCAGTTTTGGTGGGTTTTGGCTGGCTTCTTTACTGAAACCATAAGGAAGGTCTTTATGACCTGTATCTTGTGCTGACCTCCTATCTCATCCTACGACTTAGAATGAGTAAGCGTCTGGGAATGCAGTCCAGTAGGTTTCAGCCTTAATTTACTCAGCCCCTACTCAAGATGGAGTTGCTCTGGTTCAAATGATTCTGACACTCCTACCTCGACCTCTCAAAGTGCTGGGATTACAAGCATGAGCCACCACACCTGGCCCATTACTGGTATTTTATTTTATTTCATTTTTTTTGAGACAGGGTCTCACTTTTGCAAACTAGGCTGGATGTGGTGGTGCAAACATCATTCACTACAGCCTTGACTTCCTGGGCTCAAGTGATCCTCCCACCTGAGCCCCAAAGCAGCAGAAACTACAGGCTATACTACTGTTATTATTATTGTTATTTAGAGACAGGGTCTCGCTATGTTGCCCAGGCTGGAGTGCAGTGGCTATTCACAGATGCGATCCCACTACTGATCAGCACCGGAGTTCTGACCTGCTCCGTTTCCGGCCTGGGCCGGTTCAGCCCTCCTTAGGCAACCTCGTGGTCCCCCGCTCCCGGGAGGTCACCATATTGATGCCGAACTTAGTGCTGACACCCGATCGGCATAGCACACTACAGCCCAGAACTCCTGGGATCAAGAGATCCTCCAGCCTCAGCCTCCCGAATAGCTGGGACTACAGGCAGGCGCCACTGCGCCCTGCTATCATTATACTATTTTTAGACAGAGTTTCGCTCTTGTTGCCCAGGCTGGAGTGTAGTGAAGCGATCTAGGCTCACAGCTACCTCTGCCTCCCGGGTTCAAGTGATTCTGTCGCAGCGTCGCAAGTAGCTGGGATTACAGACATGCGCCACCACACCCGGCTAATTTTTTTGCATTTTTAGTAGAGATAGGGTTTCTCCATGTTTGTCAGGCTAGTCTCAAGCTCCCAACCTCAGGTGATCTGCCCACCTTGGCCTCCTGAAGTGCTGGGATTATAGGCGTGAGCCACCTCACTGGCCTGTTTGTTTTTAGGAAGACTCATTATCCCTAGCTTTGCGCAGTGGCAGTATCGTAGCCAATGAGGTTTATCCAAGGTGCGATTATTGCTAATTGAAAACTTTTCCCAATACCCCGCCATGACGACTTGAAATACAGTCGGCATTGTCAATTTTTGACAGTCTCTACGGAGACTCAATAAACAAATAAATAAGAAAAAAGAAAAGACTATCTTTTAAAGACATGTGCTGAAATATCTTTGGATCAAATGATACTATGTCTTCAAATGATATGAATAGCTTTAAAGGAGTCTAAGTATAGGAGGTTAGGACCCGCATGGGCAGATAAAACAAGATTGGCCACATGTTCATGACTGTTGAAAATCAGTGATTCAAGGCTGGGTGTAGTGGCTCATGCCTGTAATTCAAGCACTTTGGAGGCCAAGGCAGGCAGATCACCTGAGGTCGGAAGTTCAAGACCAGCCTGACCAACAAGGTGAAACCCTGTCTTTAAAAAATAAAAATAAAAACAAAACCAAAAAAATACAAAAATTAAGTTGGGCACGGTGGCTCACACCTGTAATCCTAGCACTTTGGAAGGCTGAGGTGGGCGGATCATGAGGTCAGAAGTTCGAGACTAGCCTGACCAACACAGTGAAACCCGTTCTCTATAAAAAATTTTTTAAAAAAGTGATTCAAGAGGACTTTGCCATTCTTTTTACTTGTTTATATGCTTAAAATTTCCTTTTTAAAAAATGTATTTATGTACTTGGTTTTATAGACAGGACCTCGCTCTGTTGCCCAGGCTGGAGTGCAGTGGTGTGATCATGACTCACTGCAGTCTCTACTTCCTGGGCTCAAGTGGCCCTCCTGCCTCAGCCACCCGAGTAGCTGGGAATACAGGTGCACACCACCACACCAGGCTAATTTTTTCATTCTTTGTAGAGACAGGGCTCTCCCTATACTGCCCAGGCTGGTCTCAAATTCCTGGTCTCAAGTGAACCTCCTGCCTCAGCTTCCTAATACTCGGGGATTACAGGCATGAGCCACAATGCCTGGCTTTGACATCTCAAAAAAATTATTTATTTATTTATTTTGAGACAGAGTCTCACTCTGTTGCCAGGCGCCAAGCTGGGAGTCCAGTGGCACAATCTTGGCTCACTGCAATCTCTGGCTCCCGGGTTCAAGCAATTCTCTTGCCTCATACTCCCGAGTAGCTGGGACTACAGGTGCATGCCACCACGCCCAGCTAATTTTTTTGTATTTTTAGTAGAGATGGGGTTTCACATGTTGGCCAGGATGGTCTCGATCTCTTGACCTCGTGATCTGCCTGCCTTGGCCTCCCAAAGTGCTGGGATTACAGGCTTGAGCCACCGCACCTGGCTCACATTTCTTATCATTAAAAAAAAAGTACAGGAAGAAAGAATATATGTAAATATATGGAATTACTATCTATATTGTTACACAAACATCATAGTATAAAAATATAAAATAGGTAATCATAAAACTATCACCTCAAAATAGAGTGAGCCCTCAGTATCTGCCAAGTTCTGCATCCCGGGTTCTTTTCTTTTCTTTTTTCTACACCATCTGGAAATCAAAGTCTGCATCCCAGGATTCAACCAATCACTGAAGGAATATTTTCCAATAGCTGAGGCAGAACCCACCCATATTGAGGCAAACTGTAAGGGATTTGAGAATCTGTCTGGATTTTGTTATCCAAGGGAATCCTGGAACCAATCCTCTGCAGATACTGAAGGATGATTGTAATCATATTCTAAAGTGTGTATATTGAGACATTCTTCTTTTTTTTTTGAGATCCAGTGTTGCTCTGTCATCTAGGCTGGAGTGCAGTGGTGCAATGTCGACTCAATGCAACCTCTGCCTCCTGGTTTCCAGTGATTCTCCCACCTCAGCCGCCCATGTGGCTTGAACTACAGGCATGAGCCACCATGCCCAGCTAATTTTTGTATTTTTAGTAGAGATGGGGTTTCTTCATGTTGGCCAGGCTGATCTCATACTCCTGACTTCAGGTCCACCTGCGTTGGCCTCCCAAAGTGCTAGGATTATAGGCGTGAGCCACCACACCCAGTCGAGACATTCTTCTTTACATGGTGAGAATTGCAAAAACTCTCTGCAGGAATACTCCATTAAAACTGCTGCTATAAGACACTTCGTCAGACTGGGCGTAGTGGCTCATGCCTGTAATACCAGCACTTTGGGAGGCTGAGGTGGGCGGATCACAAGGTCAGGAGTTTGATACCCGCCTGGCCAACATGGTGAAACACTGTCTCTACTAAAAATACAAAAAATTAGCTGGCTGTGGTGGCAGGTGCCTGTAATCCCAGCTACTCAGGAAGCTGTCAGGAAAATCGCTTGAACCCGGGAGGTGGAGGTTGCAATGAGCCGAGAATGCACCACTGCACTCCAGCCTGGGCAACAGAGCTAAACTCTGTCTCAAAAAAAAAAAAAAAAAAGACTAGATAAAAGTTTAACATGGCTTCTAGCAGCCTCAGGCCTTGTCCCTGGGACCAACCAGCCCTGGCCAGGTGGGTTTAAATTTCTGTCTGAAAAAGCTCAAAGATGTTAAATGAATTTGTTTATCTAAGCAAAACCTGACTACAGGCCTCTGGCCCCTCTTCTTCTTAAGACCATTTGCTTAAGAAAGTTTACGGTTGGCTCGGTGTGGTGGCTCACACCTGTAATCCAAGCACTTTGGAGGCCAAGGCGGCAGATCACCTGAGGTCGGGAGTTCAAGACCAGCTTGACCACCAACATGGTGAAACCCTGTCTTAAAAAAAAAATAAATTAAAAAAAAGTTAACAGTTGTAAATCCTTCCTCCTTCCCTTTATTTTAGTTTTTTAGTGAGGAAGTGTCACTGAGTCACCCAGGCTAAGATGCAGTGGTGCTGTCATGGCTCACTGCAGCCTCAAATTCTTGGGCTCAAGCAATCCTCCCTCTTCAGCCTCTCAAGTAGCTGGTACTACAGGCATGCACCACTATTCCAACTAATTTTTTTTATTATAGCAACAGTCTCACTGAGTTGTCCAGGCTGGTCTTGTACTCCTGGGCTCAAGAGATCCTCCAGCCTCAGCAGCAGTATATGCTTTCAAAAGATGTATTGTAAACCTTTTTCTAGAGAATATATTTAGTACTCTAGATATTTAGTATCTTTTTCTCAGCAGGGTCATACAGCATCATGTAAGAACAGCATAATTTATTAAATGACTCTCAACATTTAGACTGTTTTAAAATTTTGACATTAAATGTAAGGCTATGGGAAAATGCCTTGCAACTTCTGCAAGGATTTCTGTTTGTTTTTGTTTTTGTTTTCCTGAGACGGAGTTTCACTCTGTCTCCCAGGCTGAAGTACAATGGCACGATCTCAACTCACTGCAAGCTCCACCTCCCGGGTTCAAGCAATTCTTCTGCCTCAGCCTCCTGAGTAGCTGGGATTATAGGTGCCTGCCACTATGACAGGCTAATTTTTGTATTTTTAGTAGAGACAGGGTTTCACCATGTTAGTCAAGCAGGTCTTGAACTCCTGACCTCAGGTGATCCACCCACCTTGGCCTCCCAGTGTTGGGATTACAGGCGTGAGCCACCTTGCCTGGTCAAATTATTATTATTTTTTATAGAGATGAGGTCTCATTATATTGCCCAGGCTGGTCTTGAACTCCTGGGTTCAAGTAATTCTCCCACCGTGGCCTCCCAAAGTACTGGGATTACAGGTGATAGCCATTATGCCTGGCCAATAGTTGCTTTTCAATTTAATTAAATTTAAATTTTTTTTTTTTTGAGATGAAGTTTTGCTCTATTGCCCAGGCCAGAGTGCAGTTTCGAGATCTAGGCTCACTGATAAATCTCCATCTCTTGAGTTCAAGTAATTCTCTTGCCTCAGCCTCTGGAGCAGCTGAAATTACAGGCTTTTGCCACCATGCCCAGCTAATTTTTGCCTTTTTAGTAGAGACCAGGTTTCACCATATTGGCCAGGCTGGTGTTGAACTCCTGACCTCAGGTGATCGGCCCACCTTGGCCTCCCAAGGTGCTGAGATTACAGACTTGAGCCACCTTGCCCAGCCTCAACAGTTGCCTTTCAAATGTAAATCTTTAATGTGGAACTTAATTTGTATATCTTGTGAGAATTACAGAATTTTAAAGGTTAGAAAAGACTTTCTTCAGGCCTATAATCCCAGTGCTTTGGAAAGCCGAGGAGGAAGAATCCCTTAAGGCCATGAGTTTGAGACCAGCCTGGGCAACATAATCAGACTCTGTCTCTAAAAAAAAAAATTACTTGGGTGTTGTGGTGTGCACTTGCTCACCACAGCTGTTTGGAAGTCTGAGGTGGGAGGACTGCTTGAGTCCAGGAGTTCTAGGCTACAGTGAGCCACAGTCTTTTTTTTTTTTTGAGACAGAGTCTCACTCTTTTGCCCAAGCTGGAATGCAATGGCACGATCTCCACTCACTGCAACCTCTGCCTCCTGGGTTCAAGCGATTCGGCCTCCTGAGTCACTGGGATTACAGGTGCGCACCACCACGCCTGGCTTATTTTTCTATTTTTAGTAGTGAGAGGGTTTTGCCATGCTGGTCAGGCTGGTCTCGAACTCCTGACCTCAGGTAATCCACCTGCCTCGGCTCCCCAGAGGCCTGGGATACCGGAGTGAACCACTGCACTCGGCTGAACAATCTTTTTTTTTTTTTGAGATGTAGTCTGTCTCTGTCACCCAGGCTGGAGTGTGGCATGATCTTCGCTCACTGTAACCTCTGCCTCCTGGGTGCAAGTGATTTTCCCGCCTCAGCCTCCCTAGTAGCTGGGATTACAGGCGTGCGCAACCATGCCCAAATAATATTTTTAATTTTAGTTGAGATGGGGTTTCACCATGTTGTCCAGGTTGGTCTTGAACTCCTGAGCTCAGGCAATCTGCCCACCTCAGCTTCCCAAAGTACTAGGATTACAAGCGTGAGTGCACTCCAGCCTGTGCAACAGAGACCCTAAGGTTTTTTTGGGGGAGGGCGGGGACAGAGTTTCGCTCTTGTTGCCCAAGCTGAAGTGGAGTGGCGCTATCTTGGCTCACCACAATCTCTCTCTCCTGGGTTCAAACAATTCTGCAGCCTCAGCTGCCCGAGTAGCTGGGATTACAGGCATGCACCACCATGCCCAGCTAATTTTGTATTTTTAGTAGAGACAGGGTTTCACCACGTTGATCAGGCTGGTCTCAAACTCCTGACTTCAGGTGATCCACCCGCCTCAGCCTCCCAAAGTGCTGGGGTTACAGGCATGAGCCTCTAAGTTTTACATATAAATAAAATGTACATATAAGGAAGAGACTTCCAAGGCAGTCCTGTTCACTTCTTGTCCATTTATATGTACAACATTCAGTATAATCAGCAGCCTAGAAACCGAACAGCCCCAAGGATAAAAAGTGCCAATCAATGTTTGGAAGATCTTGAATTTTTGTGTCCAAAGAAATCCGTGTCATTTAATACCAAAACGTCCCATTCACTTTCTACATTCTTCCTCTGTCTTCCCAAAAAGGCAGGCAGGTGATAGGTGTTTTCCTTTTGTCCTTGAATCCTTGTCAGTCAGAGGGTTAAATGATCTATCCCAACCAGGTTACGCCTGCAGGAAGTAAGCAGGAAGTCTGGATTCCAACCCATGGAACGTCTACTTGAATCCAGTTTGCTTTTTTTACAGCTCCAGTCTCCCTAAGTAGATGATTTGGGGTGCCCAGCATGTGGAAGAGAGGAAAAGGGAAAATGGGGCCTGGAGGGACTGGTGGTCATTAAGAGTGGGAGGGAAAAAAATGCAGGTAACTTGATAGGAAGAGGGGCCTCAGGGGAGGGGAGCCAGCAGGGGGCTGGACACACCTCTTCTCACCTACAGAAATGAAATAGGGCCAGCCAGGCAGCCAGTCTTCCCACTCCCTCTTGAGTGTCCTGAATTTGCATCTTTTCCCCTCCAGGGTCAAAGAGCTTTCCTGTAAAACACAAGCACTTTCTTCAGTGCCCTGGGCTGTTTCCTGCGGCATTAATTGCATTGGTTTACTCTATAAACCATTATAGTACAAGATACTATGCTAACTAAGCCTTTGGTCAAACGGTTGGATAGCTTCAATCTCTGCTTTCACTGGGCATTTATAAATCTAGTCACAGGACTGACACTGCAAGAGCCATTTTGCTAGATGTCCTGAGTATGGTGTTTCTTTGTTTTTGAGACAGGGTCTGACTCTATCACCTCACCTGGGCGCTGCTGAGCGGTGCCACAATTAGGGCTCACTGCAGTCTCTTCCAATTCCCAGTCTGAAGCTATCTTCCCACCTCAACCTTGAGAGAGCTAAGACCACAGGCATGAGCCACCATGCCTGGCTAATGTTTTCCATGTTTTTGTGGAGGCTGGGATCTCACTATGAGGCCCAAGCTAATCTCTCAAACTCCTGGGCTCAAGTGATGGTCCTGTGGCCTCCCAAAGATTGGGATTATATGAGTGAACCATTGTGCCCCGCAGTCCTGGGTGTTCTGATGCTGAGAACAGTGGACTACAGGAGCAGGTGACAGATTCACCTCCCCTAGTGTGACCCCGCCAGTGAAGGCTTCCTGGGGAAGTGGCTAAGATCAAGCTAAGGCCTCAGTCTAAGTCAAGGATATCCAAACTTTTGGCTTCCCTGGGCCACATTGGAAGACTTGTCTTGGGCCACACATGAACTACATTAACACTAACAAATAGCTGATGACCTTAAAAAAGAAAATGCAGGCTGGGCGTGGTGGTTCATGCCTGTAATCCCAGCTCTTTGGGAGGCCGAGGCAGGTGCATCATGATGTCAGGAGTTTGAGACCAGCCTGACCAACATGGTGAAACCCCGTCTCTACTAAAAATACAAAAAAAAAAAAAGAAAAGAAAAAGAAAATTAGTTGGGCATGGTGGCACACACCTGTAATCGCAGCTACTCATGAGGCTGAGGCAGGAGAAACGCTTGAAACTGGGAGGTGGAGTTTGTAGTGAGCCAAGATCGTGCCACCACACTCCAGCCTGGGTGACAGTGCAAGACTTCGTTTCAAAATAAATAAATTTAAAAAAGTAATGTTTTAAGAAAGTTTACGAATTTATGTTGGGCTGCACTCAAAGCAGTTTGGGCTACATGCAGCCTGGGGGCTGCAGGTTGGACAAGCTTGGTCTAAGTAGTGATCATCTGGGTGAAGGAGACTAGCTAGACTTGTACAGCATGCATAATGGTAACTTTGTGCCATCTGACCAACATCTCCCCGCTCCCCTCCCTCCCAGTCCCTGGTAACCACCATTCTACCCCCGTTTTATGTATTCAATCTTCTTAGATTTCACATATGTGTGAGATCATGCAATAGTTTTATTTCTGTGTGTGGCTTATTCATTCAGCATAATATCCTCCAGGCCCATCTATGATATCACAAATGACAGGATCTCCTTTTCTTTGGCCATAAGTTTATCCAATGAAAAATAATCCTCTCCAATTTAACTGAGGTGGCTGACCACAACCACCAAATCTGCCTCTAAGCTGGAATTGGGTTGCTGACCCAGCCCCAGCCTCAGCTTTCTTGTCGACATCAGGGAGCACAGCACACCATCTGTAGGTATCTGTCAGCTTCCCCTCTTGTGTCTTGCAGGTGGCTCACCCTCCAGACCTTAGGCTGAGGCGTCAGTCTCGGGATGGCTGCAGTGTAGAGTGGCAGGCCCAATGTGCAGGTAATTATGGAGATAATGGATGTAATCATGGAGGTACCTTCCCTCTTTGGGAAGGCATTAATAGAAATGTCTCCAGGCAAACTGTTCCTTCATGTAGCATGGAACTTAAGACTGGATGGCCTTCATAACATGAAGATTGGGCACGTTATTGTTCTACAGCTCCGGGTGCTTAGGCATGTAGACATCCTTCTTGGCCACCATGACTCCTTCCTTAAAAAGGAGTTCATGGTCGGGTGTGGTGGCTCACACCTGTAATTCTAGCACTTTGGGAGGCCAAAGTGGGTGGATCACGAGGTCAGGAGTTCGAGACCAGCCTGGCCAACATGGTGAAACCCCATCTGTACTAAAAATACAAAAATTAGCTGGGTGTGGTGGTGTGCACCTGTAATCCCAGCTACTCTGGAGGCTGAGGCAGGAGAATTGCTTGAACCTCAAGGCAGAGGCTGCAGTAAGCAGACTGTGTCTCAGCACTCCAAATGGGGGCAACAGAGCAAGACTCTGTCTCTCAGGGGAAAAAAAGAAATTCATAAATGGCAATCCAGTTTTTCTCAGGAATCAACATCTCAGCAGCTGTAGGGTTGGGGGCCGGCGCTAGAAAGAGGATCTCCTTCTTTTTAAAGGCTGAATAAATACTGTTATACATCTGGCTATTAACTTGGTTTTTTTTTTTTTTTTTTTGAGACGGAGTTTTGCTGTTGTTACCCAGACTACTGGAGTGCAATGGCTTGATCTCGGCTAACCGCAACCTCCGCATTCTGGGTTCAAGCAATTCTCCTGCCTCAGCCTCCTGAGTAGCTGGGACTACAGGCGTGCACCACCATGCCCAGCTAATTTTTGTATTTTTAGTAGAGACGATGTTTCACCTTGTTGACCAGGATGGTCTCGATCTCTTGACCTTGTGATCCACCTGCCTCGGCCTCCCAAAGTGCTGGGATTATAAGCGTGAGCTACTGCACCCGGCCCACAGTTTTATTTTTATTTTTCCTGACCTCTCCCCGGACATTTTTAAACAGCTTTACTGAGATATAATAGACACGAAATTAAGTGCAAATTAATGTGTACAATTTTAGAAGTGTTGACATATGTATCATACATGAAAGCATCAGCATAATTAAGAAAAATAACCACATAGCTAAAATTATCTTTAATTTACATTTCTCTCTTTTTAAATTGTTTATACAATTACCTGCAGGCTACGTGTATAAGGCATATATAAAATGAATTTTTTATTTCAACTAGGTGCCATCCTAAGATATCTCACTGTGCATAAGCAAATATTCCAAAATCCCCCCCAAAAACCAGAAAGCTGACACTTCAGATTCCAAGCATTTTTGATAAGGGAAACTAAACTAAGCTTTAATTACTCAGTAAAACAAAGTTGAAACACTAGGGCTACTCTTCATATTATCACCCAACTGCCCAGGATCCAAGTACTGATGGCTGATCCTGCCAGTTCCTACGAAGACAGTCTTGACACACACCCAACGTCCATTTAGGCTTGTTTTCCACTTTTACCTCCCAGTAATGTCGGCCAGAACAAAATCTCTGAGAGCCCAGGAGAGCAGGGCAGGCATAACATCTCCTTGGGTCATAACAAATGTTTGGTTTTGTTCTTCCATATCACACAGCTTTTCTATCCTCAGAGACAGTAAGTTGAGGATGTGCTGTGTCAAGATCTAGATTATGAAAAACAGTGGTTTCAGAGCATCAAGAATCAGACTGATATCAGACTTACCAAAACCATCATGGCTTAAAAATTAAAATGATTCCAAACATTCTCTTTAACTGTCACCTAAATATGGGTGAAGTCATTTGCAAACTTGTAGTCTGCCAAACTTTACAGCGCTGCAACATTTGGGTTGATGACATCCCAAAATGAAAAGATAAAGAGGAAAGCAGACACTGAAGCCAAGAAGGAATCCAAGAACAGAGGTCAATTCCTAGCATGGTAGTGACTGGAAGGCTGGCAGCTGTACTGGGCTAGTGGAGGCGATACACAGAAAGAAAAAAAGAGCTCTTAGAGATTATGGATTGTGGGTAGGTAAGTGTATGTGGGGAAATAATTTAAACAAAGTGAAATCCTCATTATCCACAAAAATAAGTGAATTGTTTCAACTGACACACATCAAAGAACAGAAAAAAATTGATGAGAAATATGGGGGTAAACAAAAATCAACTAGAAAAAAAGGTATGTGGCAAATATGATATTTAAATAATGTATACAACTTTAAATTGGCTTAACTAAAAAATATTTATAGGCAATTTGAAAACATTTTATTGGACATGTTAAGGTAATATAATTCTCAAATATTTTATCTTAGAAATCATAGCACTTGACAATTGATATTCATAGCATATATTAATGCGGCATGAACTTTTTTTTTTTTACATTTTTTAGAGATGGGGTTTCACCATGTTGGTCAGGCTGGTCTTGAACTCTTAACCTTGTGATTCACCTGCCTGAGCCTTCCAAAGTGCTGGGATTACAGGTGTGAGCCATCGCAGCTGGCCTTTTTTCTTTTTAAATTTCTTTTTTTAAAAAATTTAAACCCCCTCCCCCAATGAACATGTTTTTACAGTTGCCGAAAATTTAGGAGAAAAAGCTACTCTGGTTTTCAGAGTTATTCCAGAAATGAGATTAAATTTACTGGCTAAGTTACCCATGAAAACTGAAACAGACTCATTTACCAGTTCTTTATCCTTCAGAATCTGATACTGAACAGATTTTAAGAGGTTTGGAATCTGTTCCAGTATAGAAATAAGGCCAAACAGTTTCTGTGAAAGAATCATTAAAAGTATAGAGAACAGACCTGTCATTCATATTATAAAAGGAAAGATCACCCAATTCATAGTCCAGAAAAATACCAATCTTACTGGGATTTACTACTGGCAGAAGCCGGGTTGTCTTAGGACCTGACACAATGTAACCACTCTTCATATATCGCCCAATTGCCCAGAATCCACCCAGAACTGATGGCTGATCCTGCCAGTTCCTAAGAAGACAGTCTTGACATACACCCAGTATCCATTTAGGCTTGTTTCCCACTTCTACCTCCCAGTAATGTCGGCCAGAACAAAATCTCTGAGAGCCCAGGACAGCAGGGCAGGCATAAAATCTCCTTGGGTTGTAACAAATGTTTGGTTTTGTTTTTCCATATCGCACAGCTTTTCTATCCTCAGAGACAATAAGGTGAGGATGTGCTGTGTCAAGATCTAGAATCACATCTACTTGAAATGGCTTGATAATTCTGTCCAAGCCAGAATATTGAGGAGGAAGACTGAAACCATATTTTGTTAATCTAAATGAAAAGAGTTCAGGGTGTGTTAGGTTTTGATACCTGTTGTGTATACTCTTAACATGTGTCAGTAATTCCAGGTTTGACTGCACAGACTTGCCCTCTACCTCCCTCAGTAGATGTTTTAATATAGAAACATAATCTGAAAATTTTACAAGGTTTTCATTTAGTTTTGCTAAAATGTCCATCTCTTCATCTAGTATCTGCCTAAGAATAGCCTCTTGCTCATTCTGTAAAAACAATCTAATTTGCTCAAACTCAGAATTTATTTCTTCCCTCTTATATTCTACCTTCTTTTTCAGCTCCACTGACTTGCTGCCTTGCAGAATTATCACTTTTTCAACTCGTTTTATATTATTCTTCAAGGACTCAAGGCTACCTTCCAGAATTCCTCTGTGATAAGGGGCAGCTTTCTTAATAGGGCAAATGTAGTGCTTCTGGTGCTTAGTGGACAAACTGCACTGTATACATAAGATCTCTAGATCCTTCACACAGAAGAGGGTCAGAAACTGATTGTGCTTTTCACACACGGCATTCTCTTTCTGCCTCTTTCTCTTGCTCCTCCTAATCTGGAGTTGTTCAGCAATTTCAGTGAAATTACGGAGCTGGGGGTTCTTCCTGAAGCTCTTGTATGGAAAGCAAAAACGGCAAACAGGACAGGGAAAGGTATCATCTAGATCCTTCCAGGATACACTGAGGCAGGAGCGACAGAAGTTGTCCCCACAGTTGATGGTCACTGGGTCTTTCAAGTACTCCAGACAGATGGGACAGCTAGACACCTCTTGGAGTTTAGCCAGGGCTGTCACAAAATCCATTGAGCTGTGAACAAAGGTAGTGCAGAAGGTAAGCTCCCTTTGGTCAGTCCTGCCTCCAGAGAGCTCAAACCCAGTGAGAAGTGGATACCCCTTCCGGACTTTGTAGATTGATCAGATTTAGGTTTCACTGGCCTGGTGTGCCGATGACACCCACTGAAGTCCTCTTTAGTCCCCTGTTCCTTAGCTTGGAGGATAATAATTTAAAGTCTACAGCCCTATTATAGATGAGCCCATCTGAATCTAAGTTTAATGATTTTCTACTTCAATAAGCTAGCCACAGGTTATAATAGAGCAATCATTCCTGTGGGTGAGAAAAGATTATTATTATTATTAAAAAAATTTTTTTAAATAAAAAGATGGGGTTCCACCATGATGGCCAGGCTAGTCTTGAACTTCTGACCTCAGGTGATCCACCCACCTTGGCCTCCCAAAGTGCTAGGATTACAGGCATGAGCCACCGCGCCTGGCAATTTATTTTTTTTTTTTGAGGTGGAGTTTTCCTCTTTTTGCCCAGGCTGGAGTGCAAAGGTGCAATCTCAGTTCACTGCAACCTTCACCTCCCAGGTTCAAGTGATTCTCCTGCCTCAGCCTCCAGAGTAGCTTGGATTACAGGCATGTGCCACCATGCCCAACTAATTTCGTATTTTTTTAAAATAACTTCATGCAGTGAAATTATTTTGTATTTTTAACAGAGACGGGGTTTCTCCATGTTGGTCAGCCTGGTTTCAAACTCCTGACCTCAGGTAATCTGCCCGCCATGGCCCACCAAAGTGCTGAAGGCCTGAGCCACTGCGCCTGGCTGAGAAAAGATTTTTAATTTCAAAATCTCCTGAATTTGGAATCACAATATAATAATTGGCTCAGGTAATAATCATTACTAACTATAAGAACTACTGGGTAATATTTTATGAGAGAATGATATTCACATTCTCAAAAATTTTCCTCTAGGATTATATTTTAATTACAAATATAGGTACCTTTATAATGCAGAGATCTAGAGAATACCACCTGAACCAATGATGGGACAAACAGATGACCTGAAATAGAGAGCAAAGCATTACATCTATGGAGAACTTTTGCAGAATATATATATAATACATAAAATTCTATTACATGTAATTATATATACAAAATTCTATTATATATAACATAAAATTATATTATTTTTTGAGATGGAGTTTCACTGTCTCCCAGGCTGGAGTCCAATGGCATGATTCTGGCTCATTGCAACCTTTGCCTCCCAGGTTCAAGCGATTCTTCTGCCTCAGCCCCCCAAGTATCTGGGATTAAGGTCCCCGCCACCATGCCCAGCTAATTTTTGTAATTTTAGTAGAGATGGGGTTTCATCATGTTGGCCAGGCTGGTCTTGAACTCCTGACCTCATGTGATCCATCTGCCTCAGCCTCCCAAAGTGCTGGGATTACAGGTGTGGGCCACCGAGATTGCCCTATAATACAGAATTATATATAAAAATATATGTATCGCGCCACCATGGCGTTCTCTGCGCCGGCTGTCTACCTGATTCATCAGCAGAAGGTGTTGTGGTTTTATAAGCAGGCACTGAGCCACCTCGAGTCGTGGTGTGTCCACAGGGACCGATACTTCACTTGTTTGATGAGTGCCCGGTTTGAAGAACATAAGAATGAAAAGGATATGATGAAGGCCACCCAGCTGCTGAGGGAGGCTGAGGAAGATTTCTGGTACTGTCAGCATCCACAGCCACACATCTTTCCTGACTCTCCTGGGGGTACCTCGTATGAGAGATATGAGCGTTACAAGGTTCCAGAAAACTGCTTGGATGCCTGGCATCCTTGCCAGAAGGCAATGTATACTGATTACTTTGCCAAGAAAGAAAAGGGGAAGAAACTGAGGGGAGAAAGCTGGGAACAAGAGATGAAACAGCTGGAGGAGGAAATGCCACCTGGTGGTTTCCTGACTGGTTTTGCCTCTTGCCCTAAAGGAAGGTGATTTGCCCCCACTGTGGTGGCATATTGTGACCAGACCCTGGGAGTGCCAGTGTAGAGAGACAGAGAGACCTCATCTTTCATGCTTGCAAGTGAAATACATTACAGAACATACACTTGTCGCTCCTGTTACCCAGGCTGGAGTGCAATGGCGTGATCTGGGCTCACCGCAACCTCCGCCTCCTGGGTTCAGGCAATTCTCCTGCCTCAGCCTCCTGAGTAGCTGGGATTACAGGCACGCGCCACCATGCCCAGCTAATTTTTTGTATTTTTAGTAGAGACGGGGGTTTCACTATGTTGACCAGGATGGTCTTGATCTCTTGACCTCGTGATCCACCTGCCTCAGCCTCCCAAAGTGCTGGGATTACA
>CM052650.1:150344269-150372250 GCA_028533165.1 Leontopithecus rosalia | reverse complement strand
CCTGTAATCCCAGCACTTTGGGAGGCCGAGGCGGGTGGATCACGAGGTCATGAGATCGAGACCATCCTGGTCAACATGGTGAAACCCCGTCTCTACTAAAAATACAAAAAAATAGCTGGGCATGGTGGCGCGTGCCTGTAATCCCAGCTACTTGGGAGGCTGAGGCAGGAGAATTGCCTGAACCCAGGAGGCGGAGGTTTCGGTGAGCCGAGATCGTGCCATTGCACTCCAGCCTGGGCAACAAGAGTAAAACTCCGTCTCAAAAAAAAAAAAAAAAAAAAAAGCATAATTTTCTTAATTGTTCTACAACAAATGGGAAGACCTCTACGGCATCTTAACTTGAACTGTGTGCCTCTTGTACTGTGCAAGGGGAATTCTCAAATTTAAGGATCTTTTAAATTGGAATTTAAGTATTGGAAGTAAACAAAAACTGTCTTTGAAAAAAATCATGAAAAGCAAATTAATTAATCAGAAAGAGAAAAACACCAATATCCCTAATAATGAAGGTACATAAAATTTGCCATTGTCCCAAAAATGATAGAAAAAGATGACAGCCAATGGGGATTATGGGGAGTGGTGGGATGGGAATAGAGAGTAACATTTTATTTGTTTATTTATTTATTTATTTTTATAAAGATGGGGTTTCACCATGATGGCCAGGCTGGTCTTGAACTCTGGACCTCAGGTGATCCACCCACCTCGGCCTCCCAAAGTGCTAGGATTACAGGTGTGAGCCACTGCGCCCGGCTGAGAGTAGCATTTTAAACAAAACACCCACAGAAGACCTCATAACAAAATAGGCCAGGCACGGTGGCTCATGCCTGTAATCCCAGCACTTTGGGAGGCCTAGGCAGGCAGATCACCTGAGGTCAGGAATTTGAGATGAGCCTGGCCAACATGGCAAAACCCCTCTCTACTAAAAATACAAAAAATTAGCTGGGCGCCTGTAATCCCAGCTACTTCAGAGGCTGAGGCAGGAGAATCGCTTGAACCCGGGAGGCAAAGGTTGCAGTGAGCTGAGATGGTACCAATGCACTGCAGCCTGGGTGACAGAGTGAGATTCTGTCTCAAATAAACAAACAAACAAAATTGACATTTGAGCAAAGACTTGAAGGAAAAGTGAAAGGATTCTAGGCAACAAATTGAGAGAAACATGGTCCACCCAGCGAGAGCAACGAAAAGCAAAGGCCTTGAGACGAGCCGGTGTGGCCTATTAGAGGACTGAGAAGGAGGCCTCAAGGTTATTGAAGAGCAATCAAGGGAAAAGCACAGCTGAGCTGAAGAGGTAGTAGGGGCCAAATTGTGCTGCCTGGGAGGGCACTGGAGTGAAGTAGACATTTGTTCCTTTCCTCTTTCTGTCATGCATCAACTATATCTGTGATACTTTTATAATTACTAAATCATTGTCATTGTTTCCAATCGTTTCATAAGCTAGCACTTATCAAAAATGAACTGTATAATTTACAGATGAGATAAGGTAGGAGAAATTAACATGGCTTTGATGAAATGTTTCCAAGACAACTGTGTTGGTGAATTCCTTTGACGGGTCTTTCCTGATGATAACTGGTTTTAAGGATACATTCTCAAAATTATGAAATGTTTAGAATGCCTAAAAATTGACCTTATATCTTGAATCCCTTTCTACCCCTTTTAGATGTGTGCAGAGAAAAAGTGTTGTAACCTGTGCTTGCCCCATGGGACATGTTTTTTAGACTGACTGTCAGTCACTCTGGAGACTTCCAAGGCTACTTACTCACACAGCTCCTTTGCTGTAAGGAGCCAGTGCCAGAGCTCCCAATCATACATGCTTGTGGGTTTCAATCTACTACCTGCAAGGTGATTGATCTCTGACCTGGCCAGAAGACGACTAAGATATTAACCCTGTGAAGATTAGTGAGCTAAAACAGAGTAAGTTCTTAAAATAGCGCCTGCCACGTAGTAAGAACAAAATACCTGTTGTTAATAAAATATTTTATTGATTTGTGTGTGTGTGTGTGTGTGTGTGTGTGTGTGTAAAGATAGGGTCTTGCCATCTTGCCTAGGTTGGTCTTGACATCAGGTGACCCTCCTGACATTAGGTGATCCTCATGTTTCAGCCCTGCAATGTGTTGAGATTACTGGCCGGGGCCACCGCTCCCAGCCCAGAATACATATTAGTGATCACTTTTTTTTTTTTGATAACAAGTCTCACTCTGTCACCCAGGCTAAAGTACAGTGGTGCTATCTTGGCTCATGGCAGCCTCACCTCCTGGGTTCAAGCAATTCTCCTGTCTCTATCTCCTGAGTAGCCCCACCCCCAGCTAAGTTTTGTATTTTTAGTAGAGACAGGGTTCCTTGAGCCGGCCTGGTCTTGAGCTCCTGGCCTCAAGCGATCTGCCTGCCTTGGCCTCCCAAAGTGCTGGTATTACAGGCGTGAGCCACTGTGCCCAGCCAAGTTATTACTATTTTGAATGCCGAAAACTTCCTTGGCTGCTATTGTGGTACAGAAAGTAGATCATACAGAAACCTGATTATATTACCCATAACAGTGTGTAAACAAACAACTAAGCACACAGTTACTTCCAGATTAAATGTACCTTCTGGTCCAAGCAAACTAAATTATTGCCTCTTTCTCTTTCCCTCTCAAAAAGAGACGATTTGTCATTTTCTTCTATCACTGATCTAAAACGACTTTCTACTTTTATAATGATCTGGTGTCCAAAGGCATTGAAACAGTTTGTCTAAATTTAGTTTTCTTGATCTCTCAGCAACTTGATATTGCTGACTGGTCTCAGACTGTACCTTGTCAGTTTGTTTAATATATTACTCCTCTTCCCCTATTCAACACCCTTTGATGGGGATGATTACCAGTTTCTTTCTCTGGCTCTTTTTTCAGGTGACATCGGTGGCTCTTCATCCTAAGTCTCCCAGGGAGAACAGGGTCCACCAGACAGTTCACTCTTCATAACACTGCATTGATATTCAAGAGAGCCTCTTCCGGGGGAAACTCATTTGGGCTTTCCCATGGGTTTAGAGTCCCAGCTATCAGAAAACTGCACCCCACTGCAGTGACTTACTCCTATAATCCCAGCACTTTTGGGAGGCTGAGGCAGGAGGATCACTTGAACTCAGGAATTTGAGACTGGCCTGGGCAACATGGTGAGACCCCATTTCTACCAAAAATAAAAAAAATTAGCTGGGTGTGGCCCTGCATGCCGGCAGTCCCAGCTACTTGGGAGGCTGAGATGGGAGGATCACTTGGGCCCAGGAGGTGGAGGTTAAAGTGAGTGGAGATGGTGCTACAGTACTCCAGCATGGGTGACAGATCGAGACCTTGTCTCAAAGAAAAAAAAAAGGAAAAGAAAGAAAACTTTCTTTTTCAGTCCAGAAAATAGAGAGGTAACTATGTTTCTTCAACTAATTACAGGTGTTATATCTGTTCTGTCAGGGAGTAGGAAAAAGGTTTTCATCTGGTAAACAACACTAAAATTAGGGGTTCTAATGACTATCATCTTATAGAAGTAGAATGGGGCCAGGCACAGTGGCTCATGCCTGTAATCCCAGCACTTTGGGAGGCCAAGGCAGGCGGATCATGAGGTCAGGGGTTCGAGACCAGCCTGATCAACATGGTGAAACCTCGTCTCTACTAAAAATACAAAAAAATTAGCCAGGCCTAGTGATGCTCGCCTGTAGTCCCAGCTACTCCGGAGGCTGAGACAGGAGAATCGCTTGAACCTGGGAGACAGAGGTTGCAGTGAGCCAAGATCTCACCACTGCACTCCAGCCTGGGTGACAGAGTGAGACTCCATCTCAACAAGAAAAAAATGGAAGAAATAGAATGGATCCCCACCCAAAATTTGGTTCAGATATTGAGACTGGTGATACCACACACACACCAAAAGATTATGTTTAAAAATCTAATTGTCCGATTAGGCTTTTAGGGAGAAGTAGGACAGGTTTCTCTAACTGGCTTGAAATGGCTTCTGAGCAGAAAAACCAGCTGCTGGTTTTTATTTAGTTTACAGGATGGTAGTGAAACTGAATGTTTCCATGTGTGTGAAGGGGCTTGTGTGGGTTGAATTTCTCACCTGCACCAAGAGAGAGCACCTGGGTTTTCCTATAATGGTGCCCAGATGTGGGGCAGAAAGATAAAGATGAAGAATGGTAAAATTTAAGAGCTGGGAGGCACAGTGGCTCACGCCTGTAATTCCAGCACTTTGGGAGGCTGAGGCAGGTGAATCTCAATGTCAGGAGTTTGAGAGCAGCCTGGCCAATGTAGTAAAACCCTGTCTCTACTAAAAAAAAGAAAAAATTAGCTGGGTGCAGTAATGGGCACCTGTAATCCCAGCTACTCAGGAGGCTGTCAGGAGAATAACTTGAACCCAGGAGATAGAAGTTGCAGTGAGATGAGATTGTGCCACTGCACTCCAGCCCAGGTAACAGAGTGAGACTCTGTCTCGAAACAAAGAAAAATCAGGCAGTAGTCACACATCATAGGATATATTCAGATTTTTTTTTTTTTATTGAGACTGAGTCTTGCTCTGTTGCCCAGGCTGGAGTGCAATGGTGCAATCTCGGCTCACTGCATCCTCCTCCTCCTGGGTTCAAGTGATTCTCCTGCCTCAGTCTCCCAAGTAGCTGGGACTGCAGGCATGTGCCACCATGCCTGGCTAGTTTTCGTATTTTTAGTAGTGACGGGGTTTCACCTTGTTGGTCAGGCTAGTCTCGAACTCCTGACCTCAGGTGATCCACCTGCCTTGGCCTCCCAAACTGCTGGGATTACAGGCATGGACCTCTGAGCCCTCCTGGGATTCTTTATCTGACTTGTAGAAATGTCTTTGTTGAGACACTAAAAAATATACCCACAGGATTATAAATCATTCTACTATAAAGACACATGCACATGTATGTTTACAGCGGCACTATTCACAATAGCCAAGACTTGAAACCAACCCAAATGCCCATCAGTGATAGATTTGATAAAGAAAATGGGGCACATATACAGGATGAAATATTATGCCATCATAAAAAAGGATGAGTTCATTTCCTTTTCAGGGACATGGATAAAGCTGGAAACCATCATTCTAAGCAAAAACAAGAACAGAAAACTAAACACTGCATATTTTAACTCATAAGTAGGAGTTGAACAATGAGAACACATGGACACAGGGAGGGGAACGTCACACACTGGGGCCTGTCTAAAGGTGGGGGCTAGGGGAGGGATAGCATTAGGAGAAATACCTAATGTAAATGACGGGTTGATGGGTGCAGCAAACCACGATGGCACGTGTATACCTATGTAACAAATCTGCACATGTACCCCAGAACATACAGTATATTTTTAAAATTATGATACAGATGAACTTGGTAAAACTCACAGTGTCACCATAGGATACTGTTAAAAATCAAATTGCCCTCTTATCCCACACCCAGGCTTCTCTGCAGAGTTGTCATTCATAAGTTTCTTCCATATCATTCCAGGAAATGGAAGAATATGCATCTTATGTATATCAGCATACAAGCAAAGAAGCCCTTTTCATTTTGTTTTCACACCAATGGGAGCAAGCTATATTCAGTGTTCTGCATTTTATTTTACTTTCATCCTGTGCCAGAGGAGGGAGGAATCCTGGCTTATCAGCCAGCCTGGACGTGGAGCAGAAGGAGAAAAGAGGGTGAGAATTAATAATGTCAGTAGTCAAACATCAAAAATGGAGTCACACTCTTTATTAGAAGCACCTGCCAAGAATATAGCAAGAGAATATATTATATAGCACAGTCTTTCAGGTAGGATACCATTGTTCTCTGACGATTTTGATTTTAAGAGATGTTGAAAAATGTTCAAAGCAGAAATAAGGCATACATTTTTCTGTAAACATGTCAGTATGATCCATTATTCAAATTAGAAAATAAACTACAAAATGAACCCTCTCCCAGCTCATCAGTCAGAAAAAGCCCAGTCTGTTCACCTGGGGCTAGATCCCCTATACTGCACATATTGGTGAGTTGCTGGAATTGCCAACATCCATTCTTTTTGTTTGCTTTTTGTTTTTTTGAGACAGAGTTTTGCTCTTGTTGCCAAGGCTGGAGTGCAATGGTGTGATCTCGGCTCACCGCAGCCTCTGCCTCCCGGGTTCAAGCCATTCTCCTGCCTCAGCCTCCCAAGTAGCTAGGACTACAGGCACACACCACCATGCCCAGCTAATTTTTGTATTTTTAGTAGAGATGGGATTTTACCATGTTGGCCAGGCTGGTCTCAAACCTCTGACTTCAAAGTAATCCACCTGCCTGAAGGTGTGAGCCACTGTGCCCGGTATCAACACCCGTTCTTGGTGACGGTGCCATGTGAGCCTCTCTGGGTAAAGAATTCTTTTTATTTTTGAGATGGAGTCTCACTCTGTCACCCAGGTTGGAGTGCAGTGGCATGATCGCAGCTCACTGCAACCTGTGCCTCCCGGGTTCAAGTGATTCTTCTGCCTCAGCCTCCCAGATAGCTGGGATTACAGGCACATAGCACCATGCCTGGCTAACTTTTGTATTTTTTAGTAGAGACGGGGTTTCACCATGTTGGACAGGCTGGTCTTGAACTCCTGATCTTGTGATCTGCCTGCCTCAGCCTCCCGAAGTGCTGGGATTATAGGCGTGAGCCACTGTGCTTGACCTGGGTAAAGATTCTTTACACACACCAAAAGATCTTATAGCTGTGCCTCTTTATTCGACCTGCCAAAATTTCGACCAGTATTAAATCTCTCAAACCCAAGACTGTGGAGAGTAAATGGCTCTGAAATTATCAGTACAGTTAAGATTCCTTGCTGCAGATGTCACACTTTTTCTATTTACAAGGAGAATAAATTTCAGGTGGACTGGACATGGTGGCTCATGCCACCATGTCCCAGCACTTTGAGAGGCTGAGGCAGGAGGAATACTTGAGGCCAGGAGTTTGAGACTAACCTGGACAATGTGGCGAAACCTTATCTCTATAAAGATACATGCACATGTATGTTCACAGCAGCACTATTCACAATAGCAAACCCATGGAATCAACCCAAATGCCCATCAGTGATAGCCTGGATAAAGAAAATGTGGTACATATACACCATGGAATACTCTGCAGCCATGAAAAGGAACAAGATCAGCCGGGCATGGTGGCTCACGCCTGTAATCCCAGCACTTTGGGAGGCCGAGGTGGGTGGATCACAAGGTCAAGAGATCGAGACCATCCTGGTCAACATGGTGAAACCCTGTCTCTACTCAAAATACAAAAAAATTAGCTGGGCATGGTGGCGCGTGCCTGTAATCCCAGCTACTCAGGAGGTTGAGGTAGGAGAATTGCCTGAACCCAGGAGGCAGGGGTTGCAGTGAGCCGAGATCGTGCCATTGCACTCCAGCCTGGGTAACAAGAAAAAAAAAAAAGAAAGAAAAAGAAAGAAAAAAAAAAAGAAAATCATACACTTCATGTTCTCACTTATAAGGTGGAGCTGACAATGAAAACACATGGACACAGGGAGGAGAACACTCTGGGGCCTGGAAGGGGGTGGGGTAGGGGAAGGAATAGCATTAGGAAAAATAGCTAATGCATGCTGGGCTCAGTACCTAGGTAATGGGCTGATAGGTGCAGCAAACCACCATGGCATATGTTTACCTATGTAACCAACCTGCACATCCTGCACATGTGCCCTGGAACTTAAAATAAAAATAGAAATAAACACTTCTCAGTTTTTTCATAAAGCATACCTTTTCATGAGAAAATATGGTCTGAAATTTGGCTTTTGTTTTTAGTTTCTCTTCAACATCCTCCTCTTCAGTAAGAATTGAACTGGCACGAATTGCAATTTGTTTCTTTTACAAGAAACACTTCAATTGTTCAAAATCAGAGAGTACATCCTTCCTTGACTTTTCCACTTTAAATTCAAAATTCTGAAGTATGCATTTCACACTCCATTTTAGCACCTTCAACTTACATCTTCAGGAACGAATGTAACTTTTGAGCCTCCTCCTGTGCCTGGCTGCCGCTTGCTCAATGGGCAGGAGAAAATAGTCTCCATAGCCGAGCAGACCCTGCCCAGCGGACACCACAGCTCCAGGTCCTTCTCGCAGAACAGGGCCAGACGCTGACTGCCCTTCCCACACAGGGGCTCCTCTTCCTGCCCTTCCCTCTTGCTCTTCATGGGGGTTGAAGCTGCTGAACAGTATCAGTCATGTGGCACAATTGAGTGTTTGCTCCTGAGGCTCTCATCAGGGCACCAGTGGGGGCAAACGGGACAGGGGAAGATGTCCTGTAGGTCCTCTCAGCACTGTGGATGCAGGAGTGACAGAAGTTGTGACCACAGAGTGGTCCCTGTGTCTGTCAGGTAATCCAGGCAGATGCAGCAGCTGACTGGGCTTGGAGTTGGCCCCAGGACGCTGCAGAGAGCGCTGTGCCAGAAGGGATCTGTCTCAGCTTTCTTTCTTAAGAAAAGTCTTGTTTTCTTGATGTAAGAAACTTGAGAAACTGATAACTCAGCTTTCTCTCCCCTTTCTGGAAGTTAGTACCTACGAAGCTGCACCTTCTGAAGGGTTCTTCGGCCCCTTTTCCTTCAGTTCCAGAGACAGCTTCTAAGAAGAGCCCCTCTGTGGCCAATTAGTGACCTTCTTGTGCCCTGCTGTATTCATTGGTCCCTAGGAACTGAAGGTCTGCTGTGAGTCCTCTTGCTCAGGAGAGAATCACCATTGAAAGTCCTCTATTGCTTATGTGGAAAAGATGATTGTCGTTTTAAGAGGATGTTCAATCAGGCGTGTATTCTTCCTTCCTGAGCAGTACCTTAGGTTGTTCAAATGGCACAAGTGTTCCTACTAAAGATATGTTCCACCACAATTTCAATAAAAAGAGTTAGAAAAGTAGAACGTGACAATTTTTCAAATCCAAATTTATTAACCGATGTAGGCAGATCGCCGTGTCTACAAACATCACAAGAAGTAAGAACAGACATTTTAGGATTCCTGAAGAGAGCACACCACTGACAAGTAGTTTCACCAAAAAAGCAAAAGAAAAAACCCAAATCCTGAAATTAGATCTAATTAAGTTTCTAAGTCCAACCACCTACTTGGAAGATTTACAGAAACAGAGAACCATGGTAAGGACAACCTCATTATGCAGTTGGAAAATCACAAACCCATGGAAGCCATAGGAAAATCCACCATGTTTTTTCAACCTAGAAAATTAAAAAAAAAAAATTAAAACCATGGAGAAAGAACCTAAGGATGTTTGCAGAGTTAAAAGTTATACTGTGCGGCCGGGCGCGGTGGCTCAAGCCTGTAATCCCAGCACTTTGGGAGGCCGAGGCGGGTGGATCACGAGGTCAAGAGATCGAGACCATCCTGGTCAACATGGTGAAACCCCGTCTCTACTAAAGATACAAAAAATTAGCTGGGCACGGTGGCGAGTGCCTGTAATCCCAGCTACTCGGGAGGCTGAGGCAGGAGAATTGCCTGAACCCAGGAGGCGGAGGTTGCGGTGAGCCAAGATTGCACCATTGCACTCCAGCCTGGGTAACGAGCAAAACTCCGTCTCAAAAAAAAAAAAAATAATAAATAAATAAATTAAAAAGTTATACTGTGATGCATTGACCTAATCTGGTTCCAATTTCAAACACTAATTTTTTTCTACTATTACAATTCGATCTGCACATGTAGGTATCTGATAATTATATAAAAGTATTGCTAATTATTACAAGTTATAATAACACTTTAATAATTGAAATATCTTCTAGGAAATCAATGATAAAATTTTTCAGATGAAATCATAAGCTGTCTGGTGATTTGCTCCAAAATAATTGGCAGGAGAAATTGGTGGGGTTATCAAGATTGTCCAATAATTTAAATTATAGAGGTTGTTTTTTTTGTTACATGCAGGTTCTTCACAGTCTTCTTCCTAGCACTATAAATGCATGAAATTCTCTACAATTAAGTTTCCTTTACAAAAGGCTGACCATGTTTCAGCCCATCAGTGCCTGCTTCGAGGCAAGTTCATTTCTCCTATTCCTTTCTTTAAGTCTCTTCTCCCATTTCACTTTATCCCAAGACTCTCAGATTCTTTGTCTCCTTTTCTCTTTTCCCTCAAAATTGTCCTTAATCTTACAGTATTCTCCTTCCACTACCAATGCCATTTCCTTTCTCATCCCCACTCTTTTTAATCTCATAAAACTTTGCCAAATTAGCGTAAACTGGGATTGAGGAAAGAGTGAGGCCAGGCTTTGTGGTTCCATCTGGGTGTGTGTCCTGTGTGTGGATCCCAGGCCTGCTCTCAGATTATCTGAGTCTTCTGGGGCTGGTTCTCTGATCCCCTCCTCACCCTTTCATTATCACATGAAAACGAGGAAAACTAACCTCTGTTTCCCTTTACGTTTTGTGTAACAATAAACACCAATAAAGACACATCTTCTGGAAATCTTTATTTATTTTTTATTTTTTGAGACAGTCTCACTCTGTCACTCAGGCTGTAGTGTAGTGGCAAGATCATGGCTCTCTGCAGCCTTGTCCCCTCAGGCTCAAGTGATTGTCCCACGTCAGCTATCCGAGCAGCTGAGACTACAGGTGCATGTCACCATGTCTGGCTAATTTTAAAAATTTGTTGTAGAGACAAGGTCTCACTATATTGCTCAGGCTGGTATTGAACTCCTGGACTCCAGTGATCCTCCCACCTGGGCCTCCCCATGGTACTGGGTTTACAGGCTTGAGCTATTGAGCACAGCCCGGAAAACATTTTTTAAATAATAGGATTTGGTGTGTCACAGAACTCAAGATATTCCAAGGATGGTTTGTGTTTCTCATACTTCTTTTGACTGTCTAATGATACATATGCTGATTATGCAGAGCACCTTGGACAAAATCAGTTGAGATTAGGGCAATTCCACATGAGGTCCCAACAAAATGTCCAAATCTGTAATTCCCATACAATATACAAGAGAACTTTCTCATAAAAGATGTCAGAGTAAAGAGTGAACCATATATATATATACACACACACACACAAACACATGTATATGTTAATATAATAACATAATAAAATTTTAATTAAATATAAACAATACATAATATATTTTGTAGAGATGGTGGTCTCACTATGTTGGCCAGGCTGGTCTTTAACTCCTGACCTCAAACAATCTCCTATCTTGACCTCCCAAAGTGCTGGGATTATAGCTCTGGCACCAACTATGTGTAGAATATGTATATGGTAATATTATAATACCATAATAAAATTTTAATTAAATATAAAAAATATGTAATTATATATGCATCTTGCTATAATATATATCTGTATGTTCATTAATACAATAAGAAAATATTTAAGTATAATTAAATATATAGCATTGTAGATGTATATTAAAATATTTATCTTTTTTTTTTTTTTGAGATGGAATCTCGCTCTGTTGCCCAGGCTGGAGTAAAGTGGCACAATCTCAGCTCACTGCAACCCCCGCCTCCCTTGTTCAAGTGATTCTCCTGACTCTGCCTCCTGAGTAGCTGGGATTACAGGTTTGCGCCACCATGCCTGGCTAATTTTGTTGTTGTTGTTGTTATTTTTAGTAGAGATGGGGTTTCACCATATTGGTCAGGCTGGTCTCGAACTTCTGATCTCATGATTTGTCCCCCTCAACCTACTAAAGTGCTGGGATTACAGGTATAAGTCCCCAAGCCTGGCTAAAATATTTATCTTTCTAATAAAGAAAATTAATAATTAAAGATAAAAAACATGAACTCCTCAAGTTTCTTTCTGACTTGACTACTTTCCGAAGCTTAGGTTCAGGCAAAGACTCCGGGCCTTTTACTGAGTCTCATTCACCTGCGGCTCTTGTTGTAATCCTCACTCAGATATTCTGCTCCCAGGAAAGAGGCTTGGTGTGGGGTGGGAAACCGCCTTGTGTCTACCTGTCAGGGGTTCACTGGGACTCTCAGTTTCTCCCATCTTTGTAGAGTGATATTTCTTCCTGGATCTAGCTGAGAGACAACACAGTCCCCACTTCTTGTTTATCAATATGGTGACATCAGTTCCCATTCAGGCTTATAACCCTTTAGGGAGTTTCCTTTCTTTTATGCAGTCAGCATGGGGGAAATGACCGGCCCCTGAATGCAGTAATGCAGTTCTCATTTTCTTTCTTTTTTTTTTTTTTAGAAAGAGGAAATATTTTGATTATTTTTTAATCTTCAAAATTTTCTGCCATAAGACAGGAATGCATGATAGCAGCAGCTCAACATCTTCACATGAAACAATTGGATTCATTTTCATTCACAAGTTTTTCTTAAAACATCTACAACTTCATAACCCCACCCACTTCCAACCACTATCACAGATTTAACTGGCCATTAAACAGCTGTTGCCAGCATTAAATAGCTGGGATGCTTTCTGAGTGTTAGTAGTGTCTTTTGAAACTACCACCCAAGAGTATCATGATTATAAATCTCATTGTATGTGGCAACGCCAAAGGTGACTGATGTCCTCAAACTCCCTGCTGATCACCGAGAGCTGTATTCTGCATGTACTTAAAGAAATGCTCTTTCTTCTCCAAGAACTGCTTGTTCATCTCAGCATATTTCTCGCAGGGAGTGGCCCATGGTGATTTGACGATTTAATCATCACTGCTGATAGGTAGATATATATGCCTGATACTTATTGGCATGCTTTGATAACTATGTATGGAACATACTGGAAAAAGATGGGTTGCTTGGAATCTCTCTTATTTTGAAGAGAACTCTTAATGTTTTTTAACAGTTGTAAACCAAAGGAAAGATGTACACAGATACCTATACACATAGAGATCTACACTGAATATTTTCCATGTGGTGTGTATCTTCTTATCTAGAGATACACACAGTGTCTCCACTCACCCCATTCACACACACCCACACCCTTCCATACAGTGTGTGAATATAAATGTTGCAAATGTCCTTGAGAGTTCACTGGAGTTTTCATATTACCGAATGATGATGAAATACCTGATTTGTATTACCCTTGAGAAGGTATTAGAAGGGAATGACAGTTCTGATGCCCTTTGGAATGGCACAATCATGTAAACTCCTGCATACTTAAGACTTCTTAACTCATCCAAAGTTTCTAAACATGATTTGACCAAAAAAAATAAATAAATAAAAAGTATCAGGCTGGGCGCGGTGGCTCACGCCTATAATCCCAGCACTTTGGGAGGCTGAGGCGGGTGGATCACGAGGTCAAGAGATCGAAACCATCCTGGTCAACATGGTGAAACCCTGTCTCGACTAAAAATACAAAAATTAGCTGGGCGTGGTGGCGCGCGCCTGTAGTCCCAGCTACTCGGGAGGCTGAGGCAGGAGAATTGCCTGAACCCAGGAGGCGGAGGTTGTGGTGAGCCGAGATCATGCCATTGCACTCCAGCCTGGGTAACAAGAGCGAAACTCCATCTCAAAACAATAAATAAAATAAAAAAAAGTATCAAAATAATGCAGCAACTTAAAGAAATCAAAACAAAATATTTTTTATAATCGAAGTATAAACAAATATATAGGAAATACATATTTGTCAGTAATTACTCTTAAAGTAGGAAACATGTACCTAAAACCATACCTAGCCAATAGGACTTCAAAGAAAAAAAAAAGCCTTTCCAATTCATAATAATACATGCATTGCCCAAAATAGTAGGATAGCCACATTAGACTTACAAGACTTATAGAAACTCCACCAGAAAAAAAAAAATTGCTACATAGCAAGTCTGTTAAGTATGCTGTTGATAAAAAAAAAAATGCTGTGACTGTTATCCACACTGTTGTAAAAAAAGAATTTGCAACTTGCTGAATAGCTTATCCCTTTATAATGTGTATAAAAATTGCAACAAAACCAATAAATTTCAGGCACTAATTCAATCATCTAAACTTACTGTATTTATATTTCTCCTATTATTGAGGAAACAAATTATGATGAAGGCTTAGCTGAAATTAGCCAGGTGATTATTACAGTTTAGTTTTAAGGCATGTGGTTGTTTTTTCCTTCCATTCACTTCAAACTCAAAGATTTGAGAATGCTTAAGCTAGTTAAGGACTCCTCAGAGGAATCTTTTTTTTTTTAAGAAAGAAAGAAAGAGAAAAAAGGGAATAAAGAGGAGGAAAAAAGAGGAAGAGGAGGAGGGAGAGAGAACGTGAGTGTTGTTTAGTTGCCCAGGCTAGAATGCAGTCTAAAAATGGGTATTGAAAACCTTCCTTATACCATCAATCGTGCTTAATGATGGCCAATATTTCATTTAAACCTGTGAGTAGGTGTGATGTGGTACTGATGAGAGTGCATATCTTGTGTGTTTAAAGTGGAGAGTTCTATAAATGTTTATTAAGTTTACTTGTTCCAGATCTGAGTTCAAGTCCAGAATATCCTTATTAATTTTCTGTCTCATTGATCTATCTAATACTGATGTTGAAATCTCCCACTACTACTGTGTGGGAGTCCAAGTCTTTTTACAAGTCTTATGTTTCCTGTATTGGGTGCGTACACATCCAGGATCGTCAGCTCTTCTTGTTGCATTGATCCTTTTACCATTATGTCCTCTTTTGATCTTTGTTGCTTTAAAATCCATTCCATCAGAGGCAAGAATTGCAACCTCTTCTTTTTATTTATTTATTTTTGCTCTCCATTTGGCTGACAAATCTTTCTCCGTCCCTTTGTTTTGACTCTTTCTTTGACTCTTTGTTTTGATTCATAAAATATTTTATTTTTCCTTCAATTGTAAAGCTTAGTTTGGCTGGATGTGAAATTCTGGGTTGAAAGTTCTTTTCTTTAAGGATGTTAAATATTGACCCCCACTCTCTTTATGTATCCTTGCATGTAAGATGGGTCTGATGCAGCATACCGATGGGTTTTAGCTGTATCTTTTGATTGGGGAATTTAGTCAATTTAATTATTGCCATTTAATGTTATTTTGCCCATTAGTTGATATAAATTCTTCATTATGTTGATACTCTTTACTTTTTGGTATATTTTTAGAAAGGCTAATAACTGGTCTTTCCTTTCTATGTGTAATGCTTCTTTCAGAAGCTCTTGTAAAGCAGGCCTAGTGGTAATGAAATCTCTGAGTACTTGCTTATTCACAAAAGATTTTATTTTTCCTTCAGTTGTAAAGCTTAGTTTGGCTGGATGTGAAATTCTGGGTTGAAAGTTCTTTTCTTTAAGGATGTTAAATATTGGCCCCCACTCTCTTCTGGCTTGTAGGGTTTCTGCTGAGAGATCTGCTATGCGTCTGATAGGCTTCCCTTTGTGGGCAACCTGCTCTTTCTCTCTGGCTGCCCTTAGTATTTTCTTCTTTATTTCAACCCTGGTGAATCTAATTATTATGTGCATTGGGGTTGCTCTTTTTGAGGAATATCTTTGTGGTATTCTCTGTATTACCTGAATATTGTCCTGCCTTGCTAGGTTGGGAAAGTTTTTCTGAATAATATCATGAAGAGTATTTTCCAGCTTCTATTCATTCGCTTCCTTGCATTCAGGTACACCTATCAAACGTAGATTAGGTCTTCTCACATAGTCCCATATTTCTTGGAGACTTTGCTCATTCCTTTTTATCCTTTTTACTCTATTCTTGTCTTCTCATTTTATTTCATTAAGTTGGTCTTTGACCTCTGATATCCTTTCTTCTGCTTGATCAATTCGGCTGTTAAAACTTGTGACTACTTTGCGAAGTTCTCGTGTTGTATTTTTCAACTCCATTAATTCACGTATATTCTTCTCCATATTATCTATTCTTGTTAGCATTTCATCAAACCTTTTTTCAAAGTTCTTAGTTTCTTTGCATTAGGTTGGAATAAGTTCCTTCAACTCCCAGAATTTTCTTATCATCCACCTTCTGAAGCCTGCCTCTGTTAATGGAACACAGTCTTTCTCCATCAGGCCTTGTTCTGCTGCTGATGAGGAACTGTAATCCCCTGGAGAGGGAGAGGCATTCTGATTTTGGGTTTTCTCAGCCTTTTTAGGCTGGTTTCTTCCCTTCGTTATAAATTTATCCATCTGTCGTGTTTGTAATTACTGCCTTTCTAATTAGGTTTCTGAGTGGACGTCCAATTTATTGATTCCCAGCGCCAGAATCTGAGTAACCCACTGTGCTGGCTAAAATAGTGGTGTTAAGATTGATGGTGCTTTTCTGACTCTGCACTAAAAACCGCTGTGCCAAGGCACCAGCAAAACCGCCGCACCGGCCACAAGAGTCATGGTGGCTACCCGTAAGGCTCCTCTGCTGGGAATCTCCTGGTCTGTGAGCAACAAAAATTCGCCTAAAACTTTGGCGTCCTCTCGTTTTCTGTGCTTTCACTGGGACCCACAATCCGGAGCTGCTAACGATCAGCCATCTTGGATCTCAAAAACCGCACAGCAGTTTTTGGTGCAGAGTCAGAGGAATCTATCATTTCTGAGTATTGAAGGTTTTATTATACATTGAAAGCTCTTTAACAAACCAATGCTTTCTTAGTTCTAGGACAAAAGGATTTGCACACAAGAGATTAAGGGACTGTCCTCATGATGACGTGGAAAGGCAGCACTTCTATGGTAAACTAAGAGCACATCTGGGCATCTACCGGGAGTGTAAGAAAACAGCATCATGTTTTAAGAAGGCACCACCATTGGCAAAACTGAAGTTTTTCTTAATTAAAAAGTGTCCATTACACATTTGGGGTGAGAGGATATCTCAAGAAAAATACATTTTTTTTCTGGTTTCTTTTTCTGGAAAAGAAAGAAAAGTAGTACAGTCTGAGCCAGCAGATGATAACAGTGTTTGTGATGCTCTGGCTGTTCCTGAAGAACACATGTTCAGGTAACAAGGGGGTTGATTCTCCAGATCAATGCCACTGCTGTTCTTATTTCCAGTACTTCTATCACACCACGTACATACACAGTAATTCCTGAGACATCATTAATGTTTCTTCCAGTATTCAGTTCGTTTAATTTTCTTCAAAAAACACCAAACTAAACCTTTAAGTTGGCTGTATTTGAGAGACTGAAAATAAGACCGTTGAAGAAAAATCACAGTTTTGATTGGAAACCAAAATCTCACTGGGCACGGTGGCTCACGCCTGTAATCCCAGCACTTTGGGAGGCTGAGGTGGGCAGATCACCAGGTCAAGCGATTGAGACCATCCTGGCCAACATGGTGAAACCCCATCTCTACTAAAAATACAAAATGTAGCTGGGGGTGGTGGTGTGAGCCTGTAGTCCCAGCTACTCGGGAGGCTGAGGCAGGAGAATTGCTTGAACCTGGGAGGTGGAGGTTGCAGTGAGCCGACATTGTGCCACTGCACTCCAGCCTGGCGCCTCACGACAGAGTAAGACTCTGTCTCAAAAAAAGGAACCCCAAATCTCAATTAACAGTGATTCTCCATCACTGCCCATCCTGTTATCTGAACTTTATCACAAAATCATATGCAGCTGAAGGAAAAGAGAGTATTACTGAAGCCAGAGTGTTAGGACAAGGGTATAGTGTCTTGTGCTAACAAGGACAAGGGTAGCTTCACCCTGCTCCTTGCTTATCTCATTGGATGGCTCTTCAGAAAGAGGCTCACTGCTCCCTTCACTCTCCTCCTCGCTGTGGTCTTCACTTGGCTCCACCGTTTGTTCCAGGCTGTTCTCCAGAAGTGTGGGAGAACTGCTTATTCAACTTTCCTCTTCAGCTGTCTTATTTAAGGCTGAGAAGGAGGCGGTGTGGGAGTATTAGATTGGATGGCACTTTCAGTGGAAGAGACGCGGGTTTTGGTTAGAGTAGTATCTGCTACAGTCTCATTCTGAGGCAAAGATAACTTTTCCACAAGTTTCCACTGAATTATGCTCATGTCTTTTCACCAGTTGATGTCAGGTGACTGTCATTGTGAGTAAAACTGACATTGGTGACATGGCTGCTGTGGGCACTGTACTTGTGACTGGGAGCCTTTGCTTTGGAGCAGGGATACTGAAACGGACTTTATAAAAGTCATCGGCAACAGCTATCACCTTTCTATTGTGCGATCACACGAGTGCATTGATATCTGTCCCATCAGATTCTTCTGGCCAGACACCAAAGACTTGAAATCCTAGCACACAGGTGTATTCATTCATTCCATGTCCTTACAATCCAATCAATTTCTGATTAGTTTGCAGCCATTTGGAATGTCCCAGTACAATATTTCATAGTCTCCCGAGTTAGACATTATATACTTGTGGTCTGGGGACCTGTCAAGGTGTGTGATGTAGCTGGAATGTCCAGTGCACCTTCCATATCTGCTATATTTTTTTCCATTTTCTAGGACTATATAGAAGTAAATAAAGTTGTCATGAGATCCTACAGCCAGGGAGGTACCATCTATTGAGTAGCGCATTACAGAGAGGTGTTCATTCTGGTCTGTGTGGATAGAAACTAGATCTCTAGTTTCTGCATCCAGAACAAACCAACTGCCTGAGTGCATTCCTATGGCCACCACTGTGCCGCTTGGATGAAAATCTGCATGATGTCCTGGTTCATCTACCAGCCTGGTCCATTCCAGCCTGTGTCCCATTGAGTTCCAAAGGCAGACCTGCCTGTCCTGAGCACGTCAAGAGCAAATCTTTGAAGGGATGCATGGCAAGACCTCAAAGCTCATCGGTATGACCTTGTACTTCTATTTGGAAGCCATCATTAAATGTTCCCCTTAAAGTTTCATGATATGCCTACTACAAATTGATCTGCCTTTCCCTCTGCTACATCTCTATACCATACTGATCAGGAACCTCTATTTCTCTTTCAGATTCAGATCATGATCCCACAGAATTATTTTTCTGTCTTTCCCTCCTCCAGTTAATAACATCCCATTTCTCAGCTGATAAAGTGTGAACACATGGCCATTATAGCTTTGATTTGTTTGCTCATTTGATATACACCTTTAGGACCTCTCCCAGGTATGGGCTCTAAAGTAGTTTTGTTCCCTAGAAGCATGACTCCACCCGAGTCTCCAGTAAGAACGTCTCTATTCCCCAAGAATGCTAAACACTGAACAAATTTTTGCTTTCCATATTTCCCCCAAATTCCCTGTTTTCTTGTTAGTGAATTGCCACTCCAGGTCCAGAAGAAAACATGAGATTTACCACATGTTATTATGGTATTCCCATCTGTTGGGTGAAACTCTACAGCCAAAACAACTTCATTTGTTGTCTTTATTTCTGCTCCTTTTGCTTTTTTCCGCCAGTCCCATACAGTAAGCATATACTCATTGGAGTCCTCGATAACACATAAATGAACACCTGAATCTGCTTTTGAAAAATCCAGGCATCCTACTCCATGCTCAAAAGTGCCAAGTCCATTAATCTGCAGTGTAGATGAGTAACAGAATCCCACGCTCTGACGTGGCATTGTAGAGGCGTTCTATCTTTATCCACGCCAGCTATCTGTCCAGTTGCAATCCTAATTTTGTCAGGATGGATAGCAAGGCATTTTACACTGTCTGTATGACCCAGGTAATGTTGCTGAGTTCTCTCTTGATAATTAAATAGTACTACTACTGGTGCAATGAAATAAACTATTTCCCTGGTTGGAAGAAGGTAAACATTAGCTCTACAGTCCTTTTCTCATAACTATATGCCCACTCCAGTTTGAGCTTCTCAGGAGGCAGTTCTGTTCTGATGTCATCACGGTTGTCAACATCAGAAGGAGTGAACGTGGTAATTGGCCGACCTCGCATAAATATTTTAATATATTCTCCCTGTTGATTGACGATGACATCTTTATGCTTATCTGCATTTTTGGTAACTTTTGGTATTAATTTGGGTGTTGAAGTTATTTTCGACAATTTATTACGGCTATTATCTGAATTTTCCCATGAATTATGTGACTTTGCAGCTGGCGATGGTCGTTTTATGCTTTTAGCAGCAGATGAAAGAGTTTCTTTTCCTGCAATTGAGACAGCAATGGTATGACTTGGTTTTCTGTTTGCACAACTTCCATTGGTTATACAGGACATGGGAATAGCTGCTCCAGGGCTTGGTTTGCCCTTATTTGAGACTGATTTTTTCACTGAGGCCACATGATCGTCAGAGATTGCAATACGCCTCAAAACATCAGCCAAAGTTGCCTTTAGCACAGTGATTTCATCTTCTTGTTGCTGAACTCCTGACTCAAGAGCTGACAGGAGATCTTGAACATCAGAAGTCTTGCAGCAGAAATATTATCATCGAGGCTGCCGGCGAAACCGTCCATCTTGCAGGGAAAGCGCCAGGCTCCAGGCTCAGCCGGGCAGACACTTCATTCAGTGGAACCACAGAGTGGCAGACGCTGGGCCTGACGCGCTCCCTCTCTAGGTCGCCCGGCTCGGCTCCAGGCTCCGGGCCCGCCTCCGTCGTCCGTCCCTTTGATTTGGCGTAGTCAGCTGCTGCCTCCTGGGCCACTTTCCGTCAGGTTGGGAGCCGCGCCGCTCTCCCATTTTCTTTTCTGGGTGTATCTTCTGCCCTGGGGCCTGGAGGGTTTGACTCACAGTCCTCACTTTCCGTCTTCTATCCCTGCCCAGAAAAGCTTGGTCTAATTGCATCAGGGATCTGCTTTCTGGTTCCATTGAATAGTTTGAAAAGTCCTTTTTTTTTTCTTTTTCTTTTTTCCCCAACTGTAACTTTGCTGAGGAGTCTAGTACGGCTCCTTGTGAGGTTGTAATACAGTTTGTCCCCTAAAAAGTTTGTTTCCAGAGCCGTCCTCAACTGTGTTATCTGGATTGTCAAACTCACTCGGGCAGCTCAGGTGATCTGCCGGCCTCAGTCACGCGAAGTGCTGGAATTACAGGCGTGAGCCACCGCGCACAGTCAACACATGACGTTTGAACATTAGAAAACAAATGTAGCTGGCGCAGTGGCTTAACCAGTAATCCCAGCACTTTGGGAGGTCAAAGCGGGCGGATCACTTGAGGCCAGGAGTTTGAGACCAGCCTGGCCAACATAGTGAAACCCTGTCTCTACTAAAAGTAGAAAAATTAGGCAGGTGTGGTGGCACATGCCTCAGCTACTTGGGAGGCTGAGGCACAAGAATCGCTTGAACCTGGGAGGTGGAGGCACAAGAATCGCTTGAACTTGGGAGGTGGAGGCTGCAGTGTGCAAAAGATCATGTCACTACATTCCAGCATGGGCAACAGAGAGAAACTCTGTCTCAAAACAATAACAACAACAACAACAACAACAAACAAATGTAGAGAACCAAGGACCTACTGAAGGTATATTTAAATTTTAATTTTAAAACTATTCTATCAAATGTACAGTAGAACAGCAAATGGGGCGGTTTAAAAGCTCCTCTAAAACATCAGATTTGATATGATCCAGCAATTCTACTACTAGGGATATAGTGAAGAAAATTGAAAACATATGTTCACAGAAACTCTATTGCATAAATTTTCATAGCAGCATTATTCATAAATGTGAAATATTACAAACAAACCAAACTATTCACAAGTTAATTTCATTATGAATGAAAATGCATAATTATCCATTCATAGGTTAATTTCCATTATGAACAATTATGAATGGATAATTTTATATTTCCTGTGAATGAACAGACATAGTGGTATATCCATCCATGTTATCTATCTGTCTCCTGCCTTCACAGGACCCACATGAAACCAAATATACTCCCTAAATTATTGTCCCAGGTGACAACACTGTGATTCTGAGAGGTGGGGGATGAAGGAGGACGTACAGAGTCAGGTAACCAGGCTGTGGTTCTCAGGTGTCCCTGAGTAGGGTATAGCAGAACCCAGAGACATGGTGTGGGGTGGGACACCGGGACTTGCTGGTGGATTGATGGAGAGCAAAGGAATGAGAAAATCAGAGATGTCTTTTGGATTTTCTGCTTTGGATATTAGGCAAATGGAGATTCCATTGACTGAAGTAGAGGAGACTGGAGGAGAAGCAGGTTCCTGCCTTCAGAGCTGGAGAGAAACCACAGTTCCTGTTTGTGTCCAATGAATGTGGAGATGCCAGCTAGAAATGCAAGGGGAAGCCTCCAGCAGACAGTCACACACAGAAAACTGTGTGTGAATGCTGTAGAAACATTTTGAATAATTATTCCAAGGGTTTCTTAAATAGAGCTAAGGAGAAATGATGTCAGCAAGTGAGAAACATGAACTGGATAAAAGGGCCATCCAGACAACTTGTAAGACAAGTGCAAATGGAAAAATACTGGAACTCAGTAGTAATCAGAGGAAATGGATCAATCAAATAAATGTTTCTTCCATCAGATAAATAAAAAGTAAAAAGACACTTAAAGTCCGGCTTTCAATAATTGAGAGGAAAGTGATACACTGTCACTGGAAATGGTAGTAGATTCACACTTTTTCAAAATTAAAATAAAAATATGTGTAATATTGCAAAATACATATTTGGCCTTTGATTTATTTTACTGGCATATAACTCCTAAAGGCTCTAGAATTTCTAAAGTGATGTCCTGTGTATGCTCATGAGGTGACTCCTGCCCTTAGGTAGCTTCAGGATGGGGGCTGGTCATTGAAAAAACCAAGACAGTATTATTGGTTAAGGACATCAGCCCCACTCCCAAACCTTTATGGAGTCAGAGGGGCTGAAAGCTAAGTTAATCATCAATGAATGGTCAATGGTTTAATCAATCAGGCCTACATAGTGAAGGGCCCATAAAATCCAACAGGAAAGAGTTCGGAGAGTTTCCCCACAGCTGAACATGTGGCGGTTTCTGGAGGGTGCACCCAGGGAGGGTATATCAGCACCACATCCCTTCCCTTTTACCTCGTCCCATGCATTTCTTCATCTGTATCCTTTGTAGTTTTTTTTTTTTTGAGACGGAGTCTTGCTCTGTTGCGCAGGCTGGAGTGCAGTGTTGCAATCTCGACTCACTACAACCTCTGCCTCCCAGGTGCAAATGATTCTCCTGCCTCAGCCTCCTGAGTAGCTGGGATTACAGGCATCCGTCCATGCCCAGCTAAGTTTTGTATTTTTAGTAGAGACGGCGTTTCATCACGTTGACCAGGATGGTCTGGAACTCCTGCCCTCAGGTCATCTGTTCACCTCGGCCTCCCAAAGTGCTGGAATTACAGGCATCAGCCACTGCACCCAGCCCTTTGTAGTATTCTTAACATAAACTAGTAAGCATATGTGTTTTCCTGAGTTCTGTGCACTACTCTAGGAAATTAATCCAACAAAATGAGGGGATCATGAGAACTTTGATTTGCACTTGGTTTGCCAGAAATCGTAAGGACAAATAAAATTACTGAAGGCTTGAGTTTGGCATAGGAAGTGGGGGCAGCCTTGTTGGAATGTGGCCTCAATCTGTGGGATCTGACGCTATCTCCAGGTAGATCATTTAGGAATTAAATTCAAGGACATACAAATGTGTCCAGGCCAGAACTGATTTCTCACTTGGTGAGTGAGGGAAGAAACTCCACACATTTTTGTTAAGGAATTCTTCTGTCTTGATTGTTTTGGGGTGAAAGCAGAGGAAGAACTGTTTTTTTTACTTAGAATATGCAGGGATTAGAAAAATTACTATTGATATGCAAAATGATATTTGCCTTTTAATACAGCAACTTGTCAGGGTTTCTCAAAAGAAACCACAAGCACATTTGACTCAGTAATTCTGTTTCTGGGACCTACAAAATTGTTACAGAAAGAGCTGCATAATTCTTTAGTAATAGAAGATTGATTAAATTATAATGCAGGATGTCTCAGGAATTTCTGAAATAAGACAGAATTATGTAGGATGAAATTACAACTGTAACATGATTGGGAACCTTGAGTGAGACACTTGATTTAATCTTATTCTTCTTATTTTAATCTAATATCCTACCATATTATCATCATTTCATGCACAACATCACTGTCGTGTTTTAACAACCCCTACCATTCTTTTTTTGTTTTTTGAGATAGAGTCTCACTTTGTCACCCAAGCTAGAGTGCAGTGGGGGGCTCTCAACTCACTGCAACCTCCACCTCTGAGGTTCACGATTCTCCTGCCTCAGCCTCCCAAGTAGCTGGGATCATAGGCATGTGCCACCATGCCCAGCTAATTTTTGTATTTTTAGTAGAGGTGGGGTTTCACCATGTTGTTCAGGCTGGTCTCGAACTCCTGACTTCAAGCCATCTGCTCACCTTGGCCTCCCAAAGTGCTGGGATTACAGGCATGAGCCACTGCATGCAGCCTGTATGACTGTTTTTAAGAGCTTCAGGAGATGCAGTGGTTACACAGTGATTTCCCCGAGCCTTTATAGTACGTCCTCATTTACTTACTTTTAACAGCAAGTTAAACACTGTGACTTTTGTGCTGTGATTATTTAGCAACAGAGAAAATACATTCATTTTAATAGAAATGAAGTAACTTCTAAGACATCCAGCTAGCAAATAATAAAGCTGAGATCACACAGCTCAGCTCAAGCTCAGTCTGTTTTCCTTGTAGATGGCTTGTTTCTAATTTTTCAGTTTGACAAATATACCTTGCATGGAAATATTATAAATCATAATTTCCTCTTCCATGAGGATTTTTGAGGGGAGTGTTTGAAAGAGATAGGATGTTGTGGCATCACAGAGATGTGACACTGCAACCCTGTGGGTCTGGGTGAGCTGTCACTTGTCACTCTAAGCCTTCCTCTCTATAAGGTCCTTCTTTTCTTTTTTCCTTTCTTTCTTTCTTTCTTTCTTTCTTTCTTTCTTTCTTTCTTTCTTTCTTTCTTTCTTTCTTTCTTTCTTTCTTTCTTTCTTTCTTTCTCTCTCTCTCTCTCTCTTTCTCTCTTTCTTTCTTTCTTCTCTCTCTCTCTTTTCGCCACTTTTGCTCTGTCGCCCAAGCTAGAGTGCAGTGACATGATCTAGACTCACTGCAATCTCTGCCTTCTGAGTTCAAGTAATTCTCATGCCTCAGCCTCCTGAGTAGCTGGGATTACAGGCGCTCGCCACCACATCAGCTAATTTTTGTATTTTTAACAAGAGTTTCACCGTGTTGGAGATGCTGGTCTCAAACTCCTGACCTCAAGTGATCTGTCTGCCTCGGCCTTTCAAAGTGTTAGAATTACAGGCATGAGCCACAGTGCCTGGCCCCTTATGGTATTTTCTATTTGGTCTCAAAAATGACCACAAAAAGTGAAATATTTGTGCTGACAAAGGAAGATTTCTAAAACCACCTTTTAAATGAATATAAGGAGGGAGAATGTGAGTTACTAGAACTATGGTTGTGCACTAATTTGCAGTTTAAAAGGGGGAATGGACATATGCATATGCCCGTATGTGCACAGAACAGTTCCAGGCCATACCAACAGCTGGGAACACCAGAGCTCTGTGATCTTCACATGTGGGAACTAGAAGTGGCTAGAATGGACGTCACTACATTATTTTTGATCAACGTAAAAATTTCTTTCTTTCTTCTTTTGTTTTTGAGATGGAGTCTTGCTCTGCTGCCCAGGCTGGAGTGCAATGGTGTGACTGGCTCATGATGCAACCTCCGCCTCCTGGGTTTAAGCGATTCCTATGCCTCAGCCTTCTGAGTACCTGGGATTACAGGCATGTGCCACCATGCCCAGCTAATTTTTTTTTTTGTATTTTTAGTAGAGACGGGGTTTCACCATGTTGGTCAGGATGGTCTGAAACTCCTGATCATGATCTGACCACCTAGGCCTTCCAAAGTGTTGGGATTACAGGTGTGAGCCATCGCGCCCGGCCCAGTGTAAAGATTTCTAACCATGTAATTTTGGTACAGAAGATTTCTGGCAGATAATGCTAGACAGTAGTCAGTGGCTCAGTTCTGGATGGAGGCATTTGCATTCCTGACAGGTGCAGTGGTTCATGCCTGTAATCCCAGCACTTTGGGTGGCCAAGACAGGTGGATCACCTGAGGTCAGGAGTTCAAGACTAGCCTGGTCAACATGGCGAAACCCCATCTCTACTCAATATACAAAAAATAGCTGGGCGTGGTGGTGATAGCCTGGAATCTCAGCTACCCAGGAGGCTGAGGCAGGAAAATCGCTTGAACCCAGAGGTGGAGGTTGCAGTGAGCCAAAATCAGGCCAATGTTCTCCAGCCTAAGCGACAAAGTGAACATCTGTATATTAAAAAAAAAAAGATGCCTAACCCTTTCAACTGAATGGAGCCCTTCCACATGGACCCCTTCCACACTGAAGCAGGGTGCAGGCTGTGTTGCTTTATTTCTGCCTCTTTGCCTTGGTCTGCCAGATACCTGGGTTTACATGCTATGGCTGTTTTCTCTGCATTCCAGGATCTAATGACTCATTTATTAAGTGAGCACTTCCAATTGGTTGAGTGGATGACTACAGGAACAAACTTTTAAGGGGGTGATTAGATTTAATAACCAGATCTCACAAAGATTGGAGCTGAAGGTCAAGATTCAGCAGCTCTTATTTCCTGGGTGCCAGCTGAAAAGGAAACTCCCTACAAGGTTTGGAATTGACAGGCTAGATGGGGACTGGGACATTGGATGTGTAGCGTCTTCAGAAATGGGTGAGAAAATGCGTCCGTTCTCATAGAAGGGAGGGGCGATCAGCCCCAGGAGCCCTCAGTCCCTGAGCAGAGCCCCAGGCATGTGGACAGGAGGGCCGCTCCCCACCTGGAGCAGATCCTCCCCTGAGCCTGCGTGGCTAGTGAGTCCCCCCACCCCCTGCCACGCAGTGGAGCTCGGATGGAGACAAAGAACATTATACTGTAATACAAGATTCAAAGCAGGAAGAAGAAATAACAATTATAAACATTTACACACCTAATAGTAGACCATCAAAATATATAAACCAAAACTTGACACGAGGGAGAAATAGTTCTACATTAAGGGAGGCTTTAATACCTCATTAAAAATAACAGATAGAATAAAAGAGATGAGTTAGAAAACAGAAGACTTGGACAACCCAATAAACCAACTAGATGTAGTGGACATAGAAAGAGCATCCTATGCAGTGACACAATTCACATCCTTTTTAAGTGCACTTTGAACATTTTCTGGAACAGACAGACATTGGAATAATTGAGGTTCAATAGATTACAAAAGAGGCATATCATGCAAATTATACATGCAAAGGTGCATATTTTTCTGTGAACACTATGGAATAAAGTTATAATTAATAAAAGAAAGAAAACTGATAAAATCACTCATTTTATCATTTTTGACGGAAAATCAAAACCACATAAACAACCAATAAACAGATAAGAAATTCCTAGAAAAATTACAAAATACAGACTAATAAAAAATGAATGACGATACAATAGACAAAGCTTATGGGAACACAAAAGCTAAGCTAAGGGGAAAATTCATGTGGTAAACTACATTAAAAAACAAGAAAGGGGGAACGATCCAAGATGGCCGATCGCTAACATCTCTGGATTGCAGCTTGCAGTGAAAGCGCACAAAACTAGAGGACTCCACACTTTCAGACAAATTCTGGTCGCTCAGGAGCAGAAGATTCCCAGTGGAGGACCCACACAGGTCACCAGCGTGACTCTTGTGGCCAGCGCAGCGGTTTCGCCGGCACCTCCACACAGCAGCTCTCGGCGCAGAGTGAACGGGACTGGTTCCCCTTCTGACTGAGGTTTGGAGCTCCGGGAAGGCAGAGTTGCCTATTATGGACACAAGAAGGAAGCCAGACAGGAGAAGCCTGGGCAGAAAAACACCATCAGTCTTAACGCCGCTGTTCCTGGCCCTGGGAACTAACATCTTGGACGTCCACTCAAGAGACCTACTGAAAGCTGGTAATTTCAAAGACAACAGGAGGATAAATTTACAACGATGGGAATAAACCAGCATAAAAAGGCTGCGAATACTCAAAATCAGAACCCCTCTCCCTCTAAAGATGATCACAGTTCCTCATCAACAATGGAACAAGACTTGATGGAGAACGAGTGCATCCCAATAACAGAATCAGGCTTCAGCATATGGATAATAAGAAACTTCCATGAGTTAAAAGAACATGTTGTAGCCCAACGTAAAGAAACTAAGAACTTTGAAAAAAGGTTTGACGAAATCCTAATGAGAACAGACAACTTAGAGAAGAATATAAGTGAATTAATGGAAATGAAGAATACAATACAGG
>CM052650.1:150319482-150337636 GCA_028533165.1 Leontopithecus rosalia | reverse complement strand
TGTTTGGTTGAACCTGTGACTATATGGAAGATCCTTAACATAGTGCCTGACATATAATAAAATATCCTTGAGAACATGTCACTTGTGCTGAGTCTCTAGTTGCAAAACAGTCCTAGGAAAGAAGTGAGAGTAAGGTAATCTAAGCAGAAAGTGGTTTGTGCAGAAGAGAGAAAGCAAGATACCTATGTTTGTTTTTGTTAAGTACCTTAGGGGACTGTAGCCAGATGAAGATAATGAAATACGGAGTCCTCTGAATGGTGAACTCAGGGTGAAAAACTTTGTCGTGACTTATGGGGAGTTATTAACAGGTTGTAAAGAGGGGAAACATGTAATTTGTTTTAAAAGTGAAGGCCTGAGGTACAAATTAAATGATATCAGCAAGCAATAGGCATGTTGGGAGTGGTGGCTCATGCCCGTAATCCCATCACTTTAGGAGGCTGAGGCAGGCAGATCACCTGCCGTCCAGAGACCAGACTAGCCTGAACAACATGGTGAAACCTGTCTCCACATAATAAGCAAAAATTAACTGGGTGTGGTGGCGTATACCTGTTGTCCCAGCTACTCAGGACACTGAAGCAGGAGAATCACTTGAACCCAGGGGGTACAGACTGCAATCAACCAAGATCCTGTAACTGCACTCTAGCCTGAGCAACAGAACAAGGCTCTACCTGATGAAAAAAAAAAAAAGAAGAACCAGTAAAGCAATTGGCAAATCTTGAATTTAGGGTAGTTTAGGACATAGGTGGGGGCAGGGAACACTTCTAGATTGAAAAAGATTTAAAAGAAATAAACAAATGCAGTTCATGGCTCTTGTTTTCTTTCAGATTATAAGACATCTAGCAGAAAGTTCCTTTGGCCAAGAAGAATGGCACATACTGGCTACCATTTACATCATATATATATATATAAAGACATAGTTTCACCCTTGCTGCCCAGGCTAGAGTCCAATGGCATGATCTTAGCTCACTGAAACCTCTGACTCCTAGATTCAAATGATTCTCCTGCCTCAGTGTCTCTAGTAGCTGGGATTACAGGCATGCGCCACCACACCAGGATAATTTTGTATTTTTAACAGAGATGGAGTTTCTCCATGTTAGTCAGGCTGGGTTAGGTAGCTTGCAAGGTTTGATGGAGGAATCTGACTCACTTAAAATCAGGTACCTGTAGGTGTCTTGAAAGCAAGCCAGGAAGTTTTCATCCTTTACGTTTATTTTGAAAGTGTCAGACCTAGAGAAAGTTTGAAAGGGTGGGTATCTTTATACTTTTTCCCTGGATTCACTCCATTGTTAACTTATTGTTACATTTATGTTTTCTCTGTTTATATATGTTTTTGTTTGTTTGAGACACAGTCTCGCTCTGTCACTCAGGCTGGAGTGCAATGATGCCATCTCAGCTCACTGCCACCTCCACCTCCCAGGTTCAAGGAATTCTCCTGCCTTAGCCTCCTGAGTAGCTGGAAGTACAGGCATGCACCACCACACCCAGCTAATTCTATATTTTTAGTAGAGACAGCATATCTCTATGTTTGTCAGGCTCATCTCAAACACCCGACCTCAGGTGATCTGCCCACCTTGGCCTAAAAAAGTGCTGGGATTAAACGTGTGAGCTACCATGCTTGGCTATATATTTTGTTAAATTCTGGAAATTTCTGAAAGCTTCAGATTTCCAGGTGGCTTCCCACTGTGTGCAATATGTATCTCCTAACAATGAAGCCATTAATTTTTTACTATAATTTTATTGTACCCAATTTAACACTGGTAGAACATTATGTGAGATAGAGTCCATACTAAGATTCTCACATTTATTTGTTCCCAATTCTTTTTTTTTTTTCCAGATAGAGTTTCACTCTGGTGTCCATGGTTTAATGCTGTCCTGCAATCTTGTCTCACTGCAACCTCTACCTCCCAGGGTCCAGTGAAGTCATTCTCCTGCCTCAGCCTCTCAAGAAGTTGGGATACATGCACATGCCACCTTGCCCAGCTAATGTTGTATATTTTTAGTAGAGGTGGGGTTTCACCATGTTGATCAGGCTTGTATTGAATTTCTGGCTGCAAGGGAGTCACAAGGCTTGGCCCCTCAGTGTTGTGATTACAGGTGTTAGCCACCATACCTGGTCTGTTTCCAGCGTTTTTTAGTTCTTTGTTATTGTTAAATTTCAGATTTCAGATCCAATCAGGTATCACATGTTGTATTTTTCATGTTTCTTTTCTCTCCTTAAATCTGGAAATCTTTTTTATGCTTGTTTTTTTCTATAATTGACAGTTTTGAAGAATACATGCCAGTTGTCTAATAGGAATGCTCCACACTGAATTAATTTTGTCATGTTAGCTTGAAAGTCAATATTTTTGGAAAGAATATGATATGAGCAATGCTGTAAACTTGCCATTGCATTATCTCAGGAGGCACATAAGTTTGTTCCACATTTTAAAGATAGTGTGTATGTGTGTGTAAGTAATGTATGTTGTGAATCTCTGCAATATGAGTATCTTGTTTTTCCAAGAACATCCACCCAGTGATTTCAGCATTCTTTGATGATTCCTGCCTGAATGTTTAATACATTTGTGATTATGTAATCAGATTTGTAACATAGTGTCTTTTCTCACTCATAGGAAGGATTCCTTATCTTGGACCTGAGTCTACTTTCTTAAAGAAGACTTGACTTTATTTCATTAAGTGGGAAGAGCAGCAGCCCAGCTAATATGTTGAAATGTGCAATAGGCTGCAGTGTGTGAAATATTCATGGCTGTAGACTCTGAAGCTAAGGAGCTGAGAAGTTTCTGGAAGCTGCCATCAATATGCCAAAGCAGTAAAACTGAAAGCCAATTCAAATTTCAATGTCTGGGGGAAGATATCTACTGCTTACTGGGACTTGAGGTCTAGAGAGCTAGGCCTTAGGAAAATAATTACTTTACCTGCCATCTTTGTTCAAGGCTCAATGGCTGACCTTCAAGCAGTGGCTAGCTGTCCCACATGTATGGACTACTTGAAAGACCCAGTGACCATCAGTTGTGGGCATTACTTCTGTCTCTCCTGCATCATTATATCCTGGAAGGATCTAGATGGTAGTTTTCCCTGCCCTTCTTGCCACTTTTGCTGTCCAGAAAGGAAATTGACAAGCAATCCTCAACTGGGTCATTTGACTGAAATTGCCAAGCAACTCCAAATAAGAAGCAAGAGAAAGCTGCAGGAAGAGCAGCATGTATGTAAGATGCATAATCAGGTTTTGACCTTTTTCTGTCAGGAAGACCTAGAACTTTTATGTCCAAGGTGCAGTTTTTCCACTGATCACCAGCTTCACTGTGTTTGGCCCATAAAGAAGGCTGCCTCCTATCACAGGAAAAACTTGGAGCAATACAAGGCACCATGGAAGGAGAGAGTGGAATTAACTGAAAAAATTATAACCACACAAACCAGAAAATCGATAGAACTGAAGAAAAAGGTAAAACGTAAGGAAGAAGAAGTCAGGTCTGAATTTGAGCAACTTAAATTATTTCTCCAAAATGAGAAAGAGACTGTTCTTTGGCATTTACAAGCTGAAGAGATGGATATTTTAGCACAACTGAATGAAAGCCTAAGAAAATTCTCAGATCATACCTCCTCATTAAAATATCTACTAAAGGAGACACAGAGCATGTATGTGAAGTCAGGGCTGAAATTACTGGCAAATGTTAGGGACATCTATCACAGATACAAAAATTTCAAATTCCCCGAACCTTTTTCATTCAGATTAAAAGAATATGGTTACCGTCTGCCTCCACAATATTCTGGCCTGTACAAAATTATCAAGCGATTTCAAGTAGATGTAATTCTAGATCCTGAAACAGCACATCATAAACTTATATGCTCATCAGATAGGAAAACTGTGTGATATGGAAATACAGTGCAAAACTTACCTCCAAACCCAAGAAGATTTTATCGCCTCCCAGCTGTTGTGGGTTCTAAGGGCTATAGTAGTGGCCGGCAGTATTGGGAAGTAGAAGTGAAAGACAAGCCTGAATGGATCCTTGGTGTCTGTAATGACTCTCTTCCCAGAAGGAGGAAGTGTCCAATAACATTAGTACAGAATGGATTGTGGGGAATTTGGCGATCTGGTCAGGATAATTATATTGTTTGGCTCATGAGGAAATTAATCTGCTGCCAAAAGTAAGACCTAGTAAGATTGGCACTTTTTTAGATTATGAAATGAATGAGGTTTCCTTTTATAATCTGAATGATAGCTCTCTACTGTATACTTTTAATGATGATTTTACAGGATCCCTTTGGCCTTATTTTTATACTGGAATGGACTCAAAACCTCTTATAATTTCTAGAGTAACAGATTGCGAATAAATAACTATTAGAAAACCATAATTTTCTGACACCTAGCAAACATAATAGAGCCAGTGAATCTAGTTTTGGTAATTCTGTATTTTGTCTAATTTTTCCCACAAAAAAATCCCCAGAATTGTTTATATCTCAGTGTCAACACTAAAAAATGTGATTATAGGACCTACTTTATAACCAATTATGGGGTCAAAGACAAACTACTTTAGAAATCCTAAAATAAAATACTAAAAATAGGTACTAATGTCCGGGCACAGTGGCCCAAGCCTGTAATCCCAGCACTTTAGGAGGATGAGGTGGGTGGATCATGAGGTCAAGAGATCGAGACCATCCTGGTCAATATGGTGAAATCCCGTATCTACTAAAAATACAAAAAAATAGCTGGGCATGGTGGCGTGTGCCTGTAATCCCAGCTACTCAGGAGGCTGAGGCAGGAGAATTGCCTGAAACTGGAGGCGGAGTTTGTGGTGAGCTGAGATGGTGCCATTGCATTCCAGCCTGGGTAATAAGAGCGAAACTCTGTCTCAAAAAAATAAAAATAAAAATACGTACTACTAAAGTAATGTATTATGTAAAAACATTATTGCTCCATTTATTGCCAGTAGCAGCCCAATAATATTTCTTCAGTATTGCCTATGTATTTATCCTTTAAGAAAGATTTAGTTGGCCGGGTGAGATGGCTCATGCCTATTATCCCAGCACTTTGGGAGGCCAAGCTGGGTGGATCACGTGGTCAAGAGATCGAGAACATCCTGGTCAACAAGGTGAAACCCCATCTCTACTAAAAATGCAAAAATTACCTGGACATGGTGACGCACACCATTGCTTGAACCCAGGAGGCACCTTGAAGTGCCAAGAGGGTGGGCCACCCACAGAGGGAATGGACCAATATTTATATATTTAAGGTTATACTTACACTGTACTTAAACTTTTAAATGGTTCCTTTAGTGATTTATTTTAATATAGAGATACAATAATAAGATGTATGATTACTGCATTAAAATGATTTGGGGAAAGTAGAAAGAGCATGATCTTGATAAAATTGACCATAATAATTATTGAATCTGTGTAATGGATCTATGGGGGTTGCAGGAATCTATTACACAATTATGTCTCTCTTTCTGCATGTTGGGACTTTTACATATTATCTCAAAAATTAAACTGAGATCATACAGCATCCTATGTATTATTGTGTCAATCCTGCATAGGAAAAATTGAACACAATCAAATTTAGTCCAGATATAAAGACTGATTATGTTGCACACCCATACACACTAGAATGATAGAAACAGGTTGTTTCTCACATGCTGGGGTGTTGCAGGAGAGCACAGAGGCTGGTCTGTGGTGTGGAAATGGACTATGAGAGCAGAGAAAGAAGACAGGCTGGCTGTTTTTCTTGAGGTTAAGGTGTGGTCAGGGTGAAGGATCACTTGCTCAGGATGAAATTGTGTGGTTGGAATCTCTTTCCTGCACTGAAGGAGGGAGTACTGGGCTTTCTTAGCAGATTGCCCAGATGTGCGGCCGAAGAAAAGAATGAAGGAGTGAGGATTAAAAGTTATCAAGAGTGGAAAACTTTGCAAATAGATTTCAAATATGTTTTTTAGGATCCTCCCCACCCGAATGTTTAAAAGTTGATTAGATGTATCATGTTTTATTTTGTTAAATTTGAACTTGTTTGAGTAAGCCTTTATGGTGCTCAATGAAGCTGACAGCTTAATCTAGTAAGGGAAGTATAGTTCTATTGAATGCCTTCCCTAGGAACCCAGCATTGCATGTTCTGGGAAGTGAAATGAGTTCTTGTTTCCTCACAATAATGGCTGGAACTACAAAGGAGTTCAAATCCTGCTGTGGCATTGTACTGTGGCCTTAGTGTGTATAGACCTTGAGTTAGATTTTGGATATTTGTGAGGCAATAATTTTTTTTTTTTGATGGAGTTTCGCTCTTGTTACCCAGGCTCAAGTGCAATGGCGCGACCTTGGCTTACCACAACCTCTGCCTCCTTGGTTCAGACAATTCTCCTGCCTCAGCCTCCTGGGTAGCTGGGATTACAGGGATGCATTACCATGCCCAGCTATTTTATGTGTGTTTTCAGTAGAGACGGGGTTTCACCATGTTGACCAGGATGGTCTCGATCTCATGACCTTGTGATCCACCCACCTCGGCCTCCCAAAGTGCTGGGATTGCAGGCGTGAGCCACCGCGCTGGCACGTGAGGCAAAAATTATTTACTCTGAAGCAGGTATCTCTGAGGTCATTGCCCCATAGTTAACAAAACTGTGCATATTGGGCAGACCTTTGGTCAGGGGATTCAGCTCTCAGAAGTTTCATCCATTGACTGGCCTTGGAGTTCTGCTGCTTATTAAGAATGTACTGATTAATTAATAAAAAGTAGTAAATCCATACTGAGCTCATCACACATGGCAATGGTTATGTCATCCTTACAGTGTGTAACCCCCACTGCTATTTCTCATTTGATCCTGGGGTGGGGGTAAGAAGGAGGTTCTATCGGTAGCTGACTGGCCTAAGAGGGCAGTGATCTCCTAAACCCATGGCATAAAGCAGTGACTAGGTACAAGGTATGCAAGCTACCCCTTCTTGTAGGACAAATATGGCAGAGGGTCCTCATGTGGCTCCATGATGAAACAAGGATTCCTCCTATACCTTTGCTGAGCTAGTGGGGTGCTGCTTCTAGAATCCAAGGCATGCTGAGCAACTGAGTATGGACACTTACAGGCTCAGTGCCTGTGAGAGCCTAATGTACTGCAATTTAGAGTATTAAACCTTTTGTGGAAGGGGCACCATTGAATATGGGTGGATTTGGAGCTAACAGCATAAGTGACCTTAAGCAAAATTTGTAAGTGATGAATATGTTTCCTCCAAAATCCAAAAAGTGTTAAAGATTTTGGCTTGTTTCCACATTGTGGGCATTGAGAGGCTTAATAGCTGTTTCTCCACAGTGTCAGAGAGGGAGTTACTTTCATTTACAAAATAATTTTCAGGCATTTAATCAAATAAGGGGCTTGCACTGTGTGAAAACAATGACCCATTCCCTTTGTGTAAACTACTCTGTGAGTATTTTTATGGCCTGCCTGAATGAGTGTTTCAAATGGATTACCATGGAGGAGAATGTCATCAGTGTAAATTACACCTGCATTTCTAGAAGACATTGAATGAAGTTGAGGTCTTCCCTGCAAAGTTTGTGTGCAAAGACAAGACTGCTGAGATGCCCATGATTAGTGGATTGAGGTGCATAAAATTCCTTTGAGGTAAAGGAAAAGCATGGCCAGGAAGTTGTCCAAATAAGGCTGAAAAATGTAGCTAAATCTGTAATAGCCTGATATTTACCATTTGCTGATTGAAGGGAGTAAGCCATGTCAGTAACATTGGGAGAGATCACCCCATTAAAGCTGGCATCAATTCACTCTCAGATGTCCTACCTCTTTCAAAACAGAAGAGCATAGAAAATTGGGGTTGAACCCAGAAACAGTGGGATAATCACTCCTACATCTTGCATCATGGGTTTCAATACTTGAGTATCCTATTTTAACTAATATTTAGTCATATTATCTTTTTTTCACTGGGGTCAGGAACATTCATTGAATCCCATTTGTAAAGCTGTTGAAAAACGCAAAATACTTAATTTAACGGCATATTAATTTTTGTATCTCTTTATTTTCTCTGTATTTATCATCCCAGTGTGAGCTCTCATCTTGGAAAATTTAGGAAAACCAGTGATACTCATGGTTAAGACAAAGGATACTTCTTTTACCTCCATTTTATGTTAGTAACATCATTAAGGTAATAGAGGATTCATCATTTATTTTTCTTTCTATTTATTTATGTATTTTTGTAATGGAGTTTCTCTCTTGTTGCCCAGGTTCGAGTACAATGGCATGTCCTCAACTCACAGTAACTCGACCTCCTGGGTTCAAGGAATTATCTTGCCTCAGCCTTCCAAGTACCTGGGAATACTGGCATGTGACATCAAGCCCAGCTAATTTTGTATTTTTGTAGAGATGGGGTTCCCCATGTTGGTCAGGTTGGTCTCAAACTCCTTAACTCAGGTGATCTGCCCATCTCAGCCCCCAAATTTCTGGGATGGAGAAACCCCATCTCTGCTAAAAATACAAAATTAGCTGAGCATGAGCCACTGTACCTGGCTGGATTCATCATTTAAAATCAGAGGGATCCTTGGTTAACTCATTAAAGGCAAAAGATTAAATGTGTGAAAGTTTTCCAATTGATGCATTTTAACAGATGCTCATGTTCAATCATCATCCAAGTTAGAGAGAAAGAAAAGTTAACCATTACCTTTTAATCTTTTGTGTAGATAAGTTTTGTATATTTTGTATTGTCAACTGAAGGATGCAAATTAGGAACTTCTGTTCTGATTTGTTGTTTTGGTCTTCTCCTTAAATCTATAATTAAGTTTTCCTTTTCTTTCTCTTTATTCCCAATCTCCATGACTTTTTAAGTTTTTTTTTTTTTCATTATCTAGGCTTCTCAGCAGGAGTCCATGGTCTTTTTATACTTTTTTTGTAGGCACTGAATACATGGAAGAAAATGTTACTTTTAAGGTGATTGTATTTTGAAGTTTCTTACCACAAACATCCTTATCTCAGTACCAACACAGTTTTATGGGCACTGGAGGGTTACAAACTTTAGGAAGCTTGGTTGTAAGTTTGGTTGAAATTGACCACTTCAAGCCAGAGCAATCAGGCAAGAAAAAGAAATAAAGCGTATTCAAATAGAAAAGGAGGAAGCCAAATTGTCTCTATTTGCAGACAACATGATTGTATATCTAGAAGACCCCATTGTCTCAGCCCAAAATCTGCTGAAACTGAAAAGCAACTTCAGCAAAGTCTCAGGATACAAAATCAATGTGCAAAAATCACAAGCATTCCTATACACCAATAACAGACTAAAAGAGAGCCAAATCAAGAATGAACTGCCATTCACAGTTGCTGCAAAGAGAATAAAATACCAAGGAATACAACCCACAAGGAACGTAAAGGACCTCTTCAAGGAGAACTACAAACCACTGCTCAACAAAATAAGAGAGAACACAAACAGATGGAGAAATATTCCATGTTCATGGTTAGGAAGAATCAATATGAAAATGGCCACACTGCCCAAAGCAATTTACAGATTCAATGCTATCCCCATCAAGCTACCAATGACCTTCTTCACAGACCTGGAAAAAACTACCTTAAACTTCATATAGAACCAAAAGAGAGCCCTCATAGCCAAGTCAATTCTAAGCAAAATGAACACAGGAGGAGACATCACGCTACCAGACTTCAAATGATTCTACAAGGCTACAGTAATCAAAACAGCATTGTACTGGTACCAAAACAGAGATATAGACAAATGGAACAGAATAGAGGCCTTGGAGGCAACACAGCATATCTACAGCCATCTGATCTTTGACAAAGCTGACAAAAGCAAGCAATGAGGAAAGGATTTTCTGTTTAATAAATGGTGTTGGGAAAACTGGCTAGCTATGTTCAGAAAGCAGAAACTGGACCCCTTCCTGACACCTTACACTAAAATTAACTCTAGATGGATTAAAGACTTAAACACAAGACCTAACAGCATAAAAACCCTAGAAGAAAATCTAGGCAAAACCATTCAGAACATAAAAGTAGGCAAGGACTTCATGACCAAAACACCAAAAGCATTGGCAACAAAAGCCAAAATAGACAAATGGGACCTAATCAAACTCCATAGCTTCTGCATGGCAAAAGAAACAGCCATTAGAGTGAATTGGCAACCAACATAATGGGAAAACATTTTTGCAGTTTACCCATCTGATAAAGGGCTGATATTCAGAATTTACAAAGAACTAAAACAGATTTACAAGAAGAAAACAAGCCCATCCAAAAATGGGCAAAGGAAATGAACAGACACTTTACAAAAGAAGACATACATGAGGCCAACAAACATAGGAAAAAATGCTCATCATCACTGGTCATTAGAGAAAGGCAAATCAAAACTACATTGAGATACCATCTCACACCAGTTAGAATGGCAATCTTTAAAAAATCTAGAGACAATAGATGCTGGAGAGGATGTGGAGAAATAGGAACACTTTTACAGTGCTGGTGGAGTGTAAATTAGTTCAACCATTGTGGAAGACAGTGTGGTAATTCCTCAAGGACCTAGAAATAGAAATTCCATTTGACCCAGAAATCCCATTACTGGGTATATATCCAAAGGATTATAAATCATTCTACTATAAGGACACATGCACACGAATGTTCACTGCAGCACAGTTTACAATAGCAAAGATCTCAAACCAGCCCAAATGCCCATCGATGATAGACTGGACAGGGAAAATATGGCACATATACAGCATGGAATATTATGCAGCCATCAAAAACGATGAGCTTTGTAGGGACATGGATGAATGTGGACACCATCATTCTCAGCAAACTGACACAAGAAGAGAAAACCAAACACCACATGTTCTTACTCATAGGCGGGTGTTGACCAATGAAACACATGGACACAGGGAGGGGAGCACTACACACTGGGGTTTGTTGGGGGAAATAGGGGAGGGACAGTGTGGGGGTGGGGAACTGGGGAGAGATAGCATGGGGAGAAATGCCAGATATAGGTGAAAGGGAGGAAGGTAGCAACTCATGCTGCCATGTGTGTACCTATGTAACAATCTTGTATGTTCTTCACATGTACCCCAAAACCTAAAATTCATTTTAAAATAAAGAAAGAAATTAACCACTTCAGTGAGCCACAGGGTTCACTGTCTTCTCCCCATAATTTTCTTCTTTTCTTTGTTTTCCTTTCATATGCTTTTTTTAAATTTATTTTTTGAGATAGATCACACTATGTTGCCTAGGTTGGTCTCAAAGGCCTGGGCTCAAGTGATCATTACAGGTAGGAGACACTGTTTCCAGCCATATCCTCTCCATAATTCTGAATATCGGAATATTTGCTGTAACACAAGCACAGACAGCAGCAGAAGCAGGAAAGATATGTCTAGGGTTTTAATTAGCCGTCTGCTCTTATGAGTGTGAGTCTCAAATGCTATTATTTAATTGTTTGTCTCCACAAACCTCATATGTTATAAATAATCACCCATGCAGCAGTGCTGAGAAGTGGAACCTAATGGGAGGTGTTTAGATAGCAAGGACTCCCCCAGTGATTGGATTCATGCCAGGCTAAAAAAGAGCTTTTGAGAGTATATGTTCCCACTCTGCTTTCTATTCCTTTTCATTGAGACAGAATCTTGTCACCCAGGCTGGAGTGCAATGACACAATCTTGACTCACTGCCATCTCTGCTTCTGGGCTCAAGTGATCCTTCCACTTCAGTCTCCCAAGCAACTGGAACTCCAGCCACATGCCACCAAGTTGGTCTTGAACTACTGGCCTCAAGTGTTCTGCCTGCCTAGGCCTCCCAAAGTGCAGGCATTACAGGCATGAGCCAATGCACTCCACAGCTCAGTGCCTCTGCTCTTCAGCCATGTGAGAAACTCTCTTTTTCTCTCCAGAGGCTGCAGCATTGATGGCACCAACTTGGAAGCAGGGATCAGCCACTTGCCAGACACAAAACCTGTCACTGCCTTTACCTTGAACTTCCCAGCTTCCCAAACTGTGAGAAATTAATTTCTCTTCTTTATAATTTAACAAATCTCAGATATTCTCTCAAATCACAACAAAATGGATTAACATATAAGTGATTTTAAATTTCAAGTAATGCTAAATCTCCACATAGTGTCTGTTCTTGCTTCATGCAAGTGATCACCCAATGAGCCCATGTTTGGCACAGGGTACAATCTTTTCCCTAAGTGCTCTATAGAACAGGAACCTATTTGGAGTTGAGAAACACAACCAATTGGTCAGATTAGAGTCTTCCCCCTGAACTTACATCAGTCAGACCTTCTCTTAGAATCTAGAAACACACCATGGAAAATTTAGAAAAGCCAGTGATTCTCATAGTTAAGATAAGAGATATCTCTTTTACCTTTACTTGATGTCAGCAACCTCACCAAGGTCATAGAATACTCTTCATTTAAACTTACAGGGACCCCTGGTTAGCTAATTATAGAAAAAGGATCAAGTCTGTGAAGGTTTTTTTTTTTTTATTCTCAGTTTCACTTGCCTTTTTTTTTCTTTTTTAATTGCATTTTAGGTTTGGGGGTACATATTCAGAACTTGCAAGATAGTTGCATAGGTACACACATGGCAGTGTGTTTTGCTGCCTTCCTCCCTTTCACCCACATTTGGCATTTCTCCCCAGGCTATCCCTCCCCAGCTCCCCCCACCACTGTCCCTCCCCTATTCCCCCCAATAGACCCCAGTGTGTAGTACTCCCTTCCCTGTATCCATGTGTTCTCATTTTTCATCACACTAGCTGAGAATACAGGCAAGTGCCACCACACACAGCTAAGTTTTATATTTTTAGTAGAGACAGGGTTTCACCATGTTGATCAGACTAGTCTTGAACTCCTGACCTCGTGATCTGCCCACCTTAGGCCCCCAAAGTGCTAGGATTACAGGCGTGAGCCACCATGCCCTACAGATAAGTTTTCAAATTGAGAACTGTGTTGAAGTAGAAAGTGAAACAATCCCACCTCCACCCTCTAGGACATCACAGTCACTAACATGATCTATGCATTTTCACCACATCATACTGAACACAGCACACACTAAGTATATTTACTTGTACATATAGATACAAATACAATTGGAATACAAATAATTCACATTTCAGTCAAATGCCAACTGGCTGAATATTATAGGTAACATTTGGCTGAAGCTGAAGACAAAGCCAAATATTAACATAATAGAAGGAATTCCTGTGATGCAGGAATAAATCATAAATTCTAACCAAAAAAATTATGAATAAAATTTTATTCTGAAAAAAATAAATAAAAATAAAATCATCAGATTTTGCAAGGATGACATGCTACTGCAGAAACAAGACTTTCTCGGCACCAACATCTGCTAGACACCTTCTGTGGTCACTCTATTACCTACAACATATTAAAGTAGGTGCTCGCTCTCACCCTAGATTGGTGGAGAAGCAGAACTTTCTGTGTTTCATTGCCTTGGGTTCAACCAGGGTTTAAACAGAAAAGCACATTCAAATATGGTGATTTCAGTATCATTTAATAAAGGGACTATTTGCAAAACTAGGCAGACTTTAGGATCACCCAGCGTGGAGCTAAGATTCCCTCGAGACCCTGTTCCTATAAGGGTCCTTTTCCAGCCCCAACCCCTATGGCATTACTACTGATTAAAAGCACAACCATTGGGCAAGGAGCAGTGGCTCATGCCTGTCATCCCAGCACTTTGGGAGGTTGAGGTGGGTGGACCACCTGAGGTCAGGAATTCGAGACCAGCCTGGCCAACATGGTGAAACCCCTTCTCTACTAAAAATACAAAAAATAGCCATCCACCATAGCCAATCACCTGTGATTCCAGCTACTTGGGAGGCTGAGGATGGAGAATCTCTTGAACCTGGGAGGCAGAGGCTGAGGTGAGCTGAGATTGCACCTTTGTACTCCACCCTGAGCGACAAGAGTGAAACTCCATCTCAAAAAAATTGAAGACATAGATGGAGACGGGGCATTCTGGGAGCATGCAGGAAAAGAATGGGGCTCTGAACTTCAAACATTTTGCTGAACAATTCACAGTCCAGACGAGTGATTCATGCCTGTAATCTCAACACTTTGGCTGTATAATAAAGAAAATAAAGATTTTAAATTTTAGAAAAAGAACTATTCACAGGCTAGTTTCCTGTTTGCATACTGGGGACAATAATTGTCATTTCAAGGGGTGATTATAATTAACAAGTGTTTGCATAAAGCACGTATCTTAGTGTCCATAATGTGAAAAAGTAAGAGCAGCTGGCAGTAGCAGGTCAAGCACCTAACAAATTAGACCACATCACATACTGTAAAATAAAAAACCTTATTCCTGCTTTGTAGATAATAAACCCAACATTGCATATATAGCAAAAGGAACAACTGAGACTCAAACCCAGTCAGGCTCTAAAAAATATTTCCAATCACTTTTTTGTACTCAATTATTTGTGAACACTGTTATCTAAGAAAATAAGGAGGTAACAGTTTTCAGAATCCAATTCCAGAAAGATAATACATGGTTGAATATTTAAAATTGGGTCCTAAAAATTTTATCCAGAATTTTTAATATTTATTTATTGATTGATAGATTGATACTGGGTCTTGCTCTGCAGCCCATGTTGTAGTGCAGTGGTGCCATCTGGGCTCACCGCAACCTCCACAGGAGGATCACGAGCTCAAAAGATCGAGAACATCCAGGCCAACATGGTGAAATACCATCTCTACTAAAAATAAAAATATTAGCTGGGCACGGTGGCACATGCCTGTAGTCCCAGCTACTCAGAGACTGATGAAGGAGAATCACTTAAACCCAGCAGATGGAGGTTGCAGTGAGCGAAGATCATGCCATTGCATTCCAGCCTTGCAACAGAGCAAGACTCCGTCTCAATAAATAAATAAATAAGAATAAATATCTCTACCAGCAGTCTGTCTTCAATGTCTGAGCCTGTGGATGCTGAAAACTCTGGAATGAGTTTGGGAATCCAGAAAACAAAGGCAAACACTGACTCTGGAAGCACAACCTTCAAGGGACAAAAAAATTTAAACTGCCTGAGAAGGAAAAGGTCAACGGTAGCCAACAAGCATTTCCAATATTTAATTAACCCAGAACCTAATCACTGATTAAGTTAGAGGAGTTTCAATGGACTAATGAGAGATGGATAAATCCCATCTTCCACTTTTAATATCCTCATGTTCTCCCCACCCACCCCACCTCCCAGGCTTAAAATGCAATCAGAGAAGAAGGTGGAAAATGTTCAATGGAGCCTGTCATTGGCCAAAGGCTAATTTCATCTGCATTCTGTCCAATAGGGAAACAGAAAGGAAACTCTCCACAGGCTTATAAGCTCTGAAGGCGCCAGATTCAGAACTCTCAGGTGAACAGAGATGCTGTGCTGTGTTGCCTTTTCTGACCTGGACCAAGAAGGACACAACTGACCTGGGAAGGCAGGAGAAGCCATTCTTATTTGGCAGTGGTTCTGAGGGAACCACCCCTTACATCTGGAAATTTAAAGGCAGCTCTGGAGTACTCACAGGGCCTGGACCCAAGTGGAGATCTGGCATCAGGAGAGCACCCCTCAAGCAAGTGCAGGTGAGCAGGGACTCAGGGAGGGAGCAGACACCTTGGGTGGGGTTAGGGTTGGGGAGACACATTGGAGGCTCAGGCTGCAAATGGAGTGATCCTGGGAGGACCTCTGCTCAAAGTCCGTGGGATGAAAATGGGAGAACTCCCCTAACTGGGTTGGAATAGGACACTGCATTGAGGAAATGCTTAAGAAATTCACTTTGCAGACACCTGGCCAGTGGAGCGGATAATATAGGCAAGGTCAGAGGAGAATGCAATAGTTGGCAGTGAGGGGGAAGGGCCAGTTTTTCTTCTGATCAGTGACAACAAAATATGAGAACACGAAACCATAATGCCTGGCCTTCCTCTTGCCACTAATATATTTCATCTGAACTTGAGAGATTTGTGCGGCCCTAGAGGAGTCACATCTGAAAGTCAGACGAAATGGGGTTAGAAATGGACTGTGGAGAGACTTGTGTGAAGTATGAAGAAGGGAAAGGAAGACACAAGAAATTTTATTTATTCATTCATTTTGTTTTTTTGAGACACAGTCTCATTCTGCTGCTTTGCTGAGTAGAGTGGCACAATCTCAGCTCACTGCAACCTCCCTCTTAAGCAATTCTCCTGCGTCAGCCTCCCAAATAGCTGGGACTATAGGCACCCACCACAACACCCAGCTAACTTTGTATATTTAACAGACACTGTGTTTCACCATGTTGACCAAGGTGGTCTCGATCTCTTGACCTGTGATCTGCCCACATCTGCCTCTGAAAATGTTGGAATTATAGGTGTGAGCCACTGCACGCAACCACAATTTATTTATTTTTGTTTATTTATTTTATTTTTTATTTAGATAGAGTTCCATTTTTGTTGCCTGGGCTGGAATGCAATAGCACTCTCTCAGCTCATTGCAACCACCGCTTCCTAAATTTAAGTGATCCTCCTGCCTCAGACTTCCAAGTAGCTGAGATTACAGGTACCTGCCACCATTCCCGGTGAAGTTTTTTGTATTTTTAGTAGAGGGGGTTTCACCATGTTGGCCAGGCTGGTCTCAAACTTCTGACCTCAGGTGATCTGCCTACCTCAGCTTGCTAATGTGATAGGTTTACAGGTGTGAGCCACCATGCCCAACTCACAAAGGATTTGTAAAGCTTTGAGATGTAGCAGAAGTGAAAGATGGGGCTCAAAAAAGAGAGTAAGAGAAGCTGGTCTGGCTTGGAGACAGTGACACAGAGACAATAATTCTCAGCTTTTGATTTAATTTTCTTTTATCTAAGACAGAATCTTGCTCTGCTGCCTAGGCTCGAGTCTAGTGGCACACTAAGCCTCACTGCAACCTCAACCTCACAGGCTCAATTGATCCTCTTATCTGAGCCTCCCTGTAAGCTTGGACTGCAGGTGTGGGCCACTAGGCCTGGCTAACTTTTGTATTTTTGTATTTTTTTCATAGAATGGGGTGTAGTCATGTTGTAGACTGTCAGCCTTTTCAATAATGTTTTCTACTGGAGAACATCTAAAGCATTTAATGTAGCAGCAAAATTACTACAACAAACACTGTCTCCACTTACAAATTTATATCTCAATTCCTATAGTTGGCAATACTTTGAAGCAAACCCAGGATCACATATCTTGTGGGTAAATATTGATCTATGAATGTCTAAAATATAGAGCCTGTTTTAAATATCAAGATCATAATATCATTATGAGAAATCATAACTAGTGAATACTTATGAGATTTCCTCTATCTCAATGGACTTTATTGTTAGAAGAGTTTATCTAGAAATAAGAAAAATTATTTAGGTAGCTATTTTCATTGATATATGTGGTCTTCATTGCTTTAATAGATCTTATTACTTTTCACTTTTTGTAGTTGAAGACAATTGCCTTCTTGTTCTGTTGAAAGTCACACTCTGGAGTATTTCACGCGGTCATTATTCTCCATTGCCTCTTGTAACTGTGGCTTTTTCTGAGAAAGACCACGAAAGAGCCCAGCTTGAATTTCAATAAAGTAGGATCTGGTGCCAAGGGATCAGCCAGTGCCCTAGGCCTTCCCTCCCACTGGAGCTGCTTTTAGAGCCAAAGGGAAAGAAACAGACAAAGGCCTGTGAAGTGCTTGCAGGAGAGAGAACACAGAGGAGGCACCAGCTTCTCACCTTCCCTCCTTCCTGGAGGATCACACGTTCTGAAGGGAGTCTCCCCACACAGATCCCTCCCTGCACCATGGCCGTTGCAGCATCCCTGGCTGAGCTCCAAGCAGAGGCCAGCTGCCCCATCTGCCTGGGTTACTTGAAGGACCCAGTCACCACTCACTGTGGGCACAACTTCTGTCGCTCCTGCATCCACCAGTGCTGGGAAGACCTACAGGACATCTTCCCCTGTCCCGTCTGCCTCCACCACTGCCCTGAAGAAAACCTCAGGAGCAACACCCAATTTCGCCACATGACTGATGTGGTTCAGCAGCTTCCCACCATGAGGAGGAAGAGGAAAAGGCAGGAGGAGGAGGAGCCCCTGTGTGGGAAGCACTGTCTGCGTCTGGCCCTGTTCTGTGAGAAGGACCTGGAGCTGTTGTGTCCCCAGTGCAGGGTCTCCTCTGACCACCAGCATCACCCCCTGCTGCCCATTGAGCAAGCTGCAGCCAGAAACAGGAGAAAGCTCAAA
>CM052650.1:150167096-150291875 GCA_028533165.1 Leontopithecus rosalia | reverse complement strand
AAGGCTTATACTTACTCCTGGGGTGTGGAAAGAGAAACATTTTTTCCAACAGAGTGGCCAGGGGTCAAAATTTTCAACCTTCCCAAAATGTCTGCCAATATAGCCCTGCCCCACAAGCCCCTTCTCAAGGCAGCCCAGGGCCTGCTGAGATGCCCCATGGCCAAGATGCACATCATTCATTCACCCACCCCAGGATGTAGGGTCCTCTATGCTTACTATGAGTTCTAAGAACCCTAAAAGAAGCTGTGCCTGTGCCCAGGACCCACTGGTCCACATCAACATGGGGACCTCACCTTTGCCACTCTCAGGATGGCACCACCGCCTCTCACGTCCCTCCCATGCTTAGTCACTCCCACCTCAGCATGACCCACAATATTCTTCTACTCTCACCTTTTGAAGACTTTTTTTTTTTTTGAGACAGGGTGTTACTCTGTCTCCCAGGCTGGAGTGCAGTGGCACAATTATGGCTCACTGCAGCCTTGAACCCCCAGTAGCTTGGGACCACAGGTGCGTGTCACCACACCTGGCTAATTTTTTCTATTTCTTTGTAGAGACAAGGTCTTGCTGTGTTGCCCAAGCTTGTCTCAAACTCCTGGACTCAATGATCTTTCTGTCTCAGCCTCCCAAAGTGCTGGATTACAGGCACAAGCCACTGCATGCAGCCTGAAGACTTACTTATAAAGTCACTTACATGGCAAGTGCCACAAAACCAAGTTGACATGAGGTATTGAGAGAACACTTACAAAAATAGCGAGTGTTGTAGTAATTCCAAAAGTGTTCAGAATCAGGAGATGGTGTGGATATTCCTTGTGAATTCTTAGTGTACAAGCAGGTGGCCGACTTCCAGATGGGATTAATAGTACTGTTATGCAGAGCAGTTGACAGGGGCCAGAGCCTCAAATCATCAACCTCGCTTGAACCGTCTTACTTCTTATAATCCAAGAATATGATTTATGGTGAATTGAGAGCTTAGATGTTAAAGAAGCCAGGGCTAGAATCTGGTGTTCTTTCTATGAACACTTTGGCAAGTGGAAGCCAAGAATGGAAAATAGGCTATAGACGTGGAGTTTGGGGAGTGAGGTCATTTTGGGAAGTGAGAATGAAGGGAGGAAACAGAGGGCTGAAGCTCAAGCCCCGATATGCCTAGACAAGGCTCTTGTTACTGATGGGATTCGAATTAGTGATTTTTCCTTTTGCCAAAGACTCTTAACATAGTTTAACTAATTTCCTTTCTTTCTTTCTGCGGCCTTGCCTTGCCTTTCTCTTTCGTTTTTATTTATTTTTTTTTTTTTTTGAGACCGTCTTTCTCTGTTGCCCAGGTCAGAGTGCAGTGGTGCAATCTTGGCTCACTACAACCTCATCCTCCTGGATTCAAAAGATTCTCCTGCCTCAGCTTCCCAAGTAGCTGAACTGCAGGTATGGGCCACTACACCTGGTTAATTTTTGTATTTTTAGTAGAAATGGGGTTTCACCATGTTGGCCAGGCTGGTCTTGAACTTCCGACCTCAAGTAATCCCACCTCGGCCTCCCAAAGTGCTAGGATTCCAGGCATGAGCCACAGTGCCTGGCTCTCTCTCTTCCTTTCAACAGGGTCTTTCTGTTGCCCAGGCTAGAATGCAGTAACTGACTGCAGCCTTCAACTCCTAGGCTCCAGTGATTCTCCCACTTCAGCCTCCCCAGTAGCTTAGACTACAGGTATACACCACCATGCCAGGATAATTTTTTTGATTTAGAGATGAAGACTTGCTGTGCTGCAGAGGCTGGGCTCCAATTATTGGCTTCAAGCAATCCTTTTGCCTTAGATTACCAAAGTGCTGGGATTACTGGTTGTGAGCCACACTCACTGCTGACATCCTGTCTTTATAATTTTGATTTTTTTCATCATGTATTTTTCATGGGTGTTAATTTTTATTGTTTTCAAAAATGGAGTTAAAATGTTATCTTGGTTGCTGAGATTTTTGGCACACTCTTCAGTTTTGTGCTCACTTGTTCTAGTCCTGTCCCTGAGAAAGAGGGAAAAAATGATTCAGGATGGGACCAAAGACTTCACTGACTTCACTTCCTTTTCCTTCTGATCAAATGTACAGCAAACAATAATTTCCGACATTCAAAGGAAGCTGTAAGAAGAGCAAAATGGCCGGGCACGATGGAGCACACCTGTAATCCCAGCACATTGTGAGACCAAGACGACCAAATCACGAGGGAAGAGATTGAGACCCGCCGGGTCAACATGATGAAACCCCATCTCTACTAAGAGTAAAAAAAAATTAGCCAGGTGTACTGGTGCGTGCCTGTAGTCTCAGCTAAACGAGAGGCTAAGGTAGGAGAATTGCTTGAAACCGGAAAACCGAAGTTAAATTGAGCCAGGATCGCGCCACTGCACTCCAGCCTGGAGACAGAGCGAGACACTGTCTCAGCAAAAAAAAAAAAAAAAAAAAGGGAGGGGAGGGGAGGGTCAAAACATGAAAGAAGGGACCAGCCTTTACAGTTTTCTTTGGTCCACCATCCTTCATCTGCTCTGCTCACTGACTCACCGCTGGGATCCAAATTGGGGTGGCACCATTGCTACTGATCCCCTTAACTATCATGACCAAGCTACGTAAAAAGTATCTTCGTGTTCTGAAAATGTTGGAAATTGCAAAGAACTTTTAATAGAAAAATAATTAAGCTGAGTGCTGTTGCTCACCCCTGTAATCCTAGCATTTTGGAAGGCCGAGGCAGGCAGATCACCTGAGGTTAGGAATTTGAGACCAGCCTGGCCAATGTGGTGAAACCCGGTCTCTACTAAAAATACAAAAGTTAGCTGGGTATGGTGGCAGGCACCTGTAATTCCAGCTGAGGGAGTTGAGGCACCAGAATCGCTTGAACCTGGGAGGTGGAGGTTGCAGTGAGCTGGAAGCATGCCACTGCACTCCAGCCTGGATGACAGAGTGAGACTCCGTCTCAAAAAAAAAAGAAGACAAAAGAAAATAATTTTAAAAATACTGACTCAAAATATTTAAAGAACACAGATTAGGTCCCCCTCTGGTCTCATTCACGTCTCAGTGAATAAAGATAGCTCTATATCAAGGATTTGTTCTGGTATGTCAACAAGCGTATGTGTGCTGGTAGACTTTGGGAGAATCTTTGCCCTTGTCATGATAATGTTGAATTATGTAAAATATCTGCAGTGGTAAAGGATGTATCAAGGCTGTTCGGTCTTAAATGCCTCAATTAATAGCAATAAACACTGGAAACAGAGACAGGTATAAGGAACGTTTCTACCATGCTATACTCAACACCGAACATTTCTTATACAAAGTAAGGACAACTAGACATTCAAATCACTGAGTGCTTTATTGCACAATTAAGAAATGTATAACCATTTCATTACTTTACAATGGTAAAACTGATTTGTAACTTCTATGTGAATGTGCGAATTTGCACTTGAAAGAGTTTAGACTTCTATTGAACAAGATGTATCTTGACTGTATCTTTTTTAGTACAAAATATACAAGCAAGTACATGATTTAAATATAAATATAACTGAGAATAGTCTATGTTTCTAGTCAAATGCACTTGTGGAAAGTACTATTCATCCCCAAAGATGCTTTTAATAAGCTTTGAAAGGGAGACAAACTCCACAGTGTTGTCAGATTTTCTATTTAAAAGTACATCCGTATTAACCCCAACCTTTTATTTTAGGAAAATAAGGGTTAATGGTTTATGGTTTCTTCTACTCTGTGATGTTTACAAAGAAAAACTTCTACTTAAGAGATGAACTTGTGGGCCAGCATAGTGGCACATGCCTATAATCCTAACATTTTGGGGGTCCAAGGAGGCAGATCACTTGAGCTCACCAGCCTGAGTTCGAGACCAGCCTGGTCAAACTGGTAGAGATAGCAAAACCCCATCTCTACAAAAAATACAAAACTTAGCCAGGTGTGGTTGTGAGTGCCTGTAGTCCCGTGTACTCAGGAGGCTGAGTGGAAGGATCGGTTGAGCCAGGTTGCACGGAGCCTAGAATGTGCTGCTACACTTTAGCCTGGGAGATAGAGCCAGATCATGTCCTAAAAAAAAAAAAAATCCTTCAACAAATACAGATTAAGAGCTTGTTTAATATCTGGGAACACCTAGTTATCAACAAAATTCAAATTTAGACAGGACAGTTTCCTTTTTGAGTAATTACATCCATAAATTCCTTCTGATTTTATATTTCCACAACTCAGCATCTCAGGATGAACAGCACCAAGACAAAGCCTACTAGGATGATGAGCTCTCATCTTTTAGATACAGATATCACCCTGAATTGGACTTCATTGGCTTAACTGTATTTTAGATGTCAACTTTAAGTAAACCTTTTAAAGGAATTATCCATACAAAATAATAAAGAATACAGCAAAACTTCAAAGAAAATCAAACATTGGCTTCTTATAATTACATGATGAGAAAGGTTAAAAAATGAATGGTTCCGGCATGAGTTCAAGACCAGCCTGGGCAACAGGGTGAAACCCCATCTCTACAAAAAATGCAAAAATTAGCCAGGTGTGGTGGCGCACACTTGCAATTCCAGCCTGTATTTGGGAGGTTGATACATGAGAATCTCTTGAACCCGGGAGGTGGAGGTTACAGTGAGCCAAGAGTGTGTCACTTCACTCTAGTCTGGGCAACAGAGTGAAACTCTGTCTCAGACAAAAACAAAAACAAAAACATGGTTTCATTTTAACATAAAATGAACTATAATTAGGACTTTATGCTTTCTTTTAACTTCAAATGAACAACATTACTCATTAAATCAAAGACATACTTTCATAAACATTAAAGCCTATCATAAAATTGGTAGCAATTAATGGCTTTTCTTAGTCTTTCTCTCTATATAATCAATGAATCAATCGTTTTCTCCTTATTGTACATAGCCAAGGTCAATGAAATTAATTTCAGATTGAGCAGTTTTTAGAAAATTACTGAAACATATACAAAGTTAATACTTTGGGAGAATTATAGGAGTATAAAAGGAACATTTTAAATTCTTGCACTTTTTATCATGAAAGCATTCTAAGACACTAAAAGTGTTTTTTCTTTTAACCCGTAAGAGAATAATAATGTGCAGGAAAAGATATTTTTGTTATGTAGGCCAATAATTTGGGCTTCAGATTGGAATCCTTTTGAATTTATGTTATTTTCCCTCTCAAGAGAAACCAAGAAGAATAAAATTCTGTGAAACTAGTAAACCATCCCAGATGCCTTCAAATGCTCCTTGTTTATATAGGAACTTCCAGGCAATCACACTGCTGCCATCATGAACTGCTTTTGTGTGGCTGGGTATCTTTCCTTCACTCCTCTTCTTCTTCTGATAGATCCAGTAAAGTTAGCTAGAGAGATCTACATTTGGGAGGCAAGGGAGAAACAAATACATCAAAGAAATACTATCCAGAGCAACAATGAACACATGCTTAATTTTTTTAAAATAATGTTATGGAAGTTTACCAGTGTTTTTCAGTGCTGAAAGCAACTTTATATATACTTACCTTTCAATAGAAATGCAGCACCTATGTGTCTTCAAAAGGCTGAATTTAACTTTTATTTTATCTTATTTTATTTATTTATTTATTTATTTTGAGACAGAGTCTGACCTCCATCTCCCAGGTTCAAGCAATTCTCCTGTCTCTGTCTCCCAAGGTGCTGAGATTACAGGCACGAGCCACTCCTCCTGGCCTGAATTTAAGCTTTTAAAGAGAATTTTCACATTAAATTTTTTTTACTTAATAAGCTTTATTTGCTCAGTGACCCACATTAGCAATCTGAATCATTTCTCTTAATATTTGGGATTTTTATTCTTGATATTTGTACCAACTACAAAAGTTACATGAAGCACACCAACAAAAAGATATCAGAACCAAAATATTAAGTGTTTTATTAAAGAGATAAATGTTTCCTAGGTACCTTTTAATGCTTTTAGACTATTTAATAATTAGTGTTTAGCAGAAAGTTTTAAATATTTATTAGTGGCAAATATAATTATCCAATTTTCATTTAAGAGTAAAAGGCAGGCCAGGCATGGTGGTTTATGCCTGTAATCCCAGGACTTTGGGAGGCCAAGGCAGGTGGATCACCTGAGGTCAGAGTTTGAGAACAGCCTGATCAACAAAGTGAAACCATGTCTCTGCTAAAAATACAAAAATTAGCTGAGTGTGGTGGTTACATGTCTGTAACCTCAGCTACTCAGGAGGCTGAGACGTGAGAATTGCTTGATCTTGGGAGGCAGAGGTTGCAGTGAGCCGAGATCACGCCACTGCACTCCAGCCTAGGTGACAGAGCAAGACTCCGTCTCAAAAAAAAAAAAAAAAAACACAGTAAAAGGTTTCCAGGTGGTGCGGTGGCTCACTCCTGCAATCCCAGCACTTTGGAAGGACAAGGCAGGAGGATCACTTGAGTCCAGGAGTTTGAAACCAGCCTGGGCAACAGCAACACATAGTAGGACCTCGTCTCTAAAGATAATTTGTTTTTTAATAAAAATAAATAAGAGTAAAAGTGATCTTTTATGGGAGGAGAATTATTCGTGTCACTATTTCCCTAGGTAGTTTTTTTGGCCTCCTCCTGAAGACATAAAGGCAGCTTCTTGCTTCATTTCTGGAAGCTTCCACCTCCTTTTCACTTCACGTCTCACAGTCATGGTGAGGTGTTAACTGTGATTAATTTAGCAATACAAATACACATGCCTCTTCTGGAATTATGTCTCTCAACTCAGACTGCCTAAATTAGAACATAAAAATGAAATGGGGCTGGGCATGATGACTCGACTTTAGCACAGAAGTTTAAGTAAGACCAGCCTAGAAAACATGGCAAAAACTCATCTTGAAAAAACATTTATGTGTGCCTGGGCATGGTGGCTTATGTCAGTAATCCCAGCACTTTGGGAGGCTAAGGTGGGTGGATTGCTTGAGCCCAGGAGTTCGAGACCAGCCTGGCCAACATGGTGAAACCCCATCTTTAACAAAATACAAAATTTAGCCTGGCATGGTGGTGCTTGCCTGTATTCCCAGCTACTCAGGAGGCTGAGGCATGAGAATTTCTCAAACCCGGGAGAAAGAGGTTGCAGTAACCCCAGATCATGCCACGGCACTCCAGCCTGGGTGACATAGCAAGACTCTGTCTCAAAAAAAAAGAAAGAAAAGAAAAGAAAAAATATATATGTGTGTATGTGTGTTGTGTAAAAAAGAAATGAATAAATGAAAATGAGACGGAGTTTTTTGCTTATTAAACTTGCAATATAAACATATTTGTCGCCCAGGCTGGAATGCAGTGGCATGATCTTGGCTCACCACAACCTCCGCATCCTGGCTTCAAGCTATTCTCCTGCCTCAGCCTCCTGAGTAGCGTTGATTACAGGTGTGCTCTATGACACCCAGCTAATTTTTTTGTTTTTAGTAGAGATGGGGTTTTGCCACATTTGGCCAGACTAGCCAAACTCCTGATCTGCAATGTTTCACCTGCCCCAGCCTCTCAAAGTTCTGAGATTATAGGCATGAACCACCATTCCCAGCTAAAAAATTGTTAAATAAATTAAAATATTACACCACAAAATATTCTTTTTCTTTCTCCCCCCTTTTTTTTTTTTTGGTGACCAAACAAAAAATAGACCCAAGAAAATATTGATTTAATGCAAAGAAAGCAGAAGAGGAAGAGAGGAACAAAAAAGACAGGAGACATATAGAAAAGAAGAAAAAAACTGCATACGTAAGTTCAACTATGTAAATAAGAATATTAGACATGAACTTATGAAATAATCCATTCAAAAGGCAGGTACTGTCAGACTGGATAAAACAAACAAACAAATATGATCTAATCATATGTTCTTTGTAAAGGCATATTTCTGATTCAAGGACAAAAATAGATTGAAAGTCAAAGGATGGAAAAAGACATCATGCAAGCAGCAACTGTGGGAAAGCTGAAGTGAGTATTCTAATAATTTTCAGAATTTTAAAAATTAACACAAAAGTGGTTACTAGAGACATAGAAGGACATTTATAATACTAAAAGGGTCAGTTGAGGAAGACAGAACAATTATGAAGATATATATACCAAAAGACAGAGCCCTAAAATAGGAGAAATAGATGATTCAACAATGGAGTCAAATTAGAAATCATTAACAAAAGAAATTTGAGAACTTCTCGAATATATGGAAATTAACAACACACTCCTAAACAACTCCTAAAAGACTCACAAGGGAAAAAGAGTGTACTTGGAGATAATTGACAGTGAATACTTAGGGAATACAGCTAAAGTAGTACTTAGGGAGAAAGTTACACCTATCAACTTCTATAGTAAAATAGAAGAAAGATCCTGATTGAATACCTAACATTTCACTTAATACACTAAAAATAGAACAAACAAAACCTAAATCAAGCAGAAGCAAGGAAATAATAATGATTACAGCAGAAACGAATGAACTGGAGAGTGAAAAATCCATAGCAAAAATCAACAAAACCAAAGTTGTCCCTTTGGAAATAGCAACAACATTGATGAACTTTATTTAGGCTGACCAAGAATAAAAGAGAAAAGACTCAAACTACTACTCTGAAATGAAAGAGGGGACATCCCTACTAACCTTACAGAAAAAAATAATAATTATAAGAAAATACTATAAACAACTGTGTGCCAACAAAATTGATAACTTAGATAAAACAGACAAATTCCTAGAAAGACACAAATTACCGAAACTGACTTGAGAAGAACTAAAAATTGGAAATAGATTTATAACAAGAAAAAATGTTGGGCATAGTGGCTCACATCTATAATCCTAGCACTTTGGGAGGCCAAGGCAAGTGGATCATGAGGTCGGGAGTTCAAGAACAGCCTGGTCAACATGGTAAAAACCCTTGTCTACTAAAAATACAAAAATTAGCTGGATGTGGACACACGCCTGTAGTCCCAGCTACTCGGGAGGCTGAGGTGGGAGAATTACTTGAACCCGGGTGGCAGAGGTTGCAGTGAGCCGAGACCACAACATTACACTCCAGCCTGGGTGACAGAGTAAGACTCCATCTCATAAAAAAAGAAAAAAGAAAGAGAAAAGTAGATGTGAATCATTGTGATCTTCAATTAATTTCTTTGGAAAAAATACATAATACCTAAAGAACAAGCTACCAAAGAAAACATAGACTAATTTGACTTCAACAAAATTCAAAACATTTTTTGCTCCAAGGACAACGCCAAGAAAAGACATCCACAGAATGGAGGAAAATATTTGCACATTACATTTCAGGTAAGGGCCTTGTATTCAGAATATATATGTACGTATATATTCAGAATATATATATGTACATATATATATATATATCTTACAGCTCAACAATATGAAAACAAATAATCCAACTGAAAAACGGGCAAAGGATTTAAATAGCCATTTCTTCAAAGAGACACAAATATCCCATAAGCACAAGAAAAGATGCTCAGCATTTTTAGTCATTATGGAAATGCAAATCAAAACCACAATAAGTTGTCCTTCACACCCTCTGGGGTAGCTACAATAACAAGTGTTGGCAAGTACGTGGAGAAATTAGAGCCTATATCTACCGCTGGTGAGAATGTGAAATGATGCCGCTTCTGTAGCAAACACCTTGGCAGTTCCTCATATGACCCAACAATTCTTCTCTTTTATTCCCAGAGAACTGAAAACATATGTTCTAACAAAAACTTATACACCAATATTCCAAGCAGAATTATTCATATTCACCAAAGAGTGGAAATAACCCAAATACTCATCAATAGATGACTGGACAAACAAAATGTGGTTTTTCCACACCATGGAATTGTATTCAGCCATAAATTGGAGCCAAGTACATGCATGCTACTGCATGGATGGACCCTGTAAAGATTAAGTGAAAGAAGCTAATCCTAAAGACCACATAGCAGAGAATTTCATATATATGGAATATCCAGAATAGGGAAACTATAGGGACAGAAAGTAGGTCAGTGGTTGTCTAGGACTGGAGAGCTGAGGAGAAATGGGGAGTGCCTGCTAATGGGTATGGAGTTTCTTTACGGGATGATGAAATGTTCTAAAATTGATCGTGTTGATGGTTGCACGACTTAGGAGTATAGTAAAAGCCATTAAATCGTACACCTTAAATGGGTAAATTGTCTGGTGTGTAAATGATATCTGGAAAAAAATCAAATATGCATATTCTCACAATTCTGCTTCTAGGAATATTTCTTAAGAAAAAAGTGTACATATGTTCAAATATTTATGCATGCCTGTTCACTGCAACATTGTTCAAAATAGCATAAATACTACAAAACATAAATATTGATCAATGAAGTCAAGGTAAATAAATTAAGGCTATCCATACAGTGAAATGCACTCATCCCTCAGTATCCATGGGAACTAAGACCTCCCTTGGATAAGAAAATTCATGGATGCTGAAGTCCCTTATATAAAATGCTTTAGTATCTGCATATAAATTACACCCAGCCTTCCATGTACTTTACATTGCTTCCAGATTACTTACAATAGCTAATGCAATATAAACAATATGTAAGTATTTGTTATACTATATTCTTTAGGAAATAATGACAAGGAAAAAAGTTTGAACATCTTCAGTACAGTACAAACTACCATTCTTTTTCCCCCCAAATATTTGCAATCTGCCATTGGCTTAATTAATAAAGAACCCACGGATATAGAGGGCAGACTGGACTACAGTGTCATTCAAAATGACTGTCTCTTAATACCTAGGTGACGGGTTGATAGGTGTAGCAAACCACCATGGCACACATTTATGTAACAAACTTGTGTTTTCTCCAGCAAGATCCAAGGATGCCAGCCTTGAGGGGCCACTGGGAGTTTGTACCCAAGCTTCTCACTCCTCTCTCCCCAGGGGACATTGGGACTTGTCCCTTCCCTCATCCTTAGCCTGGGCCTTCCACAGAGGTTGTGAAGGAGACGTAAGATTCCTGTCTTCAGTTCTTTCCAGGGGCATCCTGCCTATAGTACCCAGTTCCCAAGGAGCCCCTAGTCATGTGGTGAAGCCTAGCACTCATGCAGCTCTTAGGGAACCAAAAATCAACACTGAAATAAAGCTGAATGACTGAAAAATAAAAGTATCCTGGAACTTAAAGTAAAATAAAAATAAATTACTTCCTGTCTCCATATGTACAAATGAATACATCTAAGTAAAAGACAAAGCAGTACATGGATTTTATATGTGCTTTAATAATGTGTATATATGTCATATTTATACACATATAATTTTGTGTATATAATTTGCCATCAGAAAAAAGCATGAGGACTAAGTAAAAAATTGAACTAAACTCTAGCACAATTTTGATATAAGTGAAATGTGATACCTAAAGAACTCCAACCCCTCCATATCCCCCACCTCACCCCCATTCCCATCCCACCCCAGCAACGTTACTTTGGCCACTGTAATAAAAAAAGTTATTGGGAGACTGAGGCAAGAGAATCACTGGAACCCAGGAGGTGAAGGTTGCATTGAGCCAAGATCTCGTCATTGCATTCCAGCCTGGGCAACAAGAGCAAAACTCTGGCTGGGCATGCTGGCTCATGCCTGTAATCCCAGCACTTTGGGAGGTTGAGGCAGGTGGATCACCTGAGGTTGGGAGTTTGAGACCAGCCTGACCAACATGGTGAAACCCTGTATCTACTAAAAATACAAAATTAGCTGGGGGTGGTGGTACATGCCTGTAATCTCAGCCACTCAGGAGACTGAGGCAGGAGGATCACTTAAACCCAGGAGGTGGAGGTTCCAGTGAACTGAGATCTCACTATTGCACTCCAGCCTGGGCAACAAGATTGAAACTCCATCTCAAAAAAAAAAGTTATATATGGTATGCATACCCACAGACACATACACACTCAAGTGAAGTGACAGTTAATCAAAATTTTGATTGAGTAGAAAGGTGAAGAGTAGGAAAAAAGCATGTCTGGGCAGAGAAAATAATGTGTAACAACCCTGAAGTGGTAAGGAACATACATATTTGACAAGCTCACAAAGAAGCACTTTTGCGGTTTACAGTCAGAATTTTATTTCAATTGTAAGTGTAATGAGCAATCACTAAAGGACCTGAAGCAGTATGGAAGCCATAATACGAAGAATGGATAAAAGAGAAGCAGAAGAGGATGGGAGGAGTTTGCTGCATGGTAAACATAGTTGAGCTCGTATGATGTGAATTGATGACAAACTGGGAACTGGGAGACTGAACATGTACAAGTGTACAATGGCCAGATCCTGTATTAATGCTTTGACCCACAATCTGCAGCAACCAGCCCAGGAAGCCAAATCACAACCTCTGCAGCAGCTGGTCCCAGATGGTCAAGATTCCATCAATAACCACCAGCTTCCTTTTTATCCCTCCTCCCTGGATTCTAACTTAGGGCTAACTGGAGAAAACCACATATATTCTGCAAATTACATTGGATATTCTGCTTCTAGACAGCCTGGTTTCAGCTTTCCCACACCAACTATCTCCTTAGTCACATCATACCTAAAGCCCTCCCTTTTTCTCACAATGAAGCTTTCCTGCTTCTCCGCCTGTTTTGGTCCTCTGCCAAACTCAAGTGATGCTGGCTGACTCCCTTGCTATGTAAACTCTGAATAAATAGCCCTGGCTTGATCTCATTTGAGTGGTCATCTTCTTTTTTCCTTTTTCCTCAGGAGTATGATAATTAAGTATAATGAGGTAATTGAGGCTACAGGATAGGATGAAACAGAGCAGGAGAGAGTGGAGATACATTCTATTATACCTTGCAAGTTAGAACAGCCTGCCTGGGAAGCAGAGGATCCGGTGAGAATTTAGTGAAAATAAGTAAGTATGGTGCCCTGGAATTGAAGGGAAGGGAATTTTATAGGCTGAGTATCCAGTTGCTAAGTTCTGCTGTGAAATCAGGAAGACTATAATTTGTCAATTAATTTAGACAGATCAGAATGGGCGCAGTTGTTCAGGCCTGCCATCCCAGTACTGTGGGAGGACGAGCCAGATGGATCACCTGAGGTCAGGCGTTGGAGACCAGCCTGGGCAACATGGGAAAACCCTGTCTCTACTAAAAGTACAAAAATTATCTGGGCATGGTGGCACATACCTGTAATTCCAGCTACTGGGAGGCTGAGGCAGGAGAATTGCTTGAACCTTGGAAGCAGAGGTTGCAGTGAGCCAAGATGGCACCACTGCACACCAGCCTGGGTGACAAGAGCAAAACTCCATCTCAAAAAAAAAAATTACAAAGAAGGATCACTCTAAAAGAGGTGTAAGACAGATTAATGTGGATTTAGATGTGAGTGCAAAATAATGGATTGGGGACAATGAGCACAGAAAAATCAGGATAGCATTGACTGAGGGGTACGTGGATGTATACATGTGTATTGTTTGTTTTAGCATAAAGGCTTATCACCATTTAAACCTCCAGGTTGAAATGATGATCCAGAGAGGGAAGACGAAATAAAGGCATAAGTGGCAGCTTGAAATTCTTAAGAAACCTTAGGGAGAGAAGGGGACCCGCAGCACAACGAAGGAACCACCATGCCTTCCGTGGTGGATAAGGCGGGGAAATGGATTAGATGGGATTTACGCTAAAATAAATTTTAGATTCCTGAATATCATGGTAGAGAACAGCTAGTTCAGTTATCTACGGAAAGAATTGTTACACATTTTGTAAGGAGAAATGAATATTTAAAACAAATAAAACTTGCCAGGCATGGTGGCTCATGCCTATAATCACAGCACTTTAGGAGGCCCAGGTGGGTGGATCACCAGAGGACAGGAGTCTGAGACCAGCCTGGCCAACATGGTGAAAACCTGTCTTTATTAAAAATACAAAAAAATTATGTAGGTGTGGTGGTATAAGCCTGTAATCTCAGGTACTCAGGAGGCTGAGGCAGGAGAATCGCTTGAACCCGGGAGGTAGAGGTTGCAGTGAGCTGACTGTGCCACTGCACCGCACTCTAATCTGGGCAACAAGAGTGAAACTCTGTCTCAAAAAAAAGAAAAAAAAGAAAACTTTGAAACTTTAGAACATTGTATACATGTTTATGGGAATATACAATTATTAGAATACCTTTTTATTATATAAACATCACTATATTTATGTATTTGATATATAAGTATATAAGTAAATATATTTATTATTAAGGCATTATAATCTTTTTTTTTTTTTTTAGATGGAATCTCACTCTGTTTGTCAGGCTGGAGCGCAGTGGTGTGATCACAGCTCACTGCAGCCTCAATCCCCTGGGCTCAAGCAATCCTCCCACTTCAGCCTCCTGAGCAGCTGGAACTGCAGGTATGAACCACCATGCCAGCTAATGTATTTTTCATAGAGACAGTGTCTTGCTATGTTGCCCAGACTGGTCTCAAACTCCTGGTCTTAAGTGATCCTCCCACCTCAGCCTCCCAAAGTGCTGGGTTTACAAGTGTGAGCCACAGTGGCCAGCTGGCATCCTAGTCTTTACAGAAAAGTTTTATTTCATCAGTAAATTAGGGACATTAGGTTTGTCTTCCAAGCATGACCTTTGAACACTGGACTGTAATTAATTTAGAAAACAGTAATTTTCTGTATTTCACTTAATTTTATGCAATATATCCTGCAGATATTTCAGTCCGCACAGGAATGCCCATATTTAAGGCTGTTCTTGGGCCATTCACATTAAGCAAAGGCTTGTACCCTAAGCTTTAGGGGCTAAATCTTGTCTTCAAGGAGCTCACATCTTAATACTATAAAAATCTAAAGAAACAAAGTAGAATGTGATAAATGGCTTTAAAAGCGTACTAATAAAACGGCTGTGATTGTTACAAGGATGAAGGTTATTGTAAACTAACTGAATAGGGTGGGCCTCATGAGGAAAATGGGCTTTACAATGAGGGGAGGGAGAGAGTTTGGACTTGATGAGGGAAGGAATTTCTAGAAGAGTAAATCCCTCCACCACAGAGATTGAAAATCAGAGTTCCATTCTAGAAATTTTAGAAAATAAATCTGAAAGTGCATGTTTGTGTCTAGTGAGAACAAGCCTTAAATTTATTATCTTAAATTAAAAGATAGTAAGTAAAAGCTTCATTTCATTTCTTTGTTTTTTTCTTTTTTAATTTTTTTTTTTTTTGAGATAGGGTCTCACTCTGTCACCCAGGCTGGAGTGCAGTGGTGTGATCTCAGCTCACTGCAACCTGCCCCGCCCAGGTTCAAGTGATTCTCCTGCCTCAGACTCCTGAGCAGCTGGGGTTACAGGTGTCTGCCACCACACCCGGCTAATTTTTGTATTTTTAGTAGAGATGGTGTTGCATCATGTTGGTCAGGCTGATCTCAAACTCCTGATCTCAAGCAATCCACCTGCCTCGTCCTCCCACATTGCTGGGACTACATGTGTGAGCCACTGCACCAAGCCCATTTCATTTCTTTTAGCAACATTTATGAGGCTGGGCATGATTGCACATGCCTGTAATCCCAGCAGTCTGGAAGGCAGAGGCAGGAAGATCACTTGAAGTTAGGAGTTCAAAACCAACCTGGCCAACATGGTCAAACCCTGTGTCTACTAAAAATACAATAATTAGTTAGGTGTGGTGGTGCACCTAACTAATGCCAGCTATTTGGGAGGGTGAGGCAGGAGAATCGCTTCAGCCCCAAGGCAGAGGTTGCAGTGAACTGGGATTGCACCACTGCACTCCAGCCTGGGCAACAGCAAGACTCTGTCAAAAGCAAAAAACAAAAAAGAAACAAACAAACAAACAAACAAAGTGCTGTATTGCAGACACTTTTTTTGACGGAAGATACAAAGATGAATAAAACCCACTCTCAGGCTTCAGGGAATTTACAACAAGCAGAGGGAAGAGGGGAGAACTACAGTCAGTTAACACATTCTAATGCCTGGGGTTAAGGACTTCAACAGAAGTATGTAAATAGTGATCTGAGAGCAACAGTGGGCATATCTATCTATTGTAATTGATAGGGGCTTTAAAATCAGGGAAAGTTTCCTAAAGGATGAATGATACTGAGCAAAGAAGTGAAAAAATATACATTTGAGGTAAAAGGGTAGCTTGAAGAACAGTTAAGAGGTGAAGAATGAACTGATTTTAAAGTAATAAGAGGCTAACTACTATCTATTTAGCACTTACTAGTGCACAGTATTGTTACGATAGGGTAAGTGCAGTAACAAGTTTCATCTGACAGATCTGGCGGTGGAGGGAAGCTGAGAGAGAATAAATGACTCACCAATGATCACCAGAGAGTGGGCTGTGTGGCCAGAGCTTGAATGCAGTTGGTCCAAACACAGACTTCACTTTTATCCCCTCTGGGACAGGCAAGGGGGAAAGAGTGAGATAACAGATGGGACTAGAAAGGTACATGTGGTAACGTGTTGTTTGTCAAATTATTATTATTTTGTGTTCCGTTTGCCCTACAGTGAGAAAACTGAGATCAGGACGGAAATATGTTCACTGGATTCAGAAGAAGGATGTCATAATAGACCTTTCTCAGAATGAAAAGGGGAACAATGTGTTGAAAATAGTTGGGAGGAAAAATAAAATGCTGCCTTTTCAAAAACTGTCTCTGCGAAGAGATGAGGAGAACTCGGGCTGGTCACTAGAGAGCACTGTGGGGTCACAGGTGGAACTCGTCTTTCTTTTCTTCCTCCTTCTTTGTTTCTTTTTCTTTCATCTTTCTCTTTCTTTCTTTTCTTGTTTCTCTTTCCTTTTTTCTTCCCTTCTCTTTTTTCTTTCTCTCTTTCTATCTTCTGCTTTCTTTCTTTCTCTCTTGTTTTTCCATCTTTTTATTTTTTATTTTTTTTTAATTCTAGATGAAATAGGTCAGTGTTGACATATTGAACATTCTGGGGGAGCAAGGGAGTATAATTGCTGGATCAAAGTCCTTAATGTGCAGGGAGATTACCCATGCCCAAGAGAGATGCCTTTTATTGAAAGACTAGGGGCCACACAGAGGCTCATGCCTATAATCCCAGCACTTCAGGAGGCCAAGGTAGGAGGATTGCTTTAGCCCAGAAGGTCAAGACCAGCCTGGTGACAAAGTTAGACCCTGTCTCTATAAAAAATCTTAAAATTAGCCAAGCATGGTGGCACACACCTGTAGTTTCAGATACTTGGAAGGCTGAGGCAGGAGGATAACTTGAGCACAAGACTTTGAGGTTACAGTGAGCTATGATCACGCCACAGCACCCAGCCTGGGTGACAGAATAAGATCCTGTCTCAAAAAAAAAAAAGAGACAGAGAGAGAGAGAGAGAGAAAGAGAGAGAGAGAGAGAGAGAGAGAGAGAGAGAGAGAGAGAACACGCGAGAAAGAGAAAGACTAGAAGGGAACAAAAAATAAGCATTGTAGTTGTAGATGTCTGTAGTTTGAGGGCAAGGTTAGATTTTGAGGCTTAATAACCTCCTTTATTTTTTATTTTTTTGAGATGGAGTCTTGCTCTGTTGCTCAGGCTGGAGTGCAATGGCGTGATCTTGGCTGACTACAACCTCTACCTCCTGGGTTCAAGAAATTCTCCTGCCTCAGCCTCCCAAGTAGCTGGGACTACAGGCACCTGCCACATGTCTGGCTACGTATTTTAGTAGAGACGGGGTTTCACCATATTGGCCAGGCTGGTCTTGAACTCCTGACCTTGTGAGCCACCTGCCTTGACCTCCCAAAGTGCTGGGATGACAGGCGTGAGCCATTGTGCTCAGCCAATGACCTCCTTTTTCACCACTAAGTAAGAGGATTTATCTTTTGCTGTGAGTTGGAAGAGGAGACTAAGAAGTGTAAGGAAACTAGAGGTGATTAGTTTGAAATAATAATTGAATAGGAATATGAATTGCAGAAGAGTTATTCCCAGAGAGCCCAGCTAAAGCTAGAGATGAAATGCTCCACCAAAGTAGAGATTCTATGCTGAAAGCAGAGTTGGGTTTCTGTTAAACCGAATAGGTAGAGAGAATGCAGTGAGAAGGATCCAGAAGCTAGGACAATTGCAGGAAAAGTTGGGAAGCAGGGCAGGTTTGGTTAAGGGGGTCAGATGCCAATGACTGCAAGGGGGTGAGAATAAAGTGAAAAACAGGAACTAGAAGCACTGTTTGAATAGCAAGTGAGGATGACAAAAGGGTATTAGCTGGACTCAATTAAAAGTAATGTATTAAAAGATAGTTTTTACAAAAATCTTTTCATAGTCATTATCTCGGAACATGAAAATGGGCAATAGGATAGAGTGGGGAACTTTTACTTTTGACTTTACATTCTTCCATACTATTAGAAATATGTTCTATGCCATGAACAAGTATTACAATTGTTATTAAAAGCTAGCTAGAGTATCTATTAACAGGGTATGCAGTTAACTAGAGTACATATTAATTAAGTACTTTTTTAGAGACAGGGTATTGCTTTGTCATCCAGGCTGGAGTGCAATGGCGCAATCATAGCTCATTGCAGCCTCAAACTCCTGAGCTCAAATGATCCTCTCTGGAGGCCTCAGTCCTACAGGCACATGACACCATGCCTGGCTAATTTTTTTTTTTTTTTTTTTTGGTAGAGACAAGGTTTCATCATGTTGCCCAGACTGGTCTTGAATTCTTGTACTCAAGTGATCCACCTACCTCCGCCTCCTAAAGTGCTGAGATTACAGGCATGAGCCACTGTACCTGGCCTTAGAGTACATTCTGATAAATAAAAGCACTGATGCGGTGAGATTTTACTGTTGGAAACGAGAAATCCTTCCAGTCTTAAGTCCCTACCTCATTTCCTACTCTAGGGTCCTCACATTAACCTGTAGACTTCCATATCCTGACACCCTTTCTCTTGTTCTCCTTCACTCTAAGTCACTTAGGACTGAAGGTGACGCGAAAATGTTTCTGAGAAAAGAAATCAAGGAAATGAACTGCATACCGCACAGATTTTTCTGTCTAATGAATTCGGTTGCATAGGCTGGGATCATTGAGGACGACCCTAAGAGGTGGAAAAATTGACAGAGTAAAGATAATATGACATTCCTATTAAATGAGCTAAAGGTTTAAACACTCTAGAAGGTTAATCTGGGAAGCTTCCCAAGTCAATTGTTTACCTTACCTATCCTTTTACAAACCCTTACTTGATCCTAACTGAATCAGATAACCCCATATGATTTTATCTAAAGCATCCGGAAAAAATAGAGGAAGAGAAATGAAAGGAGTGTTTTGCCTTAGAGTCCACTACCTAGCTTTACAGTACATTTACCCAATTATCAAAGTGCCTTTGTTGCCAAACATATAAAAAATGTGAAAGTACTTGGCACAGTGAGAATTCTGTTATCAGATCTGAAGGTAGCATTTGTTATTATAGTGCTGGTTGAGCAAGGTCTTGGAAAATTATCTTAATGTTTATTTTATATTAGCTCTTACAGTAAATTCTAACAGGTGACTTTTAAAAAACGCTCATCAAAGAATTGCAGCTGGAATGTAGAACTAGCCTAAAACTGAGAAGACGGATGCTGTAACCCAAGCAGTTTTATAAACTATCAGCCAACTTTTGTAAAGCGTTGCTATTATTAAGTAGTTTGCATAGTTTTTATGTAAATTTCCCTTTGGTTTACAAACTTGATTTATAGGTCAAAATTTCCTTCAACTTTAAAAATTCAAATTTCACTACTCTTGTTTACTTCTAACACTGGTTTCTATGGTATGTGATTGGAGGATAATCTGTGGCTATCTAAAGACTTGTGTTTATATTTTGCAGGGTAGCTTTCTTTGTATATGCAGGAATTCTCTTGTTATTGTGAAATCTGTCCTCTCCTCTTTGTTATTTATGAAGGAGTGCTGGAAAAATCTGGGGTGTCTCCAGTCCTCTTAAGCACATATTTTTACCATTATTTTATGCTTGAGACTAAAATGCTCTGCTGGAAGCGTTATTAACACACACCAAGAGATTCTTTAACATAGAAAATCTTTTTAAAGTATGTTTCAATCACCATTAATTGGCTTCTCAGAAACCTCTTATTGTATCTTTCTGGATTCCTCCACCAAAGTTGTTTTTCATGTTTTGATAACAAAAATTAATTTGTTATAGATATAGACGAAGAGAACTTGACTTTTTTGTCTCAGGCCTTTTCATAAATGCTTATTACTGAATTGCTCTTCCTTCATTTAATTTTCTACTACAGAGCTTTGACCAGGTTTGAAAAGCATACATTAAACAATACGCATAGCAACTGTTCTTTCCACTGAATGAATGGAACCATAAGGTTACTCTACAGGCCAACTGAATAAGCGAATTTAGCCACTGCCTGTGTGTTTTAACCAGAAGAGGAATATTTCTGTGGCATTTTTAAAGGAAGATGTATGTTATATGTGCATTTTTTAGTATGAAGTGACTTAAACTTGGACAGTGTTTGAAGTTAACTGATTCAAGCAGTATTACTGGTAATCGTGATAGTGTAAAATTATTTAGCATGTGTAAAAACAAAAAAGGAAGGAGCAAAACTCTACCAGAATTTATCCTTAGGAGGCGACTATCAAGATCACTACTATTGATGAGGTTGGAAAGCTGCCATTTTATTAATATTAAGTGTACCTTTTCTATTAAAAGAAATATTTTTGGAAAAATATAAATCCTGAGGGCCGGGTGTGGTGGCTTTTGTCTGAAATCCCAGCACTTGGGAGGCCAAGGCAGGTGGATTGCTTGAGGCCAGGAGTTTGAGACCAGCCTGCGCAACATGGGGAACCCTCATCTCTACAAAAAATACAAAAATTACCCAAGTGGTGGCACATGCCAGTAGTCCCAACTACTTGGGAGGCTGAGGTGGGAGGATCGCTTGAGCCTGGGAGGTTCAAGCTGAAATGAGCTGAGAGCACATCTCTGTACTCCAGCCTTGGTGACAAAGCAAGATCCTGTCTCAAAATAAAGAGTAGAAAAGAGGAGAGGGAGAGGAGAGGAGATGACAGGAGAAGAGAGAAAAAGATGGTAGTTCATCATTGGTATGGGGTTGGGTGAATACATTCAAATGGTTTCACGCACAGTGGTCTTAATGGGAAATCAGCTTGTTTGGCATAACATCCACAATAATATTACCCCCATATAGCTGTTACTCAGATTCAACAGTATCCAGATTTTCATACATTAACCTCATCTGTCTAATTTTCTTCCTCAACTGTTAAAGCAATTCCCAAAAGTAATGTCATTCATTTCACTCTTTCATTTATTGGTACGTATCTCGTAAGCCTTGACATCACCACAAGCCATTATCACATATTACAAACTGTGAATAAACATTCTCTGGTATATCTACCTTGGAACATTGCATAAACATAGCAAAACTATTTTCTGTCAGAAATACCTCAGGGGAAGGGTACTCGTGAATGGAGAGGCATACATCTCCTCTGAAGGCAATTGTGTTTGCGCAATTTTCTTCTCATGGCCAAATTAACTGAAGGAAAAACAGAGCATTAGGAGCAATTTTCAGAGGTTTAATTGTTGTTTAATCTAGATAATGTAAACATATATTTTGGAACCAAACAAGACTGTGGTTATTTGCTGTTTGTTCAGATGTGATTCTGAAATTAAGAATCAATATGATACATATACACAAGGGGTGTTCCTAACAGTTCATGCTAATAGTAAGATTTTCTTTTACATTTATTTAATCCCTGTTGTTAAGCAATATACCAAGGTCTAAAGAGTAATATCTCCTCCTTTTACATGATTTTTTCCTAAATGCTCCTAGACCCTTTATTTTATGTAGGCAAATTAATCACAAATATTTTGTGAGAACATTGTCCAAGCTATTCTGTGTTTCTGAAAAGTATAAATGGTTTGAATAGTGACTGCTGTAAATAATAAGAAGTGATCAAGCTGCTTTCTCAAAGTTGCTGACTTGGAACTTTTTTTTTAATTTATGTAAAAGAACAGACCAGGGGACATCATTTAAAATAAATTCACAGTGGTCAAACTTCCAATTAACTAAAAAGCAAAGTCTGAACTTTTAACAAGTAATGCATCATTTTCTATTCTAACTGGTGAATTATATTATCATGTGAATAATCTAACATATTTGGATGTAAATATTGCCACCTTTTTGTTTAAAGTTGGGTTTGTGAATTTCCTGAGTCAGAAAACTTTTAACTTTCTAATTTCTTTTCCTTTTTTTTTCATTCTTTCTTTTTTTTTAACTTACCAGTTCTTTGAAATCTTGACTATTTGGTTTTGAAGTAAAAGTACACTAGAATAATTTTGTGTACTAAATTTCTGTTAAATACAATATAGTTGATACCATCTTTGAAAACGTGTCAATTAATATTATATATCTTTACCATACATATTTTTGACACTTTTTTCTCTATAAGCATAATAATAATAACTGCACTTAATTGTTTTAAGTGACATGCCTAGTTACATAACTAGAAATAACAACTATTGACTTGTTTTAAGATTTCATTTGATTTTTGTCACATTATGCTTTTTGTATGTTAATTCAGTCCCTACACCGGCCAGCAACATACTTATAAATAAAATTCTTTGGAGTTTCCATTTTACCCAAAAATTTATAGATTTCTTTACCTCTGTAATGAATAGACCAACATTTCTGTTTCATTTTACTTGTAAAGACAACTTATGTACAATAGCTTAGAGATCTATTTTCTTTGCATTTAGAAAAAAAGTGGTAAAATACTTATCATTTCGAAGTCCAGCTATTTTTAAAATGTTGAAATAATAGATCCAACAGGATAGACAGCATACTTTCAAAGTCCTACACATTTGTCCCCAGTACTACTAACCGCAAGCACCCCTAAGTGGCTTTCAGATAAACATAGTCATGCTCAGAGACCCAGGGATGCAACTGGCAAAACAAGTTACTTGTACAAATGTTATCAAAGGCCTACCTGGTCTCTGTCCGCTGATAAGGAGAAGACTCATAATAAAAATAAAAAATGCAAAAAGGAATCTCTGAAATCTCATTTTCCTACTGCACAAAAGTGGAGCAATGGCTCTCAATGTAAACCAAACGATCTGTAAATAGTCTGTGCAATATCTGTGTGGCTGTCTTCACATTCTAATGACAAACCTCAGAGAACTGCCAGCTGCGTTTTCCAGGAAGGTTAATGATCACATCAGACAAGGTTGCCGTGCTCTGTGCTGTGCAGAGCCTCCCTCAACCTCAAACCCCTCCTCCACTCCTCTCCTCCTTTCTCCTCCGGCACTCCCCTTTATTTCCATAAGCAAATATTGGTGAAATAAACCATTCAAGCATGCTGTAATTTCAGTAGAACTATACTCTGAAAGCTCCAAAAAGAGACTGACTTAAATTCAGTCTGGATACGAAGAAATATGTAAAACAATATGTGACACTGCCTCCTCCCCTTACCATTTGCATCCGTTTAAACTTTGCTTATATTGGTCCCACATGCAGAAACCAGTGGAAATGACAGGAAGTCTCTCTTTTGTCCTTTTCAGAAGGAATTCTGAAGCTCTAACATAAGACCCCCAAATGCTTTGTGGCAGAACATATGCCGAAATGCTTTATCTTCAGCAAGCCTACTACAAAGAGGTGCCTGTTTGCACTAACTCTATAAATTACCTAACTCATGTGGGTTTGTATTGGTAAAGATTTTGGAAATTTAGAATGTTTTGAAATCAATCTGCAAAAAATTTACATTTCTTTTAATATTTGACAAAATGCAGTTTTAAAAGTAACGAAGATTATTTTCATCTGCAAATGTCCAGGATTTTAAAAAAGGAAGTTCAAGCAAGCCACAAACTCATGAAATCTATGTTGTGTTAAAAATTTATATGTGGTGGAATACCAGGCTAACACACCACAGTCACAGAAATTGGAGATGGAGAAAAAGCATCAAAACATCTTAGTTTATCTCCCAATGAATTCAGAAGACACAAAAACAATCTAGTCTTGGCCTTCTCACACATACACCAAGATCTCTTTGTTTCAAGAGAATATGTAAGACATAGCTGTCATAAATGGAAACAACTATACTTATTATGTAAGTATAATAAATTCCATTTATGACAGCTATATCTAACATACTTTAGGTAAATGCAAAATACCAAAAGAATAGTGTAGATATACCCTGAAACAGAAGTACAACTAAAGTACTCACTGTAAAGCATAGGAGTGAGTGAATTGTTAGGAGTTTTTGTTGTATTTGGTTTCTTTAGACTCAGGAAGTTGGTCCATAACCTTGGGCCTCCTGAGGTTTGAATTTAATGCCCAATTTGTCTTGATGTACAATAAGTAAATCTGTAAATTTCCCTACCTGTCTAGTTAGGCATGCAGTTTATAACAGGCAATGGCATACAGGAATTCTTAAAGTCACTCCTATTTGGGACTTGAAGCATAGTGTTAAGGGATATTACTTTACCATGCTGTATATTGCTTCGTAAAATCAATGAGATACAATAGAGTTTGAACTCGTGATATATAAGTGACTTATGAATGGCAAAGAGTTGCATTCTAACAGAGTTGAATGTTAAATCAATAAGAGATCAATATAGATTTTGGCACTAAAACTTCGCGCTGAGTTTTAAGTCTATTCTTCTTATGGTAGTGAGTCTTCTTTATAGATAAGATGGAGACCTACCACAGACAGCAAATATTGACTAACATTTTTATACTTCATTACCAGGTAGTCAACAATGAATTCCTAGAATATCTCTAATATACACCAGTGCTGTGGAAGATACATGTCTCCACTGATCAGGACTGAGCAAACTGTTATGTTTAAGTTATGTAACCACACAGGACATACTTTTTCTCATAAAAAAAAAGTGATGAAATACTTGGTTTTCTACCTGAAAGAGTGCTTATGTATTAAACTCATGAAAATTTAGACGTGATTTATTTTACTATTTTTAAATTATTGTTTCAAGAAAAAAAAAGAAAAAGGTGTTTAAACAGTTGACTTCTGGAGTATAGTAATAAATTGATTATACAGTTAATGAGCAAACTGAAATGCTAGACAGGAGGGACAATAACAAGTAATGCAGAGTTTCTGTGGAATGGAGTAAAAAGTAGCAATAAACTATTCATCTTAGTACTGAATAACTAGATGTGGAGAAATCTTGGTAGGAAAGTGTCAGAACAGTGCCACTGGCTCTGCAAAACAGCACTTTCAGCCTACAACTATAGGAGAACAAGGAATCTTCTTTGTTTACATGAACACAAACCTAGACTTCCACCCAAGTGACAGCCTTTGTGAGAGAGGCAAGCATTGTGCCTCTGGGCCAAATCCTATGTTAAGTGTGTTGCATTCATTACTTCGCATAATCCTCCCCAAACACTCTGAAGTATGCCTCCCTGTTTACCAGATGAGAAAACTGACAGCTAAGGAGATGTAGCCTTCAAGGGCTGGAAGAATAGATCAGATCCAAATTCCATAATCTTAGCTTTCAACCATTTTGCTATCCTCCCTTTTAAGGCCCAAATCCTAGTTCTTACTCAAAAAAAAAAAAAAAAAAGCTTATCGAAGTTATTATAAAATAAAAAATAAGTTAGCAATATATTTCTTTTTTGTTTTGTTTTGTTTGGAGATGGAGTCTCGCTCTGTCCTCCAGGTTGGAGTGCACTGGCGCAATCTCTGCTCACTGCAATCTCTGCCTCTAGGGTTCAAGTGATTCTCCTGCCTCAGCCTCCCCAAGTAGCTGACATTACATGCGCCCAACACCACGCCTGGCTAATTTTTTTTTTTTTTTAGTAGAGATGGGTTTTCATGTTGGCCAGGCTGGTCTCATACTCCTGACCTCAGGTGATCCATCCACCTCGGCCTCCCAGAGTGCTGGGATTACAGGCATGAGCCACTGCGCCTGGCGGTTAGAAATACATTTCTTGTATGAGGTTGAATACTGTGCCACCTAAAATTTATGTCCATCTGGAACTCAAGATGTGGTCTTATTTTAAAATAGGGTCATTGCATGGGGCACGGTGCTCACACCTATAATTACAGCACTTTGGGAGGCTGAGGTGGGTGGATCACCTGAGGTCGGGAGTTCAAGACCAGCCTGACCAACATGGAGAAACCCTGTCTCTGCTGAAAATACAAAATTAGCTGGGCATGCCTGTAATCCCAGCCACTTGGGAGGCTGAGGCAGGAGATTCCCTTGAACCTGGGAGGCAGAGGTTATGGTAAACCAAGATTTTGCAATTGCACTCCAGCCTGGGCAACAAGAGTGAAAGTCCGTCTCCTCCCCACAAAAAAAAAGAAAGAAAAAAGAAATAGGGTCACTGCAAATGTAATCAGTTATGACTGAGATCATACTGGAGTAGGGTGGGTCCTAAATCCAATGTGGTAGCTGCTGTCCTTATAGGAAAATGAAGAGGGCCGGGTGCAGTGGCTCACACCTGTAATCTCAGAACTTTGGGAGGCCGAGGCGGGAGGATCACCCGAGGTCAGGAGTTTTAGACCAGTCTGACCACCATGGAGAAACCCCTTATCTAGTAAATTACAAAAACTGACCAGGCATCATGGCGCATGCCTGTAATCACAGCTACTTGGGAGGCTGAGGCAGGAGAATTGCTTGAACGCGGTGGGTGGGTGGTGGAGGTTGTGGTGAGTGGAGAAGCGCCATTGCACTCCAGCCTGGGCAACAAGGGCGAAACTCTGTCTCAAAAAAAAAAAAAAAAAAAAGACCGGGCGCAGTGGCTCAAGCCTGTAATCCCAGAACTTTGGGAGACTGGGGCAGGTGGATCATGAGGTCAAGAGATCAAGACCATCCTGGCCAACATGGTGAAACCCCGTCTCTACTGAAAATACAAAAATTAGCTGGGCATGGTGGAATGCACCTGTAGTCCCAGCAACTAGGGAGGCTGAGGCAGGAGAATTGCTTGAACCCGGGAGGCGGAGGTTGCAGTGAGCCAAGATTGTGTCACTGCACTCCAGCCTGGTGCCTGGTGACAGAGTGAGACTGCCTTAAAAAAAAAGGAAGAAGAAGAAGAGGAAGAAGAGACAGAGACACAGACGGATAGGTGAGGAGGAGCCCTGTGATGACAGAGGCAAGGATGAGAGTTGTGCTGCCTTGGGCCAAGGAACCAATGCCAAGGATCACCAGCAACCACCAGAAGTTAGGGAAGAGGCATGGAACAAAATCATCCTTTGAGTCTCCAAGAAAGAATTACCTCTACTGACACCTTGATTTTGGACTTCTGGCCTTCTGAATTTGGAAGAATTAACTTATGCTGTTTTAAGTCACCCAGTTTGTGGCACTTTTGTACAGCAGCCCTAGGAAATCAATACATTTCTGTACCTACATATATTCTATAAGGATATAAATATTCTCTATGTAATCCAATAAAAATATACTTATTTTTATAGTGGTATACTATATATGCCAGGTGTTTAACCAATGTTATTTTGTTTACACATCACAATGTTATGATGTAAGTTCTATCTCCATTTTACAGATAAGGCAATAAACTCAGAGGATTAAGTGATTTGCTCCAAATAAAATAGCTCATAGCAAAGTCAATATGAGGCCTGTATCTCTCAGGCCTGGGCCTCTCATCCCTTTGATTTGGATCTTGTGCCCTAACTTTTCCTAGGAGATTCTTCCCAATTGACGTCATCTTTGCTGCTTTCATCTTCCATCTTTCCTTGTTTACTGCGTCCCTCTCTCCCTGTAAAAATACTCTTTCCAACCTAAAATTTCTCTCCCTTTGCCCATATCATTCAGCTAGATGTTTGAAATGGAGTCCACCCTGATTGTCCTACTCCCCCACCAGCTTCTCCTTGATATTGGACTCCAGCTTTCCCCACTATACTAAAATTAGTATGTCTCAGAGTTTCACTCTTTCGCCCAGGCTGGAGTGAAGTGGTACAGTCTCAGCTCACTGCACCTCCACATCCCGCTTCGGGTTCAAGTGATTCTCCTGCCTCAGCCGGCTGAGTAGCTGAGACTATAGGCGCATGGCTAATTTTAGTATTTTTAGTAGAGATGGGGTTTCGTCATGTTGGCTAAGCTGGTCTCCACCCCCTGACCTTAGGCGATCCACCTGCCTTGGCCTCCCAAAGCGCTAAGATTATAGGCATGAGCCATTGCCCCTGGCCTAAACTTTCAAATATGGCTTTTTCTGTGGACACTTCATAGCATCCAAATTAGGCTACTCTCTGCTCACATTTTTCTCTTTTCTTCTTTTTGTCATGCTTTGTGTTTCTTTTCCTGTGTTCTTTTCTTTTTTGACAGGAGTGCAGGGGCCCAATCTTGGCTCACTGCAACCTCCGCCTCCTGGGTTCAAGCAATTCTCCTGCCTCAGCCTCCCAAGTAGCTGGGATTAGAGGCATGTGCCACCACACCAAGCTAATTGTTGTAATTTTAGTAAAGACAGGGTTTCACCATGTTGGCCAGGCTGGTCTCACACTCCTGACCTCAGGTGATCCACCGGCCTCAGCCTCCCAAAGTGCTGGGATTACAGATGTGAGCCACCGCTCTGGCCTTGTGTTTCCTTTCTTTAGAAAAACATCTGCTGTGTTTGTCTCAGTTTTCCTTAGTTGAAGTCCCACTAGTTCTTCAGGGTTTAATCAATCATTCAAGATCAGTTCAACAAATATTTGTTGAGTACTTAAACTACTTCTTTGTCGAAGGCTTTGTTGTGTGTGCTAGGGATAAAAACCAGGAAGTAGATGTGTCACTACTCTTGAATATAATGCTTATTCATTACATTTAATTACATTTTCTTATAAATTAATTGAATTTTCTCTATAAGCATTTCGTGATTCCTACCAACTGAAGTGATTTTAGTTATGTTTCAGGGATCTGGAAATTCCCTGTTATCATAGCCTTTTGCTCACCATAGGGTTTAATGCCTCCCTTGTGGGCCACAATGCATTCATTCTGATCTGACAGTTTCTATGGAATCCTGCAGAAATAAAAACTCCTTGAATGAAGAGACTTGTTCTTCCCATTTTGTTGTCTTCTCCAGAATTTAGAAATACTGAATCATATTCAATTGAGTATGAAAATCATGAGATATTAAAAAGACTGCATGGGTGAGAACTTAAAACCAGTATGACTCCAGAAATGAAAATTGTAATAAAGAAAAGGAATATGTGAAAAATATTTACCTGGAAAAAGTGAAAAAGAAAAGAAAAAGAGATGAATTCAGGAATTAATTGCTATAAGTACTAAGACAGGAGTTTATGGAACTTGACCTAAGTTAAGGGTAGAAACTATATTACCTTTCAAGTCTGAAAAGCTGTGTCCTTTACACTCTCTAAACTGGGATTTATCTAACACTACAGAATGTACACTTCATGAGGGTAGGAAGTTTTAACTGCTTTCTTCACTGTTTATTTTCAATATTCTACTTGATAAATCAGTACAATTCCATGCTAACTACACCAGTGTAGAAGAAACCTTAATCTTATCAGGATCGGCTCATGATTCCTGGTTAGCATACCTGTCTCTATTTGTGGTCAGATTAGCTCCTGCCCACAGATGGAAGCATTTAAAACTAATCCTGGTGGAGACAGAATGTGGCTCAATGTAGAGTGTACCGTCTCAAGTGTGCTTGCAATTTGATTCCTGATTGTTTGGATGGTGTTCCTGACCCCTTCCCAATACCTTGTTTTAACTTCAGGTATCTGCCTGTGGCCTTCTTTCTTTTGGGCTTCCCATTTCTTCCATTTATCTGCTTTCTGACTCTTGCTGGATTGACCTGGATTTGGTGTTCCATTTTGATTACTTCCTGGTATAGACCATATAATGCTTTTTACTTTTCATCCCCTACATTAGTTCCTTTTTTTTCTTTTTGAGACAGAGTCTCGCTCCGTTGCCCAGGCTGGAGTGCAATGGCAGGATTTCGGCTCCCTGCAACCTCTACCTCTCGGGATCAGGCAATTCTTCTGCGTTCACCTCCCAAGTAGCTGGGATTACACCACCACACCCAGTTAATTTTTTGTATTTTTAGTAGAGACGGAGTTTCCCCATAACTCGAACTCCTGACCTCCAGGCCATCCACCCACTTTGGCCTCCCAGAGTGCTGGGGTTACAGATGGAAGCCATCAAGCCGGGCCTCCCCTACATTAGTTCTTTTAGGCCTAACTTAATTCTCCAATTAATTAATAATTTACTTAATTAACATTATCGAATTAATTCTTACTTAGTTCTCCTAGGCCTACCTAATCTACTGCCATTCTTGGGTCCCAACTAGCACCAAGTGGAAAGCTAACAGTCAAAGTTATAGAAAGCAGAATCATAGTAAATCAAAAAATCGTTCGTTTTGAAAACTTGTGCGAACAAAATCAGCATTCTCCTTGCTTAGAGGAAATGATGAATTATATGTATTGGAGATATCAAATGTATAAAATTCGAATATTGAGTATGGTAAAACATTTATTCAGTACAATGCTTATTCAAAAATTTTCCCAGGATCTTCTTGGGCACATGGGCTGGTTGAAAAAACATTACTGATCATAAATGCTGCATCAGCCTAATATCTGAGCCAAAACATATATTTTTGCAAGAACTCATAAGTCCAAAAAAGGCATATACTTTTGAGAGTATGAATACCTTCCTAACCCTCATATGTCTGGCAAACCTGAAAAAACAACACAGGAATAGGAGTAATAGATTCTTTATATTGTGCACAAAAATAACAGAGGTAGCAACATATGTGGAACATTCAGACATTCCCCTACATAGTGCTGATTCTTACCCAGGCTACTTGAAAAAGTGATTGACCAAATGGTATGAAGATCTTCAGTTATTGTGATAAATTAAAAGGGATAATGGTGATCTTTAGATGGTTTTCTAATAAAGAACAAATTGGTATAAATAATTCAATTGCATAAAAGAGATCCTATTTAGTAATACTTTTCTTTAAATAAAAAATGTGAGACACATTTGGATTTATCCTCTGCATCCCTACTTTTAACCTTGTTTATGTGCTTATTTCATCAAAAGCAGTCTCAGGAATTTTTATAATAAACCCAAGTGACTCCTAAGCATCAGTTATTGTTTATTGGATAAATTCTATAAAATATAAAACTGCTAGTAAACTCTGGGCTGGAATTCTTTAAGTGCATATTTAAGACTTTGAAATACATGAAAATTTTAATCCTTTTTGAACTATACTTCTTGAATAGCCTAGTGTTTAGCATTAAACAAATAAATCAGAAATCTCGATTTGGTGATTTTGTTCATGAACAAAGGTGAAGGTAGTTTAGTGTAATGGAAATAGCATGAACTTATAGGTCCAGGAGAGGCAACTTGAGTGTTTAGTCCTGGCTTCTGTCACTAAATCATTTGGCTTTGGTCAAATTATTTGATCAGATTCTTCATTTAAAAACTGAGGTATTTAGGCTTTAACTTCAGAGATTTTTTTTTTTTTTTGAGATGGACTCTTACTCTGTTACCCACGCTGGAGTGCAGTGGTGCAGTCTCCACTCACTGCCTCCTCTGCCTCCCAGGTTCAAGCAATTCTCCTGCCTTAGTCTCCTGAGTAGCCGGGATTACAGGCGCCCACCACCATGCCTAATTTTGTATTTTTAGTAGAGACTGGTTTTCACCACGTTGGCCAGGCTGGTCTCAAACTTTTGACCTCAAGTTATCTGCCCATCTTAGCCTCCCAAAGTGCTGGGATTACAAGCACGAGCCACCATGCCCAGCCAACTTTACAGATTCTAAAGTTCTATGAAACTCTAACTTTGGGGTCTACTTAGAGTTTCTTTGGCTGACTATTTAAGAGGGCTCATAAACGCATTTAATCAAAATGAGATGAGTAAATAATATATGCAGGTATTTTATTGTACTTTATGAGAAAGAAAAATATAATACCAAATATTATGTCCCAAACACATGAGGGTAATAGCATACCGATTAATGTATGGTTAACAAAGTACAGAAAATCTTGTTGATCAGTATTAGAGACTTTCGTTCTTTCTTTTTGGATCCTAATTTCACTCTCTAGTGACATTCTGCAAAAATATCATTTCTCTTTTCCGGAGAATCTAGTCCAATTAATGTTATCCCAATATACTCCGCCTGGTTGTCAAGCACTGCCATGCTTTGCTTGACTATCATCCTGATAATTAGTCAAGAACGATTGCCAATTCTCTCCTTTGTTTTTTGAGATGGAGTCTTGCTCTGTCACCCAGGCTGGAGTGCAATGGCACGATCTCAGCACACTGCAACCTCCGCCTACCAGGTTCAAGAGATTCTTCCGCCTCTTCCTGAGTAGCTGGGATTACAAGCATGTGCCACCATACCTGGCTAATCTTTTTGTATTTTTAGTAGAGCCAGGGTTTCAGCATGTTGGTCAGGCTGGTCTTGAACTCCTGACCTTGTGATCCTCCTGCCTCTGACTCCCAGAGTGCTGGGATTTACAAGTGTGAGCCACCATGCCCAGCCACAACTCTCTCCTTTTTTTACAGTGAGTACCCACACAGGCTATTTTATAAGAATATCGGTTACAGTTCTCTGTTCCTCCTGACCTGGCTAGAAGATGTGCTTCATTGTTATTCATGATACTATTACCTCTGCATTTCCCAAACTTGCCACCTGAACAAGAAATGTTCGTGATCAGTTACTCAATGACTATGAGGATTTTAGATTTGTTGAGCCCATACCACAGACAACAATTTTCTTTTTTTTTTTTTTTTGAGGTGGAGTCTCTCTCTGTCGCCCAAGCTAGAGTGCAATGGGGCAATCTCGGCTCACTGTAACCTCTCCCTCCCCGGAGCAAGCAATTCTCTGCCTCAGCCTCCCAAGTAGCTGGGATTACTGGCACCCACTACCATGCCTGGCTAATTTTTTTGTATTTTTAGTAGAGATGGGGTTTCACTATCTTGGCCAGCCTGGTCTTGAACTCCTGACCTCGTGATCCACCCACCTCAGCCTCCCAAAGTGCTGGGATTACAGGCATGAGCCACTGTGCCTGGCCCACAACAATATTTAAATTATTTTATGTACTTTTGAAGTCCAGTAAGGTCATAGAAATATGTATTATATATATGTATGTTCTATATATGTATACATTATGTATGTATATATGTGTGTATAGTATATATTATACATGTATTCTCTCTCTCTCTCTCTCAGGAATGCTAAAAATAAAGTCCAGGGCCTGATGGCTCAAGCTTATAATCCTAGCACTTTGGGAGACCTAGGCAGGTGAAGCACTTGAGGTCAGGAGTTAGAAACCAGCCTGGCTAACAAGGTGAAACCCTGTCTCTACTAAAAATACAAAAAAGTTAGTTGGGTATGGTGGTCTATGCCTGTAATCCCAGCTACTTGGGAGGCTGAGGCAGGAGAATAGCTTGACCCCAGGAGGTGGAGGTTGCAGTGAGCATAGATCACGCCACTATACTCCAGCCTGGGAAACAGAGCAAAACTGTTTCAAAAAAAAAAAAACAAAAGAGGAAGTTCAATCTGCTTCCTCTTTACAAATAAGAAAATTGGCATTAAGTGACTCCTTGAAGTCCAAAGCAAGTTAGTGATAGAACAAAATGTGCCCCAGTAACGGATTTTGTTAGAAGCAGTCTTAATATGAAAGATCATCTCTATATCACCTATTATGTACCAGGAATTGTTGTGGGAATTTTATTTGAATTAACTCATTTAATCCTCATAACATCCTCTTGTGTCTGCTTTACAAATTAGGAAACTGGAGTATAGAAAGAAGAGAGATTTTTCCAAGTTTCCTTATCTAGGAAATAACAGAGCTAGGATTTGAAACCAGTGAGACCCTAGAGTTCTCGCTGTTCGTTGCTTGCTACCTCTTCACCGCTGCAGATATAAAACAACTCTTATTATACTTTAAACCTGGTGTTGATTCCTTTAATATTTATAGTGAAAATTATTTTATATTTTTATTGAAGCTACATTTAAATTTTAGGTTGTGTTCGTAGTTTTGTCTTTAAACATACACATCACATTGGATTTCCGACTCAGCTAAACTCCTAGTCAAATCCTTTGCAGAAATATGGTAGTTATAGAGTTATAAAATATGTATGTATATACTAAGCAAAAAGTATCCAGGTTAGAATACTATTTTCTTGTAAACATGCAATTACACTGTAACAAAAGTACAAGAATCTATGCATAAAAAAATCTCCATTAAAGATTGGTATACTTCTGTACCAACTAGTTAGCAGGAAAAAACTGAAAAAAAAAAAAGTGGAAAAAGTGGTGTACTAACTTGCCAAGAAGTAAATTAGATAAATAATTGTAGGTGTGTGCTTTTACTTCTGCACCCTTCCTTACTAAAATCAGAGCTACGCTTTGAAGTTATTTCCTTTTTAAAAGTGTGTAAACCAGCACATATGGATCCAATTACTTAATTTTCTTCAGAGTTCTAATGACAGTTACTTCTCATCCTCTAACTGACCCTTTGTCCTTTTGGAAGAAGCCAATCAGTAGCAGATGCAGTGGGGTGTGGTGCATGGTGCATGGTGTGTGTGTGTGTGTGTGTGTGTGTGTGAAGAAAAATGTCTATGGTAATCAACTCATTTGAAAGGAAAAGAATAGAGTGGGAAGTAAAAAGGGAAAAATGGGAGGATGTAGAAAGAAAATGAAAAGTGGAGGGGGCAAGACAAAGGGAAAAGCTATAAAGAGCGAGCTTGGGTGTGAAGGAATTTCAATGACTTCTTTTATTTGTTTACTTTTGGGAAGATCTGCTTTGCAAATTTAATTCCTACACAACAAAATTGCTTCTGGTAAAATGAAGCCTTAAAGTGATACCAATTTAAATGCATTTCGGGAAGTTGTAATGCTAGAATGACAATCTCATAGGAACAATTGAAATTTTGAAAATACTTTGCTAGTCATTCATCACACCTCAAGAAGGTGGTTAACATATTAGTGTTTTCTCATGACTATAGCAAAGAACAATGGAGAGTTATTTTTCTTTAAATCTCACCTTAAAATTGACAAAGGACGTCAACCTCTTCCCTTGATGTCTACTATTGAATCTCTGCTCTCTTTCTGATTATCTTTTAGTCTCACTTATTTTTTTTCATCTGATGTACCATAATTTATATTAGAAAATAGAATGGAGGAAAAACTTCAACTCAAAGCTACTAAGGAGATGGCTGTATTCTCTACCCTTTTGGAGACAATATTCCTTTATTTCTGATGAGTTTTCAATGCTATCTACAGGTTGAAGGTTAAATTAGCAATGAAACTCTATAACAACATAATTGTAATCAGAGAGGAGGTGCCCAAACTGAGAAAAAGAATGTGTACTCTAGAATAAGATCAGAGCAAACCACATACTTGTACTCTCTGGGAGCACTTTAACGAGTTAAACAAGCACTAGAATTTTATAGTTGAAACCTGCAACATCGTAACATGATCCCCACAGACTGTCTATAACCTGGAAGTGCTTAGTTTGTATATATTCTTACAGGAAGTTCTACAGAATAATGACTGCATTTGATTACAGAAATAAGACGATCTATTTTTATAGAGGCAAGTCTAGTAAGTAGAGTCTGCATTTAACAGTAGTTCTATTACACATATTTAAAATTCAAGCATAAAATCCTTTCCACAGTCATAAGCTTCTTTTCAGCACTTGACTGCTTCCTGTGAAATGTATTTACCCTCATAATAGTCCTAGTAAACAGACCCTGTGATTTGGGTGGCTTGAGCCCATCCTGGCTCTCGAGCCAAGATGGCAAATTTATAAATCCATTTTAATTACATCATCGTTTGATGAATGTTTTATTTCTGTAACTAAATTTACATTACATCATTGTTCGATGAATGTTTTATTTCTGTATCTAAATTTACATGTCTATCCGAATTTAAGATTTTATGTCTATCCCAAAGTGCTGGAATTGCAGGCGTGAACCACCATCCCCAGCCCAGACATAGTTCTTGATGTTCCATTTAACACCCCTTTGGCCTCCACAGAATTTTGACCAGGTGCAGTCACTCATGCCTGTAATCTCACACTTTGGGAGGTCGAGATGGGAGAATCACTTGAGTTCAAGAGGTCGAGACCAGCCTAGGCAACATGTTGAGACTTCATCTCTATTTAGATTAAAATAAGATTAAAAACAGAGAGAGAAGGAGGGAGAAAGACCTCATCTCTGCAAAAAATTTAAAAATAATAGCCAGGTGTTGTGCCTTGTGCTTATAGTCCCAGCTAGAGATGGGATTTCATAATTTTGGCCAGGATGGTCTCGATTTCCTGACCTTGTGATCTGCCCGCCTTGGCCTCCCGAAATGCTGGGATTACAGGCGTAAGCCACCGCACCTGGCCTAAATAATTTTTTTTAATGTTTATTTTATGTACAAAGAACTACCATGGTTTTTCATGGCAGATGTCTTGGATAATCCTTCGAAGATCATTTAGTCCAACTTAATGAAACCTATATCCTTCGCGTACTGACGGAAACACTGGCGGCACACACTGAGACCATATTTCCGGATCAAACCATGCCGGTTTGAACGGACTCCACAAGAGAGAGAACCCTGGCCGAATTTTCGCGGATGGCTCTAGTACAGCCGCTGGTGACCCATTTTGCTCTCAGAAAGGCAACGAGGTAAAAGGCAAATACTTTTTTTATGTATGATTTTTACAAAGCTAAAACATGGTCTTAAATGAATTATGAATACTCAAGGTTTTATTACAATTATAACTCTTATTCCATTTAAATTAACATATTATTTAAAAGCAAATTTAATTTCTATCAGTCTATCAGAATTTCAGTTTCCGATTTAGTCCATATTTAGCCAATGAACAGAGATAATACGTTCATACTGATGATTTTTAAATTTCTGTAAAGATTTCTATTAATAAATTTAGTTTCTCTAATTTTTTTTTTTTTTGAGACAGTGTCTCACTCTGTTCCCCAGGCTGGAGTGCAGTGGCACAGTCTCAGCCCACTGCAAGCTCTGTCTTCAGAGTTCCAGCAATTCTCCTGCCTCAGCCTCCCAAGTAGCTGAGATTACCAGAGCCTGACACCACGCCTGGCTAATTTTTTGTGTGTTTTTAGTAGAGACATGGTTTCACCGTGTTCGCCAGACTCATCTTGAACTTCTGAGCTCATGTGATCCACCTGTTTCCACCTCCCAAAGTGCTGGGATTCCAGGCATAAGCCACCTCTCCCAGCCTAGTTTCAGTATCTATTTTAAAGAGTAGCTCAAGGATAACCATTTTGTGCAAGAACTGCTGTCGACCCCTGCACCATCAAGTAGAAAGGGAAAAAAGCTAAGTAGTTTATGAATAATTATTTCCTCACTACTTCCACTACTAACACATTTTGCAAAAATCTCTATTCTGCATTCCTTCCTTAAATATATTTAAATGGATTTGTGCTAATAGAATTAGTAATGTGCCAAGAACAGGGCATTGTCTCAGGTTAGGAGTGAAGCTCAGATGATTGCTAGGTGCAGCCCAGATGACTATTTCCTAAGTTCTCATATAGGTCAATGCTACCAAGATTCTTCCTGCTCTCAAATGCCCACAACTGTTGAGGAATGAAAGGTGATAACTTTTTTATCTTCATACCAATGGCCTTTCCATACCCCGTCTGGGAGTGAGAATTGAACAAAAACCAAGCAGTTCCTCTTGAATGCGGAGTAAGACCTAATATTTTCAACATCAATGTACTATTAGTAAATGCTGCTCTTCAAGTGGGGTATTTCATAGGATATATTGAGTGATAAATAAGAATGTGAACATGACATCATGAACTGACAGCAACCAAGGGCTTAACAAGCAAATGTGCTTTCCTAACTATACGATTCTAAGACAATGATTTATTAAAGATGCCACAGCTTTTTGGGCAGTTTAATTAATGTCCCAGATATTATTTGGAGGGAAAATACATTTCACCAGCAACAAACATTTTAATTTAAAACAGGGCAACCGTTTACCATGTCCATGGTATGTGAGAGCACCATGAGGGCATACATTCTTCTAAAGTATCTACCACATTCAGAGGCAGAAACTATCGTTGCTCCATTTTACTGGAGGAACAGTGCAACTGAGCCACAGAAAGGTTGATAACTTGGCTGTGCTCATAGGGATGAGAGTGAGAATCAGAACTAGAACCTGGATTCCTCACTGCTACCCACTCTACTAGCCTGCAGTTCCCAACGATGTCGTGACTTACCACACGGACGTTATTCTCAGCACACTTCTATGCTAGACATGCACAAATAATAAACATTAGATATACCAAAGCTTCACAATGAATCTGTCATGGGCTCAGATAAAATGAGGAATTCCTCAGGAGGTGGAAGGATAAAGAAAAAAATGGCTTAAATGTTGCATAAGCAAAGTGAAAAAATGGCACATACAGCATGAACTCAATTTGGTAACAAAAACAAGAAACAGACAAAAACTCTCTCTATGTATTTGTGTATATATATATATTCTTTTTTTGTTGTTGTTGTTGTTTCTACACAGAGTCACATCATCTGGGCCTATATATTCTTTTTTTATTTTTTATTTTTTTGAGACGGAGTTTTATTCTTGTTGTCCAGGCTGGAGTGCAATGGCGCAATCTTGGCTTACCATAACCTCTGCCTCCCAGGTTCAAGAGATTCTCCTTCCTCAGCCTCCTGAATAGCTGGGATTACAGGCATGTGCCACTACACCCTGCTAATTTTGTATTTTTAGTAGATATGGGGGTTTCTCCATGTTGGTAAGGCTGGTCTCGAACTCCCGACCTCAGGTGATCCACCCACCTCCCTTCCAAAGTGCAGGGATTATAGGAGTGAGTTACCACACCTGGCCCACCTATATATTCTTAAAAATTGAAAGGAGATTTACAATTTTATTGTACTAGCAGTGGTTATATCTATATAGTAGAATTTTAAGTGCCATTTCTTCTTTGAGATTTTTGTATTACCTTCAGATGGCAGGTATTGTTTTGTGATTTAAACTTTAGGGGAAACCGGCTGCGGTGTCTCAAGCCTGTAATCCCAGCACTTTGGGAGGCCGAGGCGAGTGGATCAACTGAGGTCAGGAGTTTGAGACTAGCCCGACCAATATGGTGAAACCCCGTCTCTACTAAAAATACAAAAATTAGCCGGGCATGGGGTTGGACACCTATAATCCCAGCTGTTCAGGAGGCTGAGGCAGGAGAATCCCTTGAACCCAGGAGGCAGAGGTTGCAGTGAGCCAAGATCACACATTGCACTTCAGTCTGGGTGACAAAAGTAGGACTGTATCTCAACAAGAAAGTGAAGATGTTGTCTCTTGTGCTTGTCACTCTATCCATAGACTCTAGAATAGTGCCTGATACATAGCAAGCAGTCAAGAAATATTTGATGATTAATTGAATGAATGTAAAGATAGTTTCTGCATGAGCTCAAGGATTTCAAAATGCATCTGGGTGTGAAGAAGTGGGTTTTGAAGACTTAGCTATCACTGCAGGAAACCCTTCTAATTTTGCTGTAATATTGAATGATAATACCTTACCTTTTGCTCATAAATATCTTTGTAAGTTCAAAAAGCCTAACTCCAAATAACAAAATATAAAGAAGTTATAGATGCACATGAAGGCACTAATTAACTTTTAGTAGTGATAAGGCAAAGAAATGTTGAAGGACACAGAACAAAAGGAAGATAATTTAACATTTCTGCAAAAACAACTAATGTTTGGAAGCCTTTACCAAACTAGAAAATGATGTTTTCCAGAATAACTTCAATCTGACATATACATGCTTCTATATTTTGACCATCCATGCTATAAACAATTTTTTTTTTTGAGATGGAGTCTTGCTGTGTCGCCAGGCTGGAGTGCAGTGGCAGTGGCACAATCTCGGCTCACTGCAACCTTCATCTTCCGGCTTCAAACGATTCCCGTCTCAGCCTCCTGAGTAGCTGGAACTACAGGTGCACGCCACCATACCTGGCTAACTGTTTGTATTTTAGTAGAGACAGAGTTTCACCATGGACAGATGGTCTTGATCTCCTGACCTTGTGATCCATCCACCTTGGCCTCCCAAAGTGCTGGGATTAGAGGCATGAGCCACTGTGCCCAGCTGCTACAAACCATTTTTATGACTCAACTACATTAAGTTTATATTGTAATGTAGTTGGGAAGTTATTTTTCTTATTTTAGGAAATCATCTAATTTGCACGGCCTCCAGACAAAGTTAAGAGTTACATTCTAAGAGTGTACTGTCACTGTCCACATAGAACAGAAAATGCAGCCCAGGGCTGACTGGTAGGTAAGACCTGTCTGGTGGGTCACAAAATGCCACACAGAGGGAGCCATTCAAACATCTTGTCTGCTCCCTTTGTGTCCAGAGAATCAGAAAACAACCACCAACTGGCAAAAATCGCCTCTGGATTAATAACTGGTAGATTTAATTTATGCAAATGTGTAAGCTTCAATCTATGTGCTTTACAAATTAGATTAATAGTATCTATTTTGGAGATTTTGTAAACCCTGAGAAATTAAAACACCTCGGTCTGAAGACATCAATTATTACTTTGATTTTAAAACTGTATCTAGATAATAGACTCATAGAAGGGATATTGAAAAGACCAGCTCTTACACATTATTTTGATTTTCTTTGAAGTCTTAAACAGGAGGAAGTCTTTTAATTCAATTACAGTTGGCCCTTAGAATCCCTGGGTTTAAATCCCCAGTTCAACCAATGAAAATATTTGAAAAAAAATTACAAAATAACAGTAAAAATAATACTAATAAAACTACAATGTAACAATAATTTACATAGAATTTACATTGTATTAGGCATTATAAATAATCTAGAAATAATGTAAAGCATACAGGGGAATGTGCATAGGTTATATAAAAATACTACGTCATTTTTTCTATATTGCCCAGGTTGGATTTGAACTCCTGGGCTCAACAATCCTCTCTCCTCAGCCTTCCCAGCCTTCCAAATAGCTGGAACTATAGGCCTCACCCACCATGCCCAGTTTACGACCTCATTTTATATAGGAAACTTGAGGATCCACAGATTTTGGTATCCATAGTGGTCCTGGAACTGATACCCCACGGAGACCAAGGGACAACTGTGTAATTTTGTCATGTTGGCAAAACTGCCTATATTATCTTCCACGAAAGTTGCCAGAACCAAAAGAATAGTCAAATATGTGATATATGACAGTTATTTACCTCAACAGTTTGGCACTACCACCCTCAGCCAAGATCATTTGAGTCTTGTTTTAGATTTGGAAATTTTAAACCATAGATTGATCCTTCCTTTCTTCCTTCCTTCTTTTCTTCCTTCCTTTCCTTCCTTCCCTTCCTTCTCTCCCTCCCTCCCTCCTTCCTTCTCCTTCCTTCCTTCCTTCCTTCCTTCCTTCCTTCCTTCTTTCCTTCCTTCCTTCCTTCCTTCCTTCTTTCCTTCCTTCCTTCCTTCCTTCCTCCCTTCCGTTTTTTGAAGATAGGATCTCACTCTGTTGCCCAGGCTGGGGTACAGTGATGTTATCTTGGCTCACTGCAACTTCTGTCTCCCAGGCTCAAGTGATCCTCCCACCTGAGCCTCCCAAAGAGCTGGAACTACAGGTGTGCACCACCACGTCCAACAATTTTTTTTTTCTATAGATATGGGGTTTCATTATGTTTCCCAGGCTGGTCCTGAACTCCTCGGCTCAAGTGATTCACCTGCCTTGGCCTTCTAAAGTGCTGGGATTACAGGCATGAGTCACCACACCCAGCCTACCATAGATCTTTCTGCACCCACTCCAAATTTAAGTCCCATAGAATGTAGAAGTATGAGAAAGAAGAAAAAGTGACTCATAATCCCACCACTTACAGACAGCCATTATATTTTTTGACTATCCCTTCTCTTCTTTAAAAATATTTTCTCCTATTCTTCTCATCCTCATGTTGCTCTTTCTCTTCTAATAAAATACCTGTCTACATACTTTATGCTTGATGGGTTAATCTATCACTTTATACATTAGAATGGTGTATGAGAATGCTAGTATGGTTAACTTTTGTCCTATAGTAAACAGCCTTAAAAAATTGTGCCTAGGTTTTGGATGCTTCTCTTTTTTTAAATCATCAGTCAGTAGTAATTTATAAAGTAAATATTCTTCTGTAAAATGTTATACTCCATATTAGGGCAACATGTCATATTTCTCTCTAGAGAGAGACATAAAAACGGGAAAGGTAAAAATATTCCCCCTAATTAATGGACTTGCTTTGGGAAGTAATCCAGGTTTTGGGCACGCTACATGATAAAGGAATTAGGAAAAGACATTTAGTGGTTTCTAGCCAATTAAAAGTGGCACTTAGACTTATTAAAGATGACCAGTGTTCAACTTCTCTTTTTTTTTTGAGTTGGAGTCTTACTCTTTCTCCCAGGCTGGAGTACAGTGGGACATTCCATGCTCACTGCAACCTCCAGCTCCCTGCTTCAAGTAATTCCCCTGCCTCAGCCTCCTGAGTAGCTGGAATTACAGGCTCACGCCACCACATCTGGCTATTTTTTTTTGCATTTTTAGTAGAGGCAGAGTTTCACCATGTTGGCCAGGCTGGTCTTGAACTCCTGACTTAGGTAATCCACCTGCCTTGGCCTCCCAAAGTGCTGGGATTACAGGCGTGAGCCACCATGCCCTGCCTGTGTTCAACTTTTTACCAAATTTCACTTGTGTATAAAAATGGAAGTTGCAGTTGGGTGTGGGTGGCTCATGCCTGTAATCCCAGCACTTTGGGAGGCTGAGGTGGGCGGATCACCTGAAGTCAAGAGTTTGAGACCATCCTGGCCAACATGGTAAAACCTGTCTCTACTAAAAATGCAAAAATTATCCTGGCCTGGTGGTATGAGCCTGTAATCCCAGCTGCTCTGGAGGCTGAGACAAGAGAATTGCTGGAACCCGGGAGGCAGAGGTTGTAGTGAGCTGAGATTGCGCCACTGCACTCCAACTTGGGCGACAGAGCAAGACTCCATATCAAAAAATAAAAATAAAAATAGAAGTTGTGAATGAAAGCTTAAATTATGGAATAAGAGTCTACAAGATTTGCCTTATTTAGCTCCATGTCTTGCTCAATTGCAAAGCTGTTGCTGTTTTCATTTGTCCTATCGTATCCCAGGATAAATGTAAGTGCCTTTCAGTGTTGTTGGTGTTAGTTTCATCCCTACTGAAAGAAAAATTTTAACCCTGATCTTATCAGAATACGTTGACTACCCAGTGAGAATGGACATCCAGAGGGCTTCGGCAGTGTATGTGTGTGCATGAATGTGTGTGCCTACAAGTAAGTTTGTGTGAGTGTGCATGTAGAGTGTGTGTGTGAGTTGTATGTGTCTGTGTGCTGTAAATGGGTATGGGAGGGGAAAATTCAGATTTCACTGAATTGTAGGCCTCTGTCTTTGACCATCACGTCCTCAGCCATTTCCCTATATGGAATTCACATATCAAATATTGAATTAATTTATAATTTAGATAATTTAAAAATTATAAGGTACATATTTTTTAGGACTAATATAGATTTCTAGAGATGTAAGAAGAAGAACCAACATCATTTCTGTATTTTAAGGGACAAGGAAATGACAATGAAATGAAATGGTTCCACCATCACCGCTTGGATTACTATGGGGAAGGAGACGTAGTCAAGACCTTTATTGGAGAAGAGAAGTTTATTCCCCTTGTCATTCACCCAAGAGAATGTTAAAATTACATATCAAGCAAAGATCTGTCTTTAAAGATGTTTTCATATTGATGTTCTTATGACCTTTTCATTGTTTTCATGGGTTGTACTTAAACTTATAGACTTATAATTTTTCTCTCACTTTTTTTTTTTTTGAGACAGAATCTTACTCTGTCTGCCAGGCTGGAGTGCAGTGATGTGATTTTGGCTCATTGCAATGTCTGCCTCCCGGGTTCAAGTAATTCTCCTGCCTCGGCCTTGCAACTAGCTGAGATTATAGATGCACACCACCACACCCAGCTAATTTTTATATTTTTAGTGGGGAAATTTATATTTTTGCCATGTTGACCAGGCTGGTCTTGAACTGCTGACCTCAAGCCTTCCACCCACCTCGGCCTCCCAAAGTGCTGGGATTATAGGCGTGAGCCACCACACCTGAGCTAATTTCTCTTTTAAAAGGCTCTTTTAGTTACACTGAGTAAAGCATTTGAAATAGACTTAGCTATTGTCACAGAGTAGCCAACAAACATACTGACTTTAAAAATAATTCAACAAATCACTTTATACATCTCTTAATTACAAAAATGCTTATTAAGGCCACCAACACTGTTTTGGCATCAGATGCTTTCAAGAAGCTTAACTCTTCTAAAAGCATTAGCATTTCATGACTTAGAATAATCCAAACAGATTTAGCCATCCATCTGTGATTTTATTTCCAAAACTTTTCCATTTGATTAAATGGGCAAACAATGAATCTAGAAGTAGCTAACTACACAATGGTAACGGTCAAACTAAAGATTAGACGTAAAACCACTTTTGCTTTTGCAGACAATAAGGCCTTCTCTTTTTCTCTCTGCCATGGAATCAAATTATTTTTGCCGAGGAAGATTCTTATGCCCCATAAATATTCTTCAAAGAGTAGCACTTTTCAACTCTGGAATGTGGCTAATAATATATATTTTCGCCCAAGAGGACGAAGCCTGAACCTCTTTATTCCTTCTATGTACATTACATATTTTAACTCCTGCCACTAAATCAAGAAGAATTAAAACACTGAAATTTGCAGTGACATGACAGATATTTATTTTACCATGGATATCAGGTCAGAGGAGAGCACTAAAGACTCTATTCTCTCAAAACTATCTGTGGTAGCTGGTCCCAGGCGGACACCCCATTTAGCCAACTGTGTGACATGCATGCAGTACAGAAAATGCTTTATTGATGTTATTTACAGTGACATTTTGAGTGTATCACAGGAATCATCATTGGCATGTTTCACATGGGAATGGAATTTGCCTTTTTGAAGGAATTTGGAGAACATTGCTGCATGCATTTCTTTCCTTCTTGATTTCCCTTCTTTTCATTAATTTTAATTTTTAGGCCTCTCATTTTATTTCAATAAAGATAGTATAATGTAGTAGTTAAGAGTGCTATATTCTGGAATCAGAAAAATCTGAGTGCAAATTTTAGCTCTACTACATATTGACTGCATCCTTTAATTTCTTCTCAGAAACTGAGAATGAAGTCTGATTGGAGAAGGGTGAGGAATGAGTGAGAATGCTTGTAAAGCACTCAGTGCTGGGCCTGTGAGCTAAACACTGCTTTGATTATCGATGGCAGCCCTATTGCACTTAGAATGGCATTCAGGTTGAGACAACAATAGCTGGTGAATGACATTCTCAGTGGAGTGCAATCTTGCAGCATATCCAGTTTCTTTATTATTGGTAACGTGGCTCATTAGTCTCATTTCCTGCTGCCTCCTTCACCTGTCCTCGTGTAGGGTGTGTGGGGAAGAACAGATTTGCCTATAAGACAAGGGAACAAAATATGGGAATTTTCATTTGGTGGCAGAAGTTACAGAGGCATGGCATCACACATCGAATTGAATACCTTTAAGCATTCCATGATTTATGGGGTCCTTAACAGTCTCAGCACTTTGACCGTATGTATTAATGATTACCTTTGAGAGACCTGACTTCAGTCCTGTGCCAGAAATGCAGTGTGTTAGAGAATAGTGAAACCTCTCTGAAACTCAGTAGTGTGACTTCTGTTTCCTCAATCTTGTTATCGCAAACACTCAGGTTCTCTTTCTGCTTCCCATAGTGATGGCTTTTTTAAATTGCATTTTAGGTTTTGGGGTACATGTGAATAACATGCAAGATTGTTGCATAGATACACACATGGTAGTGTGATTTGCTGACTTCCTTCCCATCACCTGTATCTGGCATTTCTCCCCATGCGATCTCTCCCCAACTCCCCACTCCCCACTGTCCCTCCCCTATTTCCCCCTGACAGACCCCAGTGTGTGATGCTCCCGTCCCTGTGTTCATGTGTTCTCATTGTTCAACACCCACCTATCAGTGAGAACACGTGAGGTGTTTGATTTTCTCTTCTTGTGTCAGTTTGCTGAGAATGATGGTTTCCAGTTTCATCCATGTCCCTACAAAGGACACAAACTCATCGTTTTTTGTGGCTGCATAGTATTCCATGGTGTATATGTGCCACATTTTCCCTGTCCAGTCTATCATTGAGTCATGGCTTTTAATGTCTACCTTCACTATTTAGCAGGGATTTGACTTTGCAACAGCAAGCAGCATCTTAGTTCCTACATTTATCTTTTTACTTTTTTAAGTTAAAAAATTATATTTTGAGATATATTATATATCTATCACCCAGACTAGAGTGCAATGACATCATCATAGCTTACTGTTGCCTTGAGCTCCTGGGCTCAAGCAATCCTCCCACTTCAGCCTCTTGAGTAGCTAGGATTACAGCTGCATGCTACCACATCCATCGAAGTTTTACTTTTTTTGTACAGATGGAGTCTTGTTATGTTGCTCAGGCTGGTCTATGAACTCCTGGCCTCTAGCAATCCACCTGCCTCAGCCTCCCAAAAGGCTGGGATTAGAGGCATGAGCCACTGCACCCAGCCTACTTTTCTGATGAATCAGTAAAATGTGGAGAAGTCTTAAATTCAAGGAAAGAGTGTGGTTGAATGTAAGAGAATACACTCACCTACACCTCCTATTGTATTTTAACATGCCTGGCTGGCTGGATTAGGCTGTCATGAATGCCTCATTGAATGCAAGGCAATTGTGGACTCCTGCCTCTGTCTCTGCTGATACAACCAAACCTCCTGGTTCCAACAACTTGCTCATGATATAAATTCCAGGGCACAAAATCCCACACTTTTTATAATGGGTTTCAGGCCCATTACTGGTAATAATTTTAAATTGTTTGAATTCATGCCCCAAGAGAGAACTTTCTGCTTTTCATTAAATGTTACTGAACAGGTGCTGAGCTCTGCAGGGTTTTTAATGTTTTTCAGTCTCGTCTGTGCTAAGTCACACTTAAAAATAAAATATTAGAGTTTCTCCCAAATTTCAATAGTCACACTAGTGAAAGAGTTTAGATGAGCACGCATTTTGCAACCTCTATTTTGCATCATTTGGTTTGGATTTGAAAGACAAAATTCTCTTCTGATGGAATAATGTGTTGGAGATAAAAGGTTGGAAAAAAGTACATATTTGTCTGTATTACACATTTGGTTGCACAGAAGTTCTGAGAGCACCATTTTTTTCATTTTTTTTTTTTTCTGTTTTTACCACACCAAGATGTATCAAAAGGAAAGCTGCTCTGCTGGGAAATGTTTGAAGTAGATACATTTGTGCCTAGGAGTTGGGAGGTAATTACAAGACAAATGACTTGCACATCCGGTAGATTCATGGAGGGTTAAACTAAATATTTCAAGCTGTTATTTGGTCTGTTTACTCACGTTTATATGAGGCTAACAACTTCCACTACAGCCTTTTAGGCAGTTGTTCCCAGGTGTCTCCTGTTTAGCTGTTGGGTTCATTTGAATTACTTTATGAGGAATATTTAGAACAGAGAGAAAAGAGGGTGACTGGAGCTTCTCACCACCTAGGGAGAATTCACTGGTTCTACTGTTCTTCACTGCAGCTGTGGTGTGAAGTGAGAGAACAAGGCTGCCAGTGGCAAAAGTAAATAATTTTTTAAATGATTTCTATTGTAACAGGCTTACTAGAAAATTTAAAGGAAGAGCTGAGTCACTGCAAGCCGTCTTTGATTTTGGATACTAACAGACTTATTTACTTTATTTTAATGTATTTTTTTTATTGGTACATAATATTTGTATATAGTTGTGGGGTACATGTAAAGCTTTGTTTTTTTTTTTTTGAGACAGAGTTTTGCTCTTGTTACCCAGGCTGGAGTGCAATGGCGCGATCTCGGCTCACCGCAACCTCCGACTCCTGGGTTCAGGCAATTCTCCTGCCTCAACCCCCTGAGTAGCTGAGATTACAGGCACGCGCCACCATGCCCAGCTAATTTTTTGTATTTTTAGTAAAGACGGGGTTTTACCATGTTGCCCAGGATGGTCTCGATCTCTTGACCTCATAATCCACCTGCCTCGGCCTCCCAAAGTGCTGGGATTACAGGATTGAGCCACCACACCCTGCCCATGTAAAACATTTATTACATACATAGAATGTGTAAAGATCAAGTCAGGGCACTCAGCCTATATCCATCACCATGAGCATGTATCATTTCTATGTGTTGAGAACATTGCAAGTCCTTGCTTCTTACTTCTAACACATTGTTGTGAATTATAGTCACCCTATTCTGCTATCAAATATTAGAACATATTCCTTCTATCTAGCTGTATGTTTTTGCCCATCTAAATGCTTTAGATGGGTACAAAGTTTTTATTGAGACAATTAAAAACTTCTCTACATTTGGTGTAGATGATATTTGGGCAGGTGATGATTTTGTAACTATGTATGAGAATGTTTTGATTCTTAGGAGATGCATGTTGAGTGTCATGATGTCTAAAACTGATTTTGAAAAGTTCCAGCCAAAAATACAGAGATAAAGGAAATAGGATGAATTGTTAAAATATTGTTAAATCTAATTATTCGGTAAGTGTGTGCTCCATGTACTTTTCTTTAAACTTTTCTGTATTTGTAAATTTTTATAATGAAAGTTTAAAATAGGCCAGATGTGGTGGCTCCAGCCTGTAATCCCAGCACTTTGGGAGGCTGAAGCAGGTGGATCATTTCAGGCCAGGAATTTGAGACCAGCCTTGGTAACATGGAGAAACCCCATCTCTACTAAAAATACAAATAATAGCTGGATGTGGTGGCACATGCCTGTAATCCTAGCTACTCAGGAGGCTAAGGCAGGAGAATTGTTTGATCCCAGGAGGTGGAAGTTGCAGTGATTTGTGTTTACGGTGGCACTCCAGCCTGAGCAACAGAGCAAGACTCTGTCTCATAAGTAAATACATAAATAAATAAACAAGATTATAGATGTATGCTGAAGTCTTTTTTCCCTTAATAAAACTGAAAACAAACCAACAGAAAAACCCTAGCAAAAATCTCTGGATTCTGTTTCCTCCTTCAACAAATCTTTTACCTTTTCTTCTTAAAATAATTAAGTCAGCTCTTACCAGCTTTAGGTCCTTCTCTCTTGTTTGTTCTTCAATTTCCTGCAATATAATTTCTGTTCGAAATCAACCTGACAAAGCTCTTTTATAAAAAATCGAATGGCTTTTTCTGGCTTTTCCACTTATATCTCTTTTTAACTCAGTTATCTGACGTAGTTGACTAAGACATCTTTGAGCTTTTTCCTTCCATAGCATCTATCATGTTTTTCTGATCCTCATTTATTACCCTCCACTTCAGTTTCCTCTGTTGCTCTGTATGGTGAGCTGATAATGACCCTCAGGTATATTCACATCCTAATGCCTAGAACCTGTGAATGTTACTTTCTATGACAAAAGAAACTTTGCAGATAAGAATAACGATCTTCAGAAGGGGAGGTTATTTTGGTTTAACCATTAGACAAGTTGCAATTACAGTGGTCTTTATAAGGACACTGCAGCAGTAATCAGAGTTGGAGCAGGAGAAGGCAATGTGACAGTATACGCAGACACTGGAGAAGGTGCTTTGAAGTTGAAGGTGAGGCCTCAAACTAAGGAATGTAGGTATAGCCACTAGAAGCTGGAAAGGACAAAGAAATGACTATCTCTTCAAAACCTCCGGAAGGAACAGGCTCTTTCCATACCTCACATTAGCCCACTAATGCTCATTTTGGACTTCTGACCTACAGAACAGTAAGATAATACATATTTATTATTTTTATTTGTTATTATTTATTTAGTTTTCAGATGAAGTCTTACTCTGTTGCTCAGGCTGGAGTGCAGTGATGTGATCTTGGCTCACTGTATCCTCTGCCTCACAGGTTCAAGTAATTCTCCTGCCTCAGCCTCGTGAGTAGCTGGGATTACAGATGTGCACCACCATTCCTGGCTAATGTTTGCAATTTGAGAAGAGACAGGTTTTCACCGTGTTGGCCAGGTTGGTCTTGAACTCCTGACCTCAGATAATCTACCCACCTTGGCCTCCCAAAATGCTGGGATTACAGGTGTGAGCCACCATACCTGGTTGATATTTATTTTTAGCCACTTAATTTGTGTAATTTGTAACAGCAACAGTAGGAAACTAACATACTCTACCTTTATCAGTTCTAACCTAAACCATTGTGTCACCCCAGAGCTCCCCGTGGGATCCACTTTTCTCCTTTCTTTATATTTTCTTACTTGGAGATTTCACCTTCTCTCAAGGTTTCAGCCATGACCAGTGATTCCCAGGACTATCTTTCACAATCCACAGACTCACATCAACTCTCCACATTACCTTCTCCTTTGGTGTCTTGCAAGAAACTCAAATTCATTATCCTATAGACTATGTAAACGAGGATTCACCAGGAAGCTTCAGGTTTCTTCACTTGCACAAGTCTCTTTCAATATTCTAGGAGGGTCCTAGAAATTCGCATTTGTTATTTTAAAATTATTTTTCTTTTCTTTTTTTCTTTTTTTGAGATAGAGTCTCACTCTGTCACCAGGTCAGAGTGTAATGGGGTGGGATCTCGACTCCCTGGTTCAAGCAATTCTCCTGCCTCAGCCTCCCGAGTAGCTGAGACTACAGGCACGTGCCACTAGGCCCAGTTACTTTTTGTATTTTTAGTAGAGACGAGGTTTTACCATGTTGACCAGGATGGTCTCCATCTCCTGATTTTGTGATCCGCCTGCCTTGCCCTCCCAAAGTGCTGGGATTACAGATGTGAGCCACTGCACCTGGCCACTTCTTTTTTTCTTTTCTTGAGATGGAGTCCTACTCTGTCACCCAGGCTAGAGTACAGTGTCATAATCTTGGCTAACTGAAAACCCTGCCTCCCAGGTTCAAGTGATTCTCTTGCCTCAGCCTTCCAAGTAACTGGGAGTACAGGCATATGCCACTATGCCCAGATAATTTTTTTGTATTTTTAGTAGAGATGGGATCTTGCCATGTTGCCAAGCTGGTCTTGAACTCCTGACCTCCGGTGATCCACCCTCCTCTGCCTCCCAAAGTGTGAGCCGCCATTTTCAGCCTTAAAATTATTATTATTTTTTTTATTGAACTTTAGGTTCTGGGGTACATGTGCAGATCATGCAGGACTGTTGCATAGGTACATACATGGCAATGTGATTTGCTGCCTCCATCCCCCAGTCACCTACATCTGGCATTTCTCCCCATGTTATCCCTCTCTGATCTCCCCAACTAACCCCTGCTGTCCCTCCCCAACAGACCCCAGTGTGTGATTCTCCCCTCCCTGTGTCCATGTGTTCTCATTGTTCAATACCCACCTATGAGAGAGAACATGCGGTGTTTGATTTTCAGTTCTTCTGTCAGTTTGCTGAGAGTGATGGTTTCCAGATTCATCCATGTCCCTACAAAGGACAGGAAATCACGTTTTTTTTATGGCTGCATAGTATTCCGTGATGTATATGTGCTACATTTTCCTTGTTCAGTCTATCGTCGATGGGCATTTGGGTTGGTTCCAGGTCTTTACAATTGTAAAAACTGCCTCAATAAACATACATGTGCATGTGTCTTTACAATAGAATGATTTATAATCCTTTGGGTATATACCCAGTAATGGGATTGCTGGGTCAAATGGAATTTCTATTTCTAGGTCCTTGAGGAATTGCCACACTGTCTTCCACAATGGTTGAACTAATTTACACTCCCACCAACAGTGTAAAAGTGCTTCTATTTCTCCACATCCTCTCCAGCATCTGTTGTCTCCAGATTTTTTAAGATCTCCATTCTAACTGGCATGATGTGGTAATTCCATGTGGTTTTGATTTGCATTTCTCTAATAATCAGTGATGATGAGCATTTTTTCATATGTTTGTTGGCCTCATATATGTCTTCTTTTGAGAAGTGAGAAGTGTCTGTTCATATCCTTCTCCCACTTTTGGATGGGTTTGTTTGTTTTTTTCTTGTAAATCTGTTTTAGTTCTTTGTAGATTCTGAATATTAGCCCTTTGTCAGAAGGGTAGATTGCAAAATTTTTTTTCCCATTCTGTTGGTTGCTGGTTAACTCTAATGATTGTTTATTTTGCTGTGCAGAAGCTCTGGAGTTTCATTAGATCCCATTTGTCTATTTTGGCTTTTGTTGCCAATGCTTTTGGTGTTTCAGTCATGAAGTTCTTGCCTATGCCTATGTCCTGAATGGTTTTACCTGGGTTTTCCTCTATGGTTTTTATGGTGTTAGGTCTTACGTTTAAGTCTTTAATCCATCTGGAGTTAATTTTAGTGTAAGGTGTCAGGAAGGGGTTCAGTTTCTGCCTTCTGCACACTGCTAGCCAGTTTTCCCAACACCATTTATTAAACAGGGAATCCTTTCCCCATTGCTTGTTTTTGTCATGTTTGTCAAAGATCAGATGGTTGTAGATTTGTGGTGTTGCCTCCGAGGCCTCTGTTCTGTTCCATTGGTCTGTATCTCTGTTTTGCTACCAGTACCATGCTGTTTTGATTACTGTAGCTTTGTAGTATAGTTTGAAATCAGGTAGCATGATGCCTCTGGCTTTGTTCTTTTTGTTGAGGATTGTCTTGGCTATGCGGGCTCTCTTTTGCTTCCATATGAAGTTTAAGATGTTTTTTACCAGGGTGTGAAGAAGGTCATTGGTAGCTTGACAGGGATAGCATTGAATCTCTAAATTACTTTGGGCAGTATGGCCATTTTCATGATATTGATTCTTCCTAACCACGAGCATGGAATGTTTCTTCATTTGTTTGTGTCCTCTCATATTTCCTTGAGCAGTGGATTGTAGTTCTTGAAGAGCTCCTTCACATCCTTTGTTAGTTGTACTCCTAGGTATTTTATTCTCTTTGTAGCAATTGTGAATGGGTGTTTGCTCATGATGTGGCTCTCTGCTAGTCTGTAATTGGTGTATAGAAATGCTTGTGATTTCCGTACATTGATTTTGTATCCTGAGAATTTGCTGAAGTTGCTTATCAGTTTAAGAAGATTTTGGGCTGAGATGATAGGGTCTTCTAAATATACAATCATTTGGTCTGCAAATAGAGACAATTTGACTTCCTCTTTTCTTAATTGAATACCCTTTATTTCTTTTTCTTGCCTAATTGCTCAGGCTAGGACTTCCAATACTATATTGAATAGGAATGGTGACAGAGGGCATCCTTGTCTATTGCCAGATTTCAAAGGGAATGCTTCCAGTTTTTGCCCATTCAGTATGATATTGGCTGTAGGTTTGTCATAAATAGCTTTTATTATTTTGAGATATGTTCTTTTGATACCTAGTTTATTGACAGTTTTTTAGCATAAAGTGCTGTTGAATTTTGTCAAAGGCCTTCTCTGCATCTATTGAGATAATCATGTGGTTTTTGTCTTTGGTTCTGGGTATGTGGTGAATTACGTTTATAGACCTGCATATGTTGAACCAGACTTGCATCAGTGATATGAAGCCTACTTGATCGTGATGGATAAGCTTTCTGATGTGCTGTTGCAATTGGTTTGTCAGTATTTTATTTTATTTTATTATTTATATACTTATTTTTTTGAGATGGAGTTTCGCTCTTGTTACCCAGGCTGGAGTGCAGTGGCATGATCTTGGCTCACCGCAACCTCCGCCTCCTGGGTTCAGGCAATTCTCCTGCCTCAGCCTACTGAGTAGCTGGGATTACAGGCATGCGCCACCATGCCCAGCTAATTTTTTGTATCTTTAATAGAGACAGGGTTTCACCATTTTGACCAGGATAGTCTCGATATCTTGACCTTGGGATCCACTCGCCTCGGCCTCCCAAAGTGCTGGGATTACAGGCCTGAGACACCACACCTGGCCTGTCAGTATTTTATTGAAGATTTTTGCATCTATGTTCATCATGGATATTGACCTGAAGTTTTCTTTTCTTGTTGAGTCTCTGGCAGATTTTGGTATCAGGATGACATGAGTCTCATAAAATGATTTGGGAAGGTTTCCCTGTTTTTGGATTGTATGGAATATTTTTAGAAGGAATGGTACCAGCTCCTCTTTGTATATCTGGTAGAATTCAGCTGTGAACCCATCTGGGCCTGGACTTTTTTTGCTTGGTAGGCTATTAATTGCTGCCTCAACTTCAGCCCTTGTTATTGGTCTGTTCAAGATTTTAACTTCTTCCTGGTTTAGGCTTGGGAGGGTGCTAGTGTCCAGGAATTTATCCATTTCTTCCAGGTTTACTGGGTTTATGTACATAGAGTTGTTTGTAGTAATCTTTGATTGTAGTTTGTATTTCTATGGAGTCTGTGGTGATATCCCTTTATTGTTTTTTATTGCATCTATTTGATTCTTCTGTCTTTTCTTTTTTATTAATCTGGCTAGTGGTCTGTCTATTTTGTTGATCTTTTCAAAAACCCAGCTCCTGGGTTTATTGATTTTTTGAGGGGTTTTTTTGTGTCTCTTTCTCCTTCAGTTCTGCTCTGATCTTAGTTATTTCTTGGCTTCTGCTAGCTTTTGAGTTTTTTTTTAATCTTTCTCCTCTAGCTCTTTCAATGTTGATGATAGGATGTGGATTTTAGATATTTCCTCGCTTCCCATGTGGACATTTATTGCTGTAAATTTTCCTCTAGACACTTCATTCTGGTACGTTGTGTCTTTGTTCTCTTTGGTTTCAAAGAACATCTTTATTTCTGACTTCATTTCATTTTTATCCAGTCGTCATTCTGGAGCCAGTTGTTTTGTTTCCATCAAGTTGTGTGGTTCTGAGTTAGTTTCTTAATTCTGAGTTCTAATTTCATTGCACTGTGGTCTGAGAGACTGTTTGTTATGATTTCCTCAGCATTTGCTGAGGAGTGATTTACTTCCAGTTATGTGGTCAATTTTAGAGTAGGTGCCATGCAGTGCTGAGAATAATGTATATTCTGTGGATTTGGGGTGGGGATTTCTGTAGGTGTCTGTTAGGCCTGCTTGGTCCAGATCTGAGTTCAAGTCCTGGATATCCTTGTTAAATTCCTGTCTCATTGATCTGTCTAATATTGACAGTGGAGTGTTAAAGTCTCCCACTATTATTGTGTGGGAGTCTAAGAGTCTATATAGGTCATTAAGAGTTTGCTTTATGTACCTGAGTGCATCTGTATTTGGTGCATATATATTTAGGATCATTAGTTCTTCTTGAGGCATTGGTCCTTTTACCATTATGTAATGCCCTTCTTTGTCTTTTTTGATCTTTGTTGGTTTAGAGCCCATTTTCTCAGAAACTAGAATTGCAACTCCTGCTTTTTTTTCTTTCCATTTGCTTGATAAATCTTCCTCTATCCCTTTATTTTTAGCCTATGTGTGTCCTTGCATGTGAGATGGGTTTCCTGAATACAGCACACTGAAGGGTTTTGACTTTCTATCCATTTCCCAGTCTGTGTCTTTTGAATGGGGCTTTAGTCCATTTACATTTAAGGTTAATATTGTTAAGTGTGAATTTGATCCTGCCATTTTGTTGCTAGCTGGATGTTTTGCCCATTAGTTGACACATTTTCTTCATTGTGTCAATGGTCTTTACCATTTGGTACATTTTTGGAGTGGCTGGTACTGGTTGTTCTTTTCTTTGTTTAGTGCTTCTTTCAGGAGCTCTCATAAGGCAGGCCTGGTGGTGGCAAAATATCTCAGCAATTGCTTGTCCATAAAGAATTTTCTTTCTCCTTCACTTATGAAGCTTAGTTTGGCTGGATATGAAATTCTAGGTTGAAAGTTCTTTTCTTTAAAGATGTTGAATGTTGGCCCCCATTCTCTTTTTGCTTATAGGGTTTCTGCCAAGAGATTTGCTGTGAGTCTGTTGGGCTTCCCTTTGTGGGTAACCTGACCTTTCTCTCTGGCTGCTCTTAGCATTTTCTCCTTCATTTCGACCCTGGTGAATCTGACGATTATGTGCCTTGGGGTTGCTCTTCTTGAGGAATATCTTTGTGGTATTCTCTGTATTTCCTGGACTTGAATGTTGGCCTGCCTTGATAGGTTAGAGAAGTTCTCCTGGATAACATCCTGAAGAGTTTTCCAGCTTGGATTCATTCTCTCTGTCACATTCAGGTACATCTATCAAACGTAGATTAGGTCTTCTCACATAATCCCATATGTCTTGGAGGCTTTGTTCATTTCTTTTCACTCTTTTTTCCTCTATTCTTGCCTTCTCACTTTATTTCATTGAGTTGATCCTTCTGCTTGGTCAATTTGGCTATTGAAGCTTGTGTATGCTTCACAAAGTTCTTGTGCTGTGTTTTCCAGCTCCATCAAGTCATGTATATTCTTCTCTAAGCTGTTTATTCTAGTTAGCATCTCATCTAACCTTTTTTCTAGGTTCTTAGTTTCTTTGCCTTGCCTGGCTCCCTGTCTTGGCCCCCTCCCTTTCAGTTGAATAGATGGCTCTGTCTCCCAGGCATTCCAGGCTCCAGTCCAAACGGCCACCCAGGCTTGTATGAGTTTCCGTGTGCCAACTAGGCACTGTCTGAAACTGCCACGCTCAAAACTTGTGGCTCTTTTCAGCCCAGGAATCTCCTGGTCTGTGGGCAGTGAAAACTTGTTTGGAAATACAGTGAGCACTCACCCTCTGCTGTTCTCGCTGGGAACTGCACTCGGGAGCTGTTCCTATTGGCCATCTTGGATCCTCCCTTAAAATAATTGTCCATGGTCATAAAGGCAGTAAGTTGCCTTTTACTCCATAGTCACAAAAACAAACCCAGCATTTGGGTATCCTGAAGTTTGTGCAATTGCATGTACCTGACCTGCAGTAGGTTGTTAACGATTCTAGCAATCTTATCTTCAGATGCTGCATTTTGGTTAATAGCATCAAAATCTTGCCTTACAAAAGTCAGTGACTTCATAGTAATCCTTGATACTTCCCATATCCATTTCTTACATTTAAGCCAGAAAGTCCTCTTGGTTTTACCTTTCTTAATTTCCTTAACTTTGGTGTCACCATATCTTATCACTTCAATCTTTGAGATTTTTCAGGTTTTCATCATTTATTTCTTGATGTATTCTAATAGTCACCTCTTTTGTTCCTGTGCTCATCTACTTCATCCAGTGTAATCTGCTTGCTGCTGACACATAGGTCTTCCTAAAGGCAAAATGTAATCAGACCTCAACAGCTTAGTGCTTTGCAATGTGGAATCTATTGTCCTATATAATTGACAATAAAGTCTCTAGAGATTAGTGAACTAACAAGCATGATAGTCATTGATTATTAGAGCTTCTGTTCCAGGCGTGTTTTGCCCAGAATGTACTTTCTTTCTTTTTTTTTTTTTTGAGAAGGAGTTTCGCTCTTGTTACCCAGGCTGGAGTGCAATGGCATGATCTCGGATCACTGCAACTTCCGCCTCCTGGGTTCAGGCAATTCTCCTGCCTCAGCCTCCTGAGTAGCTGGAATTACAGGCACACGCCACCATGCCCAGTTAATTTTTTGTATTTTTAATAGAGACGGGGTTTCACCATGTTGACCAGGATGGTCTCGATCTGTTGACCTTGTGATCCACTGGCCTTGGCCTCCCAAAGTGCGAATGTACTTTCTTAATTTAAATTTTATTCCTTCAGATAGAGTTTTCCTACACATCATTGGTTAAATCTCAATCTCTATTTATCTTGCTTATGGGTTTGTTTGTTAGTTTACTTGTTTATAATCTTTGTTCCAGCTGGAATGTAGCTCTGTGAAGAGAAGGATCTTTTTTTTTCCCAACTCTTATTCACTGATGCATCTCCAGTGCTTAGCACTGAATCTGTTAAAAGAAAAAAAAGCAGAAGCTCACTGAATATTTTCTGAGTAAAAGTGCTAGGCTAGGATACTAAAAACTAATAAATAAGTCAATCCATAACACTGTTGCTATCACATTTATTTAATAAAATAAGTGATATTATAATACCAAACATAGGAAGATCACAACTGCACAATAAAGAACATTTTAAAAATGGAGTCAAATTAACTCTATTAAAAACTTCTGGTCTGGCACAATGGCTCACGCCTGTGATCCCAGCATTTTAGGAAGCAAAGGCAGCAGATCACTGGAGCTCAGGAGTTCAAGGCCAGCGTGGGCAACATAGTGAGACCCCATTTTTACACAAAATACAAAACAAAATAGCCAGGCGTGTGGTGCATGCCTGTCGTCCCAGCTACGTGGGAGGCTGAGGCAGGAGGATTGCTTGAGCCTGGGGGTGGAGGTTTCAGTGAGCCAAGATTGCACAACTCTACTCCAGCCTGGGTGCTGGGTGGCAGAGTGAGATCTTGCCTCAAAAATAATTCCTACATTATTCTTATCTTTTCTTTTTCTTTTTTGAGACGGAGTCTCACTCTGTCACCAGGCTGGAGGCTAGTGGCATAATCTTAGCTTGCTGCCACCTCTGCCTCCTGGGTTGGAGCAGTTCTCCTGCCTCAGCCTCCTGAGTAGCTGGGACTACAGGTGCATGCCACCAAACCCAGCTAATTTTTGTGTTTTGGTAGAGATGGAGTTTCACCATGTTGGCCAGGCTTGTCTCGATCTCCTGACCTCATGATACCCCCGCCTTGGCCTCCCAAACTGCTGGAATTACAGGGGTGAGCCACCGTGCCTGGCCCATTGTTTTTATTTTTGTACTTTACTTTTGATGAAACATTTCCTCATATCTAGCCCCATAGCTGTCATCAAGAAGAGCTTTTGAAAGTCCAGTCCTTCTCTCTTTCCTTGTGCTAAAATAATTCTAGTAAGTTGCTGGTACAGAGCACACAGTAGGCCCATGTGTTCACCATTGCATTTATTTTATACATTTCTTTGTATTTGAGCATAAGCTTTGCCTCCAGACTTCTCTCCTCCAGACTGCCTCAAAGTTTAATTTACAGCTCAAATGTCAGTTGCCCTACTAGGCTTTCCTGTGCATCCTTAGGTAATATGAGTCTCTTACATGTTACTAATACCATTAGTTTTTTGTTTTTTTCAGATACAGGGTCTTACTTTGCTACCTTGTTGCCTAGGCTGGGGAAGAGTGGTGTGATGACAGCTCATTGCAGCCTGGAACTCCCAGGCTCACTGATCCTTTTGCCTCAGCCTCCTGATTAGCTAGGACTACAACTGTGTGCGGCCTCACTCTGCTACTTTTTTATTTTTATTTTTTGTAGAGACAAGTCTTGCTATGTTGCCAAGGCTGGTCTCCAGCTCCTGGCCTCAAGCAAAGTACTGAGATTTGACCTTGCAGAGTACTGAGATTGCAGGTGCGAGCTGCTGTGCTCAGCAACACACTTGTTTTTACACTTAATATGGTTGAGTTATAATTTGTATTTAAAAAATTTATTTCTGGGCCGAGCGCGGTGGCTCACGCCTGTAATGCCAGCACTTGGGAGGCCGAGGTGGGTGGATCGTGAGGTCCGGAGTTTGAGACAACCCTGACCAACATGGTGGAACCCTGTCTCTACTAAAAAATACAAAAATATCAGCCGGGCATGGTGGTGCGTGCCTGTAGTCCCAGCTACTCGGGAGGCTGAGGCAGGAGAATCGCTTGAAACCGAAAAACGGAAGTTGCAATGAGCTGGGATCATGATGCCATTGCACTCCGGCCTGGTGATAGAGTGAGACTGTCTTAAAAAAAAATTTCCTTAAATTGCGTGTTCCATTATAGGAGGAAGATGTTTTACTATTAGGAGTTGTCAGCATTTGAGGAGTAGATATCCTAGGCCACACATTTAATCTGACTTTATTTGGTCAAGAGATTTGACTAATCTGAATTGGGTAGTGTGTAATAACAACAGCTATACGCCAATTCTACTGTAAACACGTTATATACGTAATCTTATGTAGCCCTCAATTCTGTAAGACTAGATACTGTTTTACCCACATATTAGAGATGAAGATAAAAGTGATTCAGAAAGTTTAAATTTAACTTGAATGAAGTCAAATCAGTGGCAAAGATGAGTTTAGAAACCAGATCTTTCTGCCTCTTGCTTAGACACTGTGATGTGACATTGTGTAGCCCTGCACTATCTTAGCCAGACAACAGGCGCTAGCCACATCTGCCTGTTCAGCACTCGAAACATGGCTACCTCCAATTGCGATATGCCGTAACTATAAAATGCATGCTAAAATTTGAAGATTGTGTATTTTAAAATGAATGTAAAATATATCCATTATTAGACAGTTTTTAATTTGATTATACGTTGAAATGATAATGCTTGGAATATATTACATGAATAAAATATATTAGTAAAATTAATTTTGCTTTTTTAATGTCGATTCTAGACACTTTTAAATTGCACATGTGGTTTGCATTATGTTTCTACTGGGCAGCAGTGGTGTAGACTGCTGCTTTTTAAACTGTGGGTTGGGACCTACTAGGAAATCCAAAATCAATGTAATGTGCCACAATCAGAGATTTAAAAAATTTTAAAACCAGCCAGGCATCATGACTCAGGCCTGTAATCCCAGCACTTTGGGAGGCCAGGGAAGGCAGTTCAAGAGATGGAGACCATCCTAGCCAACATGGTGAAACTCTGTCTCTACTAAAAATACAAAAATTAGGTGGGCGTGGTGTCACACACCTGTAGTCCCAGCTACTTGGGAGGCTGAGGCAAGAGAATTGCTTGAACCCAGAAGGCAGAGGTTGCAGTGAGCCAAGATTGCACCAATGAACTCCAGCCTGGTGACAGAGCGAGACTCTGTCTTAAAATTTTTTTTTTTTAAACCAGATGGATTAGAACAGAACAGAATGGACTAGAAAAGAAAATTGAGTGTATCATGTGTAATAAGGTAAGTGCTGTTTGGTGAAACTGGTTTCAGTGGTTGGGCATGGTGACTCCTGCCTGTAATCCCAATACTTAGGGAGGCAGAAGCAGGAGGATAGCTTGAGCCCAGGATTTTGAGACCAATCTGGGCGATATAGCAAGACCCCATTTCCACAAAAAAAAACAACAAGTTGTTTCAATTATAGACATGTATTTGTAATAGCCATAATGTGAAATGTATTTCTAACCTTCTCTCCTTTCATACAACACAATGTGAAATGTATTTCTTAGTGTGAATCTCTGTCATAAAACTTGGAAAATAACTGATATAGATAGCCATAGTCAGTTTTGTTAGGATATAGAGTGCATTTCCATTAGAAAACATTTTCAACTTTCTCAAAGTTATTTTCATTTTCAGAATCACTCTAGGGTTCTGGATGGAATATGTTCCTGTGATTTTGCTGTCAATCCTTTAGCCTCCATGATAGTTTTCCTAGACTGTCACCCATCACTTCTTTACTTTCCTTCTTATGCAGCAAATTCCATGATTTATCACTTTAATAGCACCTTTGCACACAGTCCATTGCCTCTCTTGCTTTGACACATAGCCCTGGCAAAACACCAACTCTGGTTAAATCCTCTCATCTACTCATGCACCTGCATGCCATTGGAGACCAACACACAGCCTTGTTGTGTAGTTTCACTTGCCCTTCTTACCGCTCTGTGATCCTACTATTTCTCCCTAACCAGTGGTTGTCTAACATGCATCAGAACCACGTGTGTTTTATACAGATTGCTGGACCCTACCATGAGTTTCTGATTCAGCAGGCATATTGGCTATCTAGTACTGTATAATAAATTAACCAAAAACTTAGCACTTTACAATGAACTTTAAAAAGAACAATCTCACCATTTCTGAGGGTCAGGAATCTGGAAGAAACACCACTTAGTAGTTGTGGCTTAGGATACTTGGTGAAGTAGCAGTGAAGAGGTTGGTTGGGCTGTAGTCATCAAAAGGCCTGGGGATACACTCCCAGACTTAGAGGAATGGCTGTTGGCCAAAGCCATGTGGGCTTTGCCACGTGGGCCTCTCTAGGCCAGCTGGTTTTGTATAGAACAAGTGATAAGAGAGGTGAATACCAGGAGGCAGGAACCATTGGGGACCATCTTAGAGGATGACGACCACCATTGTCTAAGGTGGGGACTGAGAACTTGCATTTTTTAGCAAGTTTCCAGGGGGATGCTGATGCAGTTGGTCAAGGGATCACACTTTGAGATTTACTAACCTGGTCCATTCACTCTTCTACTCTGAAGACCAATGGTTTCAAACTGCCATCCATTCAGACTTGGAAGCTTGAGTGATTTTAAGGTAATCAGTTTTACTGTCCTCAATTTTCATATTTTATATGAATATATGTATATATACACACACATATATAAACATATATATACACACACATACATATATAAACATATATATGCACACACGTGTATATATACATAACTTTCCTAAAATCTATCTGCTTTAGAATGTTCCTATGCAAGAAGATTGAGAGTTCCCTTTTCCTGTTTTTTTTCTTCAAATTTTATGTTGTTTTTATTCATTGTGTACTGATGATAGTTAGGAAACTCAAATAGAAAAATAGTTGTTGTTTTTTTTTTTTTTAAAAAAAAACTTGGCCAGGTGCAGTAGCTCACACCTGTAATCCCAGTACTTTGGGAGGCTGAGGTGAGTGGATCACAAGGTCAGGAGTTCGAGACCAGCCTGGCCAATATGGTGGAACCCCATCTCTACTAAAAATACAAAAAACAGGAAATTAGCTGGGCATGATGGCAGGTGCCTCTAGTCCCAGCTACTTGGGAGGCTGAGGCAGGAGAATTGCTTGAACCCAGGAGGTGAAGGTTGCAGTGAGCCAAGATCGCACCACTGCACTTCAGCCTGGGTGACAGAGCAAGACTCTGTCTACAAAAAAACAACAAACCACCCCCCAAATCTTATAGGCCTTATGACTAGAAAACAATCTGACTTAAATACCAGTTATTTTTGCAAAGAATAACAGAATGATCAATAAAAAACAGTCAAACATAAAATTATATAAAATTATTTGTTTAAAGACAGAGTCTCATTCCTGTTGCCCAGGCTGGAGTGCAGTGACATGATTATGGCCCATTGTAGCCTCAACTTCCCATGCTCTGGTAATCCTCCCACCTCAGCCTCCCAAGTAGCTGGGACTACAGGCATGTGCTATGATGCCCAACTACTTTTTTTGGTAATTTTTGTAGAGATGGAGTTTTGCTATATTGCCCAGGCTGGTCTTGAACTCCTGAGCTCAAATAGTCTGTCCACCTCAGCCTCCCAAGTGCTGGGATTACAGGTGTAAGCCACTGCGCCTGGAAAAATATATATAATTAAAATTGAAATGGCATCTCTTTCTATTCACCTTCCCCAAATTATATGAAAATCACAATAGGAACATTTATTAGAGATGACTAATAAAAGGTTATGAGTTGAAGAATGAAGAGTGTATCTGTGTTTGTGTATATATGTGTGAAAAACAGTTTTTGCTAGGGAAATTATTTCGGGAAGGTGAATAGAAATACCATTTCAAGCAGAAAAAGGAATAATGTAAATTATTCTGTTGAAGAGTCTTGTATTTTTTAAATGAATGATTCTGGGTATCAGATTATCATGCTATTTTGATTTGCTAAGAAATAAAATATCTAAAATGTGAACAGATAAAAGAATGACCACTTTTTTTTTAACATTTTGCTTTGTTTTTTAAACAGAGTCTCACTCTGTCACTCGGGCCAGAGTGCAGTGGTGTGACCTTGGCTCACTGCAGTTCGGCCTCCTGGGTTCAGGGGATTCACCTGCCTCAGCCTCCCAAGTAGTTGGATTACAGGCATGCACCACCAAAACAAGCTAATTTTTTTCTTCTTCTTCTTCTTATTTTTTTTTAGTAGAGATGGGGTTTCACCATGTTGACCAGGCTGGTCTCAAACTTCTGACCTCAAGTGATCTGCCCACCTTGGCCTCCCAAAATGCTGGGATTACAGGCGTGAGCCACTACTTCCGGCTGATCACATGGTTTTTTAATATTCTATTGGAACATTGTCTAACAGATTTACACATGAATTATCCAATTTTCTGGGGATATATATCTTTTTAAACTTACTCTTTCCTGTTGATAAAAATATTTTATAATTTAAAAATTTACCAGTTCTCTAAGGGTAGATGCAGAATTTTAAAAGACTAATAGCAATATATTTTTGTCCAATACAATTTTGTCCAGAAGATATGTGAATCATTTCTGTTCTATAGAAACAATAACTCAGGCTGGGGGCGGTGGCTCACGCCTGTAATCTCAGCACTTTGGGAGGCCAAGGTGGGTGGATCACGAGGTCCAGAGATCGAGACCATGGTGAAACCCCATCTCTACCAAAAATACAAAAATTAGCTGGGTGTGGTGGCACGCACCTGTAGTCCCAGTTACTCAGGAGGCTGAGGCAGGAGAATTGCTTGAACCTGGGAAGTGGAGGTTGCAGTGAGCTGAGATTGCGCCACTCCACTCCAGCCTGGCAAAACAACGAGACTCCATCTCAAAAAAAAAAAAAAAAAAAAAGAAAGGAAAGGAAAGAAAAGGAAAGAAAAGAATTGGGAGGCCGAGGCGAGTGGATCACAAGGTCAACAGATCGAGACCGTCCTGGTCAACATGGTGAAACCCCGTCTCTACTAAAAGTACAAAAAATTAGCTGGGCATGGTGGCGCGTGCCTGTAATCCCAGCTACTCAGGAGGCTGAGACAGGAGAATTGCCTGAACCCAGGAGGCGGAGGTTGCGGTGAGCTGAGATCGTGCCATTGCACTCCAGCCTGGGTAACAAGAGCGAAACTCCATCTCAAAAAAAAAAAAAAAAAAGAAAGAAAAGAAAAGAAAAGAAAGAAACAATAACTTAAAGGTTGCATTTGTATTGCCCTGTAGGGCATTAACCAGTTTTATATCTAATTTAGCAGTTTTATTTCATCACACTTCCTTTCAGGAAAAATACACATGGTCTCTGCTATCTCCCTTTGAGCTTGCTTTACCATCTTGCTAGTTCCCTTATTAATGGGTCCTTCTTTAAATATATCTTTGGTTACCTGCTCACTTTATATTTGTATGAGTCATATTTTGAATTTTTGTAAAGTAGACTTTGTCAAATTTCAGTGACTATCCTTTTAAAAGTCTTACTTAAAATATCTATATTTACAATGTACCAGATGTTACATCCTTAGCAACTTTTAAAAGTCATAATGAAAAATTTTATATGCCAATTTAAAAATGTGTAGGCTAGACATGGTGGCTCACGCCTGTAATCCCAGCACTTTGGGAGGCTGAGGCAGGCAATCACTTGGGATCCTTTGGGAGGCCAAGGCAGGAAGATCACTTGGGTGGGCCAGGAGTTTGAGACTAACCTGGCCAACATGGCAAAATTCCGTCGCTACAAAAAATATCAAAAATTAGCTGGACGTGGTGGCACATGCCTGTAGTCCCAGCTACTCTGGAGGCTGAGACACCAGAATCGCTTGATCCAGCCTCCTTGTGATCACCACCATGCCCAGCCTCCTTGTCTTATTACTCTTGGTGTCTGTCTAGTTTCTGTGCCTTACACACAGCTGTTCAGAAAATGTTTGCTAAATGAATAAATATATTGACTTATTTTAGGCTGGGTGTGGTGGCTCATGCCTGTAATTGCATCACTTTGGAAGGCCAAGGAGGGCGGATCACGAGGTCAGGAGATGAAGACCATCCTGGTTAACACAGTGAAACCCTGTCTTTACTAAAAATACAAAAAATTAGAGGATGTGGTGGTGGGCGCCTGTAATCCCAGCTACTCAGTAGGAGAATCATTTGAATCCCAGAGGTGGAGGTTTCAGTGAGCCGAGATCACGCCACAGCACTGCTGCCTGCATGACAGAGCGATACCCTATCTCAAAACAAAACAAAACAAAAGTGTAAAGATAGAATTAAAAAAAATTATTATAGTGTGTATTTCAGGAAAAAAAATGTCCTGGGTGATATTTCATTACTTCTTTTGCCTTGAGCTTTTAACACCTTCTTCCCTTTCTCTTAATTGTTCTCCGTTTTGACTTTCCTTCTTTATTATTTCACTGATTAAATGGAAAGCACTCACAGAAAATCTGCCACATCTCTTCACTGTCCACTCAGTCCTTGTAGACTGTGCTTTTCTGATGCTCCTGGTCTGTTGCTGTGCTCCCACCTGTCAGTCTGGTGCTGTTCATTATCGTGTTCATGCAAGGATAGTCTTCCGAATCAAGAGCTAACACTTTTTGTGTTTGCCTACTGTTCTTTTTCATTCGTTTATGTAATAATCCTCATTTTTTAACATAGCCTCATAATAGTAACAGTTTTTAGAGATGACAACAGGTTACGAGTTGGAAGAATCAAGAGCGTACGTGTGTTTGTGTATATATGTGTGAAAAAGAGATTTTGCTAAGGAAAGAGCAATGACAGGAAATCTTTATTCATTTTTTAATTATTTTATTTTTATTATTTTTAAAATTTTTAAAAAGTAAATTTTGTTTTGTGTTTGTTTGATTGTTTTATGAAAGAGTGTCTCACTCTATCACCCGGGCTGAAGTATAGTGGCACAATCTCAGCTCACTGCAACCTCTGCCTCCCAGTTCAAGAGATCCTCCCACCTCAGCCTGCCAAGTAGCTGAGACTACAGGGGCACGCCACCATGCCTAGATAATTTTTGTATTTCTTTTTTGGTAGAGATGAGGTTCACCATGTTGTCCAGGAGGGTCTCCAACTCCTGGACTCAAGCAATCCACCTGCCTCCACCTCCCAACATGCTGGTATTACACGTGTGAGCCACTGGGTCAGGCCAATATTTATTGATTTCCAGAGATTGGGGCAGAGACATAGAAATCAAGTTTTATCTCAGATTTCACTTTCCACTAAATGTTTATATTATAATTATAAAAGGAAATTGAAGGGAATATTGGCATAAATAAATAAAATTTCCCATCATTCTTTGTACCCCCACCCCATTCTGTCCTTAGGTCCATCCACCAGACTGTGAAATTCCCTGGCCAGGTACTTTGTCTTATTATTATTATTATCATTATTTTTTGAGATGAAGTCTTGCCCTGTTGCCCAGGTTGGAGTGCAGTGGCCTATCTCAGCTCACTCTTGAGTTCAAGCAATTCTCCTGTCCCAGCCTTCTGAGTAGCTGGGATTATAAATGTGTGCCACCATGCCCAGTTAACTTTTGTATTTTTAATAGAGAGATAGAGTTTTGCCACGTTGGCCAGGCTGGTCTCGAACTCCTGACCTTGTGACTTGCCTATCTCAATTTCCCCAAGTGCTGAAATTACAGGTGTGAGCCACCACGCTCAGCCTCCTTGTCTTATTAATCTTGATGTCTGTCCAGTTCCCGTACCTGACAGTTGTTGTTCAGAAAATATTTGTTAAATGAATAAATATATTGACTTATTTCAGGCCAGGTGCGGTGGCTCATGCCTGTACTCCCACCACTTTAGAAGGCTGAGGAGGGTGGATCACAAGGCCAGGAGATCGAGACCAGCCTTGCTAAAATGGTGAAAACCCGTCTTTACTAATAACACAAAAATTAGCTGGTGTGGTGGTGGGTGCCTGTAATCCCAGCTACTCTGGAGGCCGAGGCAGGAGAATCACTTGAATCCCAGAGGCGGAGGTTGCAGTGAGCCGAAATGGTGCCACTGCACTCCAGCCTGGGTTACAAAGCAAGACTCTGTCTCAAAAAAAGTGCACCTTATTTCAATAACTTTTTATACACTGTCTCATAAAGTGAGGAAATTTGTATTTTTTAAATTTATTCAACCCATTTATTATGTTTTTACTATGGTATTTGGATAGATTCTGGGGTTGGATTCAATGGTGAACAAAGACAAACATGGTTTAGTAATGGTCTGGATATTCAGGGCTCATCAATTCTAAGATCTAGGCAAGATGAATTATTTTATGCTGTAACTCAATAGACGTGATGAAAACTCACAGCTGGAAGGAAGTTTAGGTATAATCTAATCTCATGGCCTTATTTCATAGATGAGGTAACTAAAAGTCAAGAAAGTTTAAGTGATTTGACCTCATATCATACAGTTGCAGCTCTTATCACAGCTGCGAACTCCCTTCCATGGCTTCATCCATTAACACTCATCTTGTTGCCAAGCATTTGAATACGTGGCAAACTTTTTGTTGTTGTTAATTCATGGGTTTTTGTGAATTGTGAATTGTTTGCATCTGAATTTAATACAGCCTTTAACTTTCAGGTTCACATGGTCATCTGCTCTTTGCAACTTGTCATCTATGGAGTATTTATGAAAATATCTTCATTTGGGAAATCAGGTAAGTTTTTTTGCTTGGAGGTGCTTCAGAAATGCTGATTCATTTCAAAAAGAAACACTTGATTAATCTGTGGCAGCAGCAGTGGGCAAACCACAGACGACAGGCCAGATCTGGCCTGATACTTCTTTTTCTACAATCATGAGCTAACAATGATTTTTATGTTTTTGGATAGTTAAAAATGAAAAGAAGAATAGTATTTTCTGACATGTGAAAGCAATATGAAATGCAAATTTTAGCATCGATTGTTACAGTTTTATCAGAACACAGCCATGTGCATCTGTTTAAGTATTGCATATGGCTGCCTTCTGAGTACAACAGCACAGTGAAATAGGTGCAGAATAAATTATATGGCACTCAAAGCTTAAAATATTTATCACGGTGGGGCACTGGCTCACACCTGTAATCACTGCACTTTGGGAGGCTAAGGCAGGCTGATGGTTTGAGGCCAGGAATTCGAGACCAGCCTGGCCAACACGGCAAAACCCTGTCTCTACTAAGAATACAAGAATTAGCCAGGCATGGTGGCAGGCACCTGTTGTTCCAGCTACTCAAGAGGCTGAGGCAGAAGCATCCCTCGAACCCAGGAGGCGGAGGTTACAGTGAGCTGAGATCACACCACTGCACTCCAGCCTGGGCGACAGAGTAAGACTTCGTCTCAAAAAAAAAAAAAAAAAAAAAAGAAATGTAAAAGTTAGCTGGGTGTGGTGGCATGTGACTGTGGTCCTAGCTACTCAGGAGGTTGAGGTGGGAGAATCACTTGAACAGAGGTAGAGGTTGCAGTGAGCCGAGATCTTGTCCCTGTACTCCCACTCCAGCCTGGGTGACAAAGGAGCCTCTGTCTTAAAAAAATTTTACATATATATATATATATATACGTATATATATATACGTGTATATATACGTGTAAATATATATATATATTCTAGCCCTTTACTGAAAAAGTTTACTCATCCCTGAATTACAGCAATGAATACCATACTATTCTTCCCTCTCACTCCCAATACTTAAGAGACATTTAGATAGGAAAATTAAGAGACGTTTAATAGGAACCAGTGATTTCAGTATCTTTGAGGAGTAATCCAAAGGTTTATCCCTAAATTGCAAGTAACCCAAAATTAGTCTAGATTTATTTTTACTTATTTTTGTTGTTGTTGTTGTTGTTGTTTTGAGACAGAGTTGCTCCGTCGCCCAGGCTGGAGTGCAGTGACATGATCTCGGCTCACTGCAACCTCTGCCTCCCAGGTTCAAGCAATTCTCTTGCCTCAGCTTCCCACGTAGCTGGGACTACAGGCGCCTGCCACCATGTCCAGCTAATTTTTTGTATTTTTAGTAGAGACGGGGTTTCACTGTGTTAGCCAAGATGGTCTCGATCTCCTGACCTCGTGATCTGCCTGCTTTGGCATCCCAAAGTGCTAGGATTACAGGTATGAGCAACCGCGCCTGGCCTTAGATTTATTTTCACTTTCTCTTCTTCATTAATACTATGTGTAATGTCTGTGTATTCCTTTCCCGGATGAATTAAAGCTTACAAGTGATGTTTGCATCTATCTGTCCGACATAAAACGCTTTCTGCAGCATACCAACAGAAGGTATGCATTGAAGTAATTTGTAAAGAGACAGCAAAGAACAGCCTTGCCACGGATGTGACTGTGTTGTCTACAGTGGACATGTTACTTTGTGGTTACTGTGTCTCCAGCTTCTTACACTCAATGCCTAGAAAGTTAAAACTATATATTTCGCATGGATTTAAAAGCTTAAAGTTCTTTTGAGAAGGGAGTTCTGGGCTGATAATAGAAGCAGCCAGATACAGTTTCTTCTTAGACTTAACGGAGACTTCCTCAGTTACTAACACACATTGTACGACAACTTCCCCTCAGAAACTTCACCAATGAAGTTTACTGACAGTCCAGTGATAAAGAAATACTGAAAATGAATACATGTATGAAAGTGTTTACCCTCATTGGATGTTAAAATAAAGCAACTTAAAACAGTGATGAGATACCAGTTTTTATACATTGAATTACAAAGAATAGAAGATTGCACTTTCTTTTTTTTTTTTTTTTTTTGAGACGGAGTTTTCGCTCTCGTTACCCAGGCTGGAGTGCAATGGTGCGATCTCGGCTCACCGCAACCTCCGCCTCCTGGGTTCAGGCAATTCTCCTGCCTCAGCCTCTGGAGTAGCTGGGATTACAGGCGTGCACCACCATGCCCAGCTAATTTTTTGTATTTTGAGTAGAGACAGGGTTTCAGCATGTTGACCAGGATGGTCTCGATCTTGACTTCGTGATCCACCCGCCTCGGCCTCCCAAAGTGCTGGGATTACAGGCTTGAGCCACCGTGCCCGGCCTCACTTTCTTTTTTAAGACAGGGTTTCACCATGTTGCCCAGGCTGGTCTCTGACTCCTGGCTCTCAAGTGATCCTCTTGCCTTGGCCTCCCAAAGTGCTGGGATTACAGGCGTGAGCCACCAAACCTGGCCAAAGATTACACTTTCTAATATTGGCTGTTATGTAGCGACATCATGAATGTTGGTATTCTTTTCTGAGACAAAGTTTATTTTTTGACACTCAAAAGATTTCCAAAAGAGATGTAAAATGCCATTCAAGATAATTCATTTGAATACTGAAAGTTTTGGTACAATAAATACCAGGCCAGGTGCAGTGGTGCACACCTGTGGTACTGGCCACTCAGGAGGGCCAGGTGGAAGGATTACTTGAACCCAGCAGATTGAGGTCAACCTGGGCAACATACTGAAATCACATTTCTAATAAATAAATAAATAAATAAATAAATAAATAATAGATGGAAATTCACAGTCTAACTTAAATCCCATTTTGAATATGCTGTCGTTCAACCAAAACACAAATCTACCATGCCACTCGTCTGCTTAAAATTCTTTGAGGCTTTCCAGTAATCTGCTGAGTAAATCCAGTTTCTCTAGAGAGGGATTTGAAGTCTCTGTTATATTGGCCTGGACCTCTCCCCTCTTTTTCGTTGCCATTCTACCTGTACAATAAATTCTCTTCCCACTTATCCATGTAAACTCATCCCTCCAGCAATTGTCCCCCAATCACTTCTGCATTTTTCTTTAAATTCTTTCCTGGATCATTTGCAAATGCTATACTTTCTCCCACCGTAAAAATCAAATTCTCTCTGGGTAGTCTTCATCTATCATACCATTTCTCTCCTTAAAAAAAAATTAATCTTTTTAAAGAGTTGCCTATATATTTTTGTCATTTGTCTCCAATTTTACCCCCTCATTTTTTTCTTGAGCCCTCTCAATTTTTTATTGTTTATTATAGAAAGATTTAAACAACCTAAAAACAAAAAAGAGAGAGTTGTAAAATGAATACTCCAACACCCATCAATTAGCCTCTACCAGCTTATTTCGAAGTCAATCACAGGCATATGAACACATTTAAACAAAATTTCAGACTCATTCCCCCACCAAACTATTCTTGTCAAAGTTAAAAATGACCTTCATATCATTTACTTAGTGGATTAAAATGGAAACATATATAGTGTTCTGTAAAGCAATAATTTGGATTGAAAATATACATATTATTAAAAATAGAAAACACAGAAATTCTGTCACGTAGAGATAATCATTGTCCACATTTTAGTGTTTATACTGTTATTATTATTATTATTATTTTTGATTCGGAGTTTCGCTGTTGTTACCCAGACTGGAGTACAATGGCACGATCTCGGCTCACTGCAACCTCCACCTCCTGGGTTCAGGCAATTCTGCCTCAGCCTCCTGAGTAGCTGGGACTACAGGCGTGCACCACCATGCCCAGATAATTTTTGTATTTTTAGTAGAGACGGGGTTTCACCTTGTTGACCAGGTTGGTCTCGATCTCTTGACCTCGTGATCCACCTGCCTCGGCCTCCCAAAGTGCTGGGATTATAGGCGTGAGCGCCCCGCACCTTTTTTTTTTTTTTTTTTTTGAGACAGAGTCTTGTTCTATCACCTGGTCTGGGGTACAGTGGTGCTATCTTGGCTCACTCCAACTTCTGCCCCCTGGTTCAAGAGATTCTCCTGCTTCAGCCTTCCCAGTAGCTGGGACTACAGTCACCTGCCACTGTGCCCAGTTAATTTTTGTATTTTTAGTAGAGACAGGGTTTTACCATGTTGGTCGGGCTGTTCTCAAACTCCTCACCTCAGGTGATCTGCCTGCCTCGGCCTCCCAAAGTAGTGGCACTAACATTGTTTTCTGCAGCCTCAATCTCCTGGGCTCAAGGCTCAGGTAATCTTCCTGCTTCCAACTCCCAAGTAGGTGGATTCACAAACGTTCACTACCCCACTTCGCTAATTTTTAGAATGTTTTGTAAAGGAGTCTTTCTATTTTGCTCAGTCTGTTCTCAAACTCCTGGGCTCAAGAGATCCTGCCACCTTGACCTCCCAAAGTATCTTTTAATGTTCAATGTTGCAGGTCTAAATAGTCATTTTGTAGAGCTCTTTAGCATTCCATCACTTTTGTGTTGCAAATAATCTTCTCTATTTGTACATTTGTGTTTCCAATTTAACTTTCATAAATGTTACATGCATGTCATCCTTTTAAAGATCTGTATGCACATGTGTTGTATTTCTTCAGGATAAATTGCTGTATTAGAAGTGGGATTTCAAGTAATGCATATTTTTAAAGCTACAAAGCAATATTTTTTCAAAACTATAAGCATTTAGTCCACAGGATACTAGCCAGCTGGCAAAAGAAGTGTTCTTACTGGTAACAGTTGGTCACTGAGAAAATAAAAAAAGCAGATGTGAAAATGCTGTGATTCTTGAAATGTCATGCTGTTTACCAAAAAGACTCTGTGGTGCCTGGGTGATGAGCATGGGTGATGAGAGGTTTTCTGTAAGACCATACAAGTCTAATAGAGGAGAAGCTTCATTTATAAGCAGCCTCAGATTTTCCATCTAATAACGGTGGGTCATGGAACCTGACCAGCTCTTTACTCAGCGTGTATACTCAACCTTTACGGAAATAGATTATCAGAATCAAAAACTGAGAACTGATAGAATGAGCCTAGTTTAGGAATAAAATCTTCAGTCCAATTTTTCAAATTAATCTCATTAGCCATAATTTATTTTATTTGTAAGGTCTATATTTAAGATCCTTTATGTGGCTAGAAAATACTTTAGAGTTATTCTTATCTTTCACCCAGTGAAATAAATTGCTTTATAATATCCTACAGAGATGATCATTCTCAACTCTTCCAATTACAAATTGATTAATTTTTAACATATTTACTTTTTAGTTATGAGGAAGACCACTTGGACTAAATTACATTTTAAATTACAAAAATAATTAAATTATTTTCTATGATAATAAATTATATATTTCTGAAATATCTAGCCATTGTTTCTAATCCCAAACTCTGTAACATTTCATAATAAATCTATAATAGTTACTTTTTTTTTTAAACTTTGCTTACCCTTTCCCTGCAGTATCTATTTTTTATTTCTACAGACAGGGTCTTTGTCTGTTGCCCTGGCTAGAGTGCTGCAGCACCATCATAGCTCTCTGTAACCTCAAACTGGTAGACTCGAAGGATCCTTCTGCTTCAGCCACCTGATAGCTGGGATGATAGGTGCACGCCACCATGCTCAGCTAATTCTTTAAAATTTTTTCTTTTTTGGTAGAGAAGGGGGGCTCATATGTTGCCCAAGTTGGTTTCCAACACCTGATCTCGAGTACTCCTCCTGCATCAGCCTCTCTGAGCACTGGAATTACAGATGTCAGCCACTGTGCTGTTACTCTTTTAAAATAATATTTTAAGAAAAATATCTATCTTCATCCCTCCCTCCCTCCCTCCCTCCCTTCCTTCCTTCCTTCCCTTGTCTCCTTTCCTTCTTTCTTTTTCTTTCTTTCATTCATTCTTTCTGACAGTGTCTTGCTCTGTCATCCAGGCTGGAATGCAGTGGTGTAATCGCCACTCACTATAGCCTTGACCTCCTATGCTCAAGCCATCCTTTCACCCCAGCTCAGCCTCCCAAGTACGTGGGACTACAGGGTCCAGCACCACTCCTGATCTGTTTTTTGTTTTGTTTTTTAAAATTTTTCATGGAGTTTGCAGGGGAGTCTCACTGTGTTGCCTAGGCTGGTCACAAACTCCCAGGATCAAGTGATCCTCTCACCTCGGCATACCAAAATGCTGGGATTACAGGCATGAGTCATCGAACCTGGCCAAAAATATCTTTCCGCATTTGGAAAGAAACTTCATGCCTCTCCCTGAGCTTTCTGTTCTGAGTGTACATCTCTAGTTTCCTCAAGAAATCTTTATGTGACAATTGTATATTTTATCCTTTGCCATTCTGAGGGGGTCCTAGTTTGTTCCTGCACCTTTTTATATGTAATGTCAAAATCAGAAAACGAGGCTTTTGCCTTAGATATGAATTCTGTCAGGATCATTGTGAATATTTGTTCCCATAATATATGCATGTCGGTATATGCTGCAAATGTATTTGTTACTAGTTTATCTTTTAATAGACCAAGTACTTGTTTTTATCCCACTGATTTCACTAACCTGTATATTACTCTGCTTTTTTTCTGACAAGAGGCAGTGATGTAGATGATTTTTAAAAAGATTTTTTTTTCTGATTAAATAAATAGCACATGTGGTAAATGGTCAAATACTAGGTTGGTGCAAAAGTAACTGACTTTTTGTCATTTTTTAAAAATATAAAAACAATAGCAAAAACCACAAGTACTTTTGCACAAACCTAGTGTTACAGAAATGTTGACTTAGAACATGGACTTTTCTGTAATCTCTCTCCTCTTCACATATGAATGTAAATAATTGGTAAACGTAATTGATAGATTTCCCCCACCTCTCACATATTTATATGTAGAAACACCCTGAGGAAGAGGGCTTATTCAGAGCTTGGGCTTTGAAGTCTGATTGTCTTAAATTCTGACTCTGCCACTCACTAATCAATGCAGTTTCCTCATTTTTAAAGTGATGATGATGTACCTACCTGATCAAGATGTTGTGATTATTCAGCGAGATAACACGTAAAATGCTCCAGGATGGGTGCAGTGGCTTAGCACTTTGGGAGGTGAGGCGAGCAGATCACAAGGTCAGGAGTACAAGACCAGCCGGGCCAATATGATGAAACTCCATCTCTACTAAAAAAATTAAAAAATTAGCCAGGCGTGGTGGCGGGGTGCCTGTAATCTCAGCTACTTGGGAGGCTGAAGAATTGCTTGAACCCAGGAGGCAGAAGTTGCAGTGAGCCAAGATCGGGCCACTGCACTCCAGCCTGGGCCACAGAGTGAGACTCTGTCTCAAAAAAAAAAAAATATTGCTCCATACACATGTCATAATATTAAGTTTTCATTTAAGGTTAGCCATTTTTATGTGTCTATAATGCATATTATATATCAATTTAGTGACAGGAATCACACAGAATTTTATTTTTACTTAATAATATATACTTATGCCTTGAAGCTTTTTCATATTATATAAATGTAATTGTTAATTTCAATTACATCTTTAAATGGCTGCACAATATTGCAGGTAGTATTGTAATATTATGTAAATGTATCTTAGTTTATTTAAATAATGCTCATCTGATAAACATTAAGTGTAGCCTCAACGGTATGCTGGAAGTTTTTGTATCCCCTCAGGAGAGCTGATTGTCATACCTCTTCACACATTCAGATGACATCGCATGAGTAGCTTGAGATCAGCTAGTAGTAGTATTTACACTATGGAAATTGGCAAATGCTAGGTCAGGGGTCTAGGACATACTACCCCAAAGTATAGCATCTTAGCGTATTTAGTATTTTAAGCTGATGGAATTTGAGAAATAGCATGCACAGGATTTTATGATCTTTTCCTGAAGCAGGTTGTAAGACTCCTCCTGAGAGGTGTCTTTCCTCTACTCAAAGAAAAGGAATATCCTTATCTCTGAAAACACAGTAACACCAAAGGGAATCTGAGTAAACAGATCTGGCTGGTTTTACACTTAGGACTTTTTTTGTCCTATCGCATTTCTCCATGACTCTACTCTTCAAACCAAGCATAAAAATACTCAGGCTTAACTGCTTATTTGGGTCTTCATTGCCTAATGAAGGCTCCTGTACCACAGAAAACGTAATATTAAATAAATTTCTGTGCTCTCCTATTGTTATTCTGTCTTTTGTTCACCTAATGAAACTAAGATGGGTAGAAGGAAAGGTGTTTCCTTCCCTACAGTCACCACCCTCACATACACCATTTTCCAGTACATGGTTAATCAGGCTGCTGTCAAACTCCGGGTCTCAAGTGATCCTCCCATTTCACCATCCTAAAGTATTGGAATTACAGGCATGAACAACCACACCCAGCCTAAAAATTATTTTATAGAAAGCTTTTTATATGTCTGTTGAGATGATCATATCTTTGTCCTTCATTCTGTTGATGTGATATGTCACATTTATGGATTTGTGTATATTGAACCATTCTTGCATTCCTGGTATAAATCCTACCTGATTGTGGTACATTATCTTTTTGATGTGCTGTTGGATTTGGTTTCCTGGAATTTTCTTAAGGATTTTTGCATCTCTCTCTCTCTTTTTTTTAATTTAAGGATTTTTGCATCTCTCTCTCTTTTTTTTAAATTTAAGGATTTTTGCATCTATCTGATTTTGCATCAGGAATATTATTGACCTATAGTCTTCTTTTTGTTATTATTGTTGTGTCCTTGTCTGGTTTTGACATCAGGGTAATGTTGACCTTATACAATGTGTCAGGGAGAATTCTCTTCTTTTCCGTTTTTTTGGAATAGTTTCAGGAGGATTGGTATTAGCTCCTCTTTAAATGGAAAAAATTATCCGTGACACTTGTTGAAGGCAGTAAGACTTTATTCAAGGGGAAACTATCGAGATAGGTGTACAGAGTTCTTCTGGGGTCTTGCAGTGGGGTGAAAGATTGAGCTCAACTATTAATACAACAGGAAAAAGTGAGAATTTATAATCAAGGAGCTGAGTGGGATTCAGTGGGTGGAAACTAAGCAAAAACATCAAGGGTAAGGGGATTCTGGCTAAACCAAAGTAATAGGATTCTTGCTGAAGACAGACCTGGGTACTCAGACATCACCTGGGGGCTAGTGGAGGCTAGGAAACCTAACCAGGTGTATAGAGTGATCAGATATGGAAGGAGGGAAGTTCTGGTTGAACTGACCTATGAGAATTTCTGCTAAAATTGAACAATGAAGAGACCAACACTCAGGGTCATTCTCTGGGTTGCTTAAGACTGATCCGGTTTTCACTGGGTTCTCAAGTTCTCAAGCATTCTGCAGAATGTGCTGAGAGAGCAACATCCTGAGATAAGAAGGAGGTGACCAGAACAGCCCAGACTCTGTCCCAGGTCCTCCAGAGCAAGATGTCCTTCAATGAGTTAGTCTAGTATGTCAAGAGACCCTGGGATATAAAACCCAGGGTGGGTTTGCAGAGTTTCAGCTGTGGTAGAAGTGGAGAAGGCACAGACAAGACTCCATCTGCCCAAGGGAGCTTTCCACAGCCTTGGAGGACTCATAGTCTTCCGTATTTTCTTGCTGCATATTTGTAACTAATATATCCAGTTCATGTGTCTGTGGCGTGTGAGGGTGTTCTGTTTTACTGGACTCAGACAAGTTGGCAACCAGTGCACCAGGAACCTGCTTCACAAACACAGAAACCCCAGAATCGGGTCCTAGTTCCAAAGAGCTCAGAAGAGCTTGAGTAGAGTTTGGCCCAGGAGAGACTCTTTGTCAATGCTATTGTGTAGTTTCTTTTTTTGATTTGGACATACGACTATTGTTCTGAAACATATATTTTTGCACATTAATGAGGGTTTTTCCAAAGCAACATCCTCAAAGTAAAAAGAAGAAACAAAACAGAAGAAAACTCACATAAAACTCAATTTGCTCCCTATAGTACTTCCTTCCTTCCTCTGTCCTGGCAATGAACCAGAAAGTGAAGGAAAGTCGTCTGACTTCTGTGCAGGGTATGTTTCCCTTCCCCTTCTGGATCTCATCAATGCTGGTCCTTGTTTCAAGGAATTGTAGTGACTTGGCATTAATAATGTCACTGCTTTCAATTAATATAAGGTCCTGTGTGCACAAAAAAGTTTGATTGATATCTTTTGGCCTTAGCAGTAACTATCAGATGGTCACTGGAGGTAAAGAGATGTTTTTCCAGATGTATCTTCTTTCAGGTTTTTTTCCCTTGAAGTAGATGGATCACAGAGAAGGTGAAAGGAGATGTAAATTTGACCCCTAAGTAGATTCCATCCCTATTCTCATTACAATGAGAAAGTTGCTGTCACATCACAAAAGAAAACCTTTCTTTTTACTTATTTTCTGAACAAGAAGTGGGCTTGTAAAACGCAGATTGGTTTTTAAAGGTACGTAGAGATATACAATAGGGAAGATTCATCAAGGAAACATCAGGAGGGCCCATAAAAGATGAACATAAAGAAAGTGAGCTAATCCTCTGTGTTCATTGCTGTTTTTCCTCCCATTCTGTCACCCCCATCCAGGAAGGTATTGTAAGGCAGTATAGAACTGAATAAGAAACAAACGGCTAGTCTGTGCTGAAAGGTTTTGTGCTATTCATACTTGCCCCACTTATTTTGAAAAAACCCAGATAATTTATTTGACAGTTTTAGATAGGGTTGTCACTTAGGGGTGAAAAGAAGGAAGAAGAAAAAAGCCAGATTCTAGGCTGTGGTCTGAAGATTAAGGTGGGGGGGCAGGCAAAACAGAAGACATTGAAATGTCATTTGCACACCACAGCTGCATGGTACAACTGATTTAGCTACAAACTACAGCGCACAGCAGCAGTCTTACTATGAACATAGTTATACATTTTGTTTATAGTGAAATTTCACACAAAAATTCCAAATTTTAGAGAACAAAAATGTCAAAGTGGCCATACGTATAAAACATATTCTTCTAAGTAAATATTAGAGCAACCAGTGTGATTTTTATTTTCAAAAAGCAGAAACTACAGACTGCTCAAAATTTATGATTATTGTTTCTAATTGTTCTGAGAATAAAACGGTGTATTTGCTCTGGGCTAGCACATGTTAATAAAAGGAAATTGCTAGAAAGTTTAAAGAAATTGGAAAATTTGTAAACATTAAATTGTATTTATCTTTAGGGAATATTAATTAGGACTTGACTCTATATCAGTTTTTTGGGAAAAAAAAAGGTGGACCTAAAATGCTACTTACAAATAATTTGAAGAAAACTTGAATATAACTAAAGTACTTTTTGTTTCCCCATGTAAATTTTCAAATTTATCTTTTGGTTCCAGTCCATGAAGTCTTATCCCCATGACCCTTTATCAAGCTGAGTGACCTCCAACAAAACTCAGGCATGATTAACATTTAATTAAGCAGGAGGGGATTCACAGAGAACATTTACAGGGCTGAGGGCTGTAGTTTTCTGTTTGAAGTTACATGTTATCACTTATCCTCGTATTAAGTAAATATAAAAGGGTTCATTGGTTCATCAACCCAATGATTGGCTATAGCTTTTTTGGGTGGGGCCACACTAATAACTTGATGGGTAGATTTGGAGATAAAGGCAATTCTTACAACATCAAAGCCTCCTTCCCTTCTATTAAAAAAAAACAAAGCATGATGCCAAAAATAATTGTAGAAAGCCAAATGAAATAAACTGATTTCATTTAATGTCACTAAGTTTTCGATCATCAGTCTGTGACAGTGAAAATTCCTGAATGTTCTCAATGGTCTTATATTTTAGAACGGTTACCTCATGTAATTTGTATGTACTTCTTTTTAAAAAGGACTGCTTCATCTGGTTTCTGGCTAACATGCGTTGTAGGTACTTTTTTTTTTTTTTCATTTTCTTCTAAACCCCTTTGGTATAGTTTTCTATGACTTTGAGGCACACTTATTTTTAATATGAATGACTGCCACTATTCATGATGACAAAAAAACTGTTGGGAAGGCATGAAAACAGCCAAAAGTAAACATAGCTGTGGCCATCTCCTGCAGAACCATCACAGCTTCCATAAAAACACATTCCTGGGGTTTAGCCTGGGAAGTTGGCAAGCTTTCCAGGCTAAACCCAGGCACATTGTCCCTTTCTCTTCTGTCACATAATCTACAATATAGTTGTCTAAAAGGTACTGAGCTCCCTAGTCCTTGGAATAGTATTATCTTGTTCCAAATAAAGTGCAGCTCTATGTCAGCTCTTCTGCCTGGTTTTCTTGCCCACTGAACAGAATCGAATGTGGATGAGATTTATACTGGTGCTCAGGGCTGTTGCCTGCATAGTTCATTTCCACACGCTTCTCAGCTGTTTTTGTATTTCCCAGTCTTAGCAGTAATATTACTTACTAAAAGGTAAAATAAAAGCTTTATTCACTGCTCACAATGTCTGGGAATGGGAAAAGGAGTTCAAATTCTCTGGCAATTTGAATTATCCTCAGAAGTCCTTTCGTGTATTTACTACACATAAAAATGGGTAAAGGCATAATTGGAAGAACGTTTGTTCATACTGAAATGAAGAAACAGTTTCAAAGAAGAAAAACCAATCATGAACTGGAGAATTAAAATGCAACAAGAATTTTATTTTTCTGGTTTTTGTTGTATAGAAATAATACAAAATTTAAGTAATACAAACAAAATTGCTTTGGAGACAAAATTTAAACAATGTGGTATAGAAAACCTATCAAGATATTTTATAGGATGGAAACTGCAAATGGCTGCCATTTATTGATTTTTTTCTTATGGGCCAGTCACTGTTCTTTATTTTACCTTACCCTTCAGTTACTTTTACTAGATTTAGCACATCATTAATGTAACCCCTCTCCCCAAACCTAGCTCAACAGATTTACTCATACATTGGAGAAATAGCAGAGAAAAACTGAGAGATCTTTTATATACACTATAGCTTTTAAACTTTCCAACAGTAATAGTAGGAGTAGGAGCTAGCTGTGAATTAAGACCATTACTTTTCCCGTGATGAAACAAAAACAGGCTAGGAGATGCTGAATAACTTGTCCATGGTCTTAAAGACAGTAACAGAGCTAGGATTGACTCAAGATGCTTAACCACGTACTATACCGTCGATCTCCTTTGATGCTTGTAATATAAAATATCACAGGAAAAAAGGTTATAAATAGCTTTATTAGTTCAAATGAGATTTTATTATCAAATTTGGCAAGGTTTTCGTGCCTTATGAATGCAGAGGAAACTTTTGATATTCAGGTTTTTTAGATTTTGGAATTATGATAAGGGATGTGAACCTGAACTTAGTCTTTAAAATATAGTACTAGAAAGATGGTTTTGAGAATGATACCATTTTGGAAAGGAGCATGCTTTCCCAGAAAGAAAAGAGCAGTCTCTGAATCCCCATGTGCAGCCTCATATTTGGAAAAGTAGTCCCTTTTACATAAGCAGGTTTTATATCTACAGTAAATCATCTATAGAAGTCTTTCCTTGATGAAAAATAAAGCTGTTACATGTATCAGGTTCTTTCTTATGTTCTCACTTTTTAGGGGACAGTTTGAAGTTTCATATATATTAATCAGTAAATCATCTTCCAAAATTCATTTTAACTCTACTCTAGAGCCAGTTCTGCCTGAAAAACAGAATCTCCTCTTTTGAAAATATTCAGCCTAATTTATATTTAAATTGGGAAAATTTACCTCATCCCTTTAGTTACTTTTACTAGATTTGGCATATCACTAATGTAACTTCTCTCTCCAAACCTAACTCAAACAGATTTACTCATGTATTGGAGAAATAGCAGAGAAAAACTGAGAGATCTTTTAGTACATTTAATGCAGTCTGTATAAATACTGGGAAATTACAGATTTTTAACTCATGTTCGTGAATGTGCACTGAATCCACGTTAGAATTGTTGCTATGTAGGTTTCAAGCATGAACCATGTCCTTTATGAGCTTAAAGCACGATATAAGACGATATATGCAGTGGTTACCTGACATTAGGCATCTGTCATGAGACACAATAAAGTGACTGGAAAATGATTAGCTCTACTGGAACACACTGGAGCTGAGTGCGGTGGCTCATGCCTGTAATCCCAGCACTTTGGGAGGCTGAGGCAGGTGGATCACTTAAAGTAAGGAGTTCGAGACTAGACTGGCCAACATGGTGAAACTCCATCTCTACTAAAAATACAAAAATTAGTCAGGCATGGTAGAGCATGTCTGTCATCCCAGCTACTTGGCAGGCTGAGGCAGGAGAATTGCTTGAACTCAGGAGGCAGAGGCTGCAGTGAGCTGAGATCGCACTGCTGCACTCCAGCCTGGGCAACAGAGTGAGCCTCTGTCTCAAAAATGCCACACTAGAAATCAGGCATTACAGCTTGTTTGTATATTACCTATGGACACAACTCTTCCTGGTTGATGTTTATATGTGTTCATTTGTTTTTTATTGAATAAATAAAAATAATATTTATAATTATTTTATTTATCTGTTTCTTAGAGACAGGGTCTCGCTCTATTGCCCAGGTTATGGTGCAAGTGGCATGATCATAGCTCACTGCAGCCTCAAACTCCTGGGCTCAAACAATCCTCTCACTTTGGCCTCTCAAAGTGTTGGGATTATAGATGTGAGCCACTCTACTCAGCCAATAGAAGTTTTTAAAGTATCAAATCAGAAAATACTTTGGCAATTGATATACAGATTGTTACATGCATGTATGTATCATCTATTACTTTATGATTAGTATATTTAAAAATTATGTTTTTATTTAATAAAAATTACTACACAGCCAAATAAAATATAGAGAATATTTTAATTTTTTTACTGTTCCCAGAAGGCATCATATATAAGTAATATGAGTTCTTCTCCCTTCACTGAGCTATGACACAATTCCACATCACACACGTGATGTCTTCCTGTCTCTCATTTTAAGGCCTTACAAAATTAAATAGTAAAATGAAAGTATGGTTTATCATATATTAGCCTGAATGGTAGGTAGAATAGTTAATCCTGGAATTATTAGAAATTATTAATTTGTTGATATTAGAAAAATTTTAATATATCTGTATCCCAAAGTCATTATAAAAATGTCTTTGGAATTGGGAAGCCAAGGTGGGTGGATCACAAGGTCAAGAGATTGAGACCATCCTGGTCAACATGGTGAAACCCCATCTCTACTAAAAATACAAAAATTAACTGGACATGGTGGTACATGCCTGTAGTCCCAGCTACTTGGGAGGCTGAGGCAAGAGAATTGCTTGAACCCAGGAGGTGGAGGTTGCAGTGAGCCAAGATCTTGCCATTGCACTCCAGTCTGGGTAACAGGAGTGAAACTCCATCTCAAAAAATGGTCTTTGGAATTACTTGGTAATTGCAGTACATAATATTAATGACCACATTTTAATAGATCTTTCCTTTATGTTACTGAAAACTCAAGCTGGGTACAGTGGCTCACACCTGTAATCACAGAACTTTGAGAGGCCAAAACAGGTGGATCACTTGAGGTCAGGAGTTTGAGACCAGCCTATTCAACATGGTGAAACCCAGTCTCTACTAAAAATACAAAAAGTAGCCTGTGTGGAGGTGCATGCCTGTAATCTCAGCTACTAGGAAGGCTGAGGCAGGAGAATTGCTTGAACACAGGAGGCAGAGATTGCAGTGAGCCGAGATTGTACTACTGCACTCCAGCCTGGGTGACAGAGTGAGACTCCATCTCAAAAAAAAGAAAAAGAAAATTTCAAATGGTTACAAACTGAGCCAAGCTATATGTAGCTCAGTTTAAGACCTAACTGAATGTGTAGTTCATCTGTTACGTCTAAGTGCTATGTTATTATTTTCATTAACTATGCGACATTTTATGGAAGGAGTTGTTGATTTTAGTTATTGGGATATCATCTATCAAACAACTTTAAAGCCTTTTGTTTTTGCTCATGAATTTGTACAAATCTACTTTAAAATGAACATTTTTCATATTAAAAGAGAGCACAATGGTTTATTTGGTAAATCATCAAAGCCTGAAAATTAAAAGGAAGTTTAGATTTTTCTTAGTAAGCTATGTGATATCCTAGCTTTGTGTGTTACTAGATTATATGTATAATTGTGACATTTATTGTGCTGCTTCTGATCCTGACAGAATAAACCTTTGATTTTGTGCTCAAGTTAAAACAGAATGTGTTCCTCGGTCCAGATACACCCAGGTTTTAACGTTTTATTTAGGTTATATTTATCATTATGCTTTTGAAGAAGGAAATAAATCATCATCCTTCTTCCATACAAGTCAAACAAATGAATGTAAAAATGTCACTACCAGTTTCATGATTTGATCTATTCATTCAAGATATGATCCCAAAACATACTCAGAAGTACTCAACAAATTTACTCATCAATTTACTTCTGGTCTGTGTAGACATTTTGAACAGTCTTTCTTAAATCACTGAGGAAATATGGAGATTCTGTTGATCTACATTCCCAGGCCCTTTGCCACTCACTTAAGAGACACTAAAACAATGACACGGAGTTTATCTAACTGCTGTCCCCTGCCACCATCATTAACCAACAAAAACAAGCAAACACTGATAAGTCCTCAGAGGGCCTTTTACAAATGTGTTAGCTCTTGGAAATGCTTCAGGACCTCATTCTTCAGATTTAGTAGAAGAGAAAGAACTTCTTCCACTGTGATATGGATGAGCACACCTGACTTGCAAAATTCAGGTTAATGGCGGACTTACTTTCTTTAGATAGACTTCCAATTCAAGAGATTACACAGTGTAAGATACATTTCCTAATTGGGATACATTTAACTGTGGTGCAGGGAAATGACAGATTTCATAAGACTGCTCAGATAAGCCTTCACACATTTGCTGGTTATTCACATTTCTTCATTCCAGAATATGAGTGGTAGTTTTTTCCTCACCTGAGTCGCACTTTGCATTCATGTTTCTGCTCCTTTATAGAACACAGAGGTTCAGGCGCATTACAAGTTAAAAACATGCAGCATGTGAACACCAGCTTTACTTTTACTTTTATCCAAAGGGAATCTCAACTCATTCCTTCAAAATCATAATTTTTTAAAAAAGTATTTTGAATGTGATTGTGTTTCATACCAACACAAAAGTGCCATTTTAGTTGGTGGAACAGAAGTGAAAGGCCCATTAAAACAAGCCTATCAAGAGGACATCCAAATAGAATCCAATGGAGATTTATTCAAAACACAGAGCATTGGCATCTGTGGAAGAGTGCCACAAAAGATGAGTTAGCCTGATGGAGGGAGGAAAGAGCATTTTAGGCACAAGGAAATATAGGCAGAAAGGTGGAAGTGCCTAGAGAACGCCAGGAACTTAATAGCGATGATCAACAGACCAAAAATTGGGAGGGAAGGCAGGAACAGTCTGAGATTCAGGCAGGAGCCCTCACAGACACTAGATTTTGCATGGCCTTGCTGGAGAAATTAGAAAGTTTTAACTTTATCATGACCACAGTGGGAAGACACTGGAGAGTTTTAGGGTGTGTCTGTTGTGGGATAGGAAAGGTTGAGAGGTAGATGGGATGACTGTAGGTCCCAGGAATAATGAGCAAATTTTTGAACAGTGCACTCTAGGTCCATGGTGGAGAACATGTGGAAGAGAGCTAGTGTGGGCGGGAGGCCCCTTCCCACATCTTGATGAGTGATGATTGTAGCTGGGGTTCAAGTGGTGGTGGTAGAGGGAAGACACAAGGATGCTTCAGGGCTCCAGGGTTCTTTGTAAACAGTTTCATCAAAAGACAAAGGAAAGGAATTTAATGAGTAAAGGAGGAAATACCGAAGATAAAGTGGGAATATTGATGCTTTCTTTTGGCATATGGAAAGAAGCCCAGTTTTTAATGTGAAGTTTCTAATCTCTAATGTACAATGGGCAAGATGTTATAATTCATTTTAGGAAAACTGGAAAAAAAATTCAACTGAAGTCATTTAATATCCAACAATATATATTGTAAAATGAAGATGAATGAAGACTTTCTTTTTAGACAGTTGATTTTAAATTTCTTAAGTGAGTGGGCCAGGGAAGATATGGTTTGGTATGTATAGCAAGAGATTTAATTGGATACTTAATGAAAATTACAGATTTTTTCCCCCTAAATTCTTTCCTTACATGATGATGCTATGATGTAATTGGTGAAATTGCTCCTAGTTGACCCATAGAACTAATGAAAGCTCAAAGCTGAGAAGCCTGTATAATTTGATCTACCGTAAGGTCTAAACTATTTAGAATTATATTATTTAAACTGCAACTAGAGTAGCAAAAACAACAAGTACTTTTGCTTTTGTGTTTTTTCCTGAGTGCAAAGGATTTTTCTTCTTGATAAAAATGTTTGCTGTGGTTGGCATTGTCTTTCTAAGAAGAGTTTTGAGTTCCGTACCCAGAACTAATTCCAGGACTTAGACTGACAAGGGACAAGTAAACATATTCTGTTTCTTTCCAGAAAACTCCAAGATCATTCTGTCTTTTCCAGATCTTTATTTAAAATATATCTGTTCAAAATGTAATCTTCTTTTGTAATATTGTAATGTTTTGTTATTTTGGAATGCACACTTAAAAAAAAAATAGATATGGGGTTTTACCCTGCTGCCCAGGCTGGTCTTGAACTTCTGGGCTCAAGCAATCCTCATGCCTCAGCCTCCCAAAGTGATGGGATTATAGGCATGAGCCACCGCACCTGGCCTGGAATGCATGTAATTTTATTCCCTTTTCTCTCTTTATTCCCTCTTCTGTTTTTTGCAGAAAATTACACAAGTCTGAGTCTTACAAGTCACTGTAAGACAAACGATGGGGGCAATCTTGAGTCCTTTTTAAGAAAAGATGTTGGTTTATTCTTCACCACTGCCACCCTGGGGTCTCTATGTACAGGACCCCCTGCTTTGCCTGTGACCCCAAGGAGTAATTTGAATCTCTTATGCCATTGTTAGATGAATTATTAATTCTTTTATTGAGCCTGGATATTATTATGTGATACTCAAATTTCCAGACACCTCAGAAAAACTTGCAACTGCATAAGGTCCTAAAGTCACCCATGGAACATTTTCAGTGAAGCGGGGAGGAGGCAGCTTTTAACCCCAAAGCTGAACCCCTGGGGTTAAAATTTTCAGTGCCTCTTTTGTGAACACAAATTTGTAGTCTGAGATCTACAGACTGAAATCCACACCTATACATTTATCTCATTTATGATGTTCTGAGATTGTTCCTATCTCACTTTTTGAAGAATGTCTTTCTACCACTGAGAGTAATTTGAAATCTTAGATGTGGGTAGAAAGGTTTTTCTTACTTCAACCTGAATGATTTGATTACTTTACTAATAAAGGTCAATTTTTTAGATATTTGATTTGTGATTTAATTTTTAAAGTCTTTCATAAACTGAGCCCTAACTTGCTTCTCCTTTTTGAAGTCTTGTATGAGCAATGTTGTGTTCCTACAAATGTTGTCCTGCATTGATGTTTCAAGGAGGGAAAGCAGTATAAAGCAATGCCTCCTGAATCATACACTGGGGAGCAAGTCTCTAGAGTTTATGTTTTAAAAAGGCTTCCCAAGTGATTCTGATGTAACCATGGACTCATTTACAGATTGCCTTTAAGAGCTCTCTAAGCATTTTCTTGGACAGAGTTAATTTACTTAGAAAACCTCCGTATTTGGGTTGGGCACAATGGCTCACACCTGTAATCCCAGCACTTTGGGAGGCCGAGGCGGGGGATTCATCTGAAGTCAGGAGTTTGAGACCAGCTGGGCCAACAAGGCAAAAACCCATCTCTACTAAAAATACAAAAAAAATTAGCTGGGCATGGTGGCACATACCTGTAATCCCAGTTACTTGGGAGGCTGAGGCAGGAGAATTGCTTGAACCCAGGAGGTGGAGGTTGTAGTGAGCTGAGATTATGCCATTGCACTCCTGCCTGGGTGACAGAGCAAGACTCTGTCTCAAAAAAAGAAAAGAAAAGAAAAGAAAACCTCTATATTTGGATGTGAAACAATTTTAGGACATATTTTGCCATTAGGAAGGGTCATATAACAGGGCAAATACAGATCTTCATTTTGGTGGCTTCCAGAGTGTTAATTTTAATAAATTAAAAAAATCTAACTACCAGAAATTAAATCAATTCCCCACATTCAGTTCTCAGGTATTTAGTTATGATAGAATGGGATTGAACATTTTAAGAACATGCATGGAAGCCTATAAGGTCAAAACACTTTTTTTTGGGCAGCGGGGCAGAGTCTTGCTTTGTCACCCAGGCTGGAGTGTAGAGGTGTGATCTTGGCTCACTGCAAGCTCCACCTCCCAGGTTCAAGCAATCCTCCTGCCCCAGCCTCCTGAGTATCTGGGACTATAGGTGTAAGCTACCACACCCAGCTAATTTTTGTATTTTTTAATAGGATGGGGTTTCACCACATTGGCCAGGCTGATCTTAAACTCCTGACCCCAAGTCATCCACTCACCTCGGCCTCCCAAAGTGCTGGGATTCCTGTCATGAGCTACCACACCCAGCCTAAAACTCGTTTTGACCTTACATTTGCAAATCTATTTTTAATGATTAACCATATAAGCTTAAAGGTGCTTGGATAATTCAGAGAGTCACATATTAAAGGCATAACTATATAAAGTTCTCAGCATTCAAGTTCACTGATTACTAGATTTAAAATGAATACAGTAGTCCAATTCTTGATTAAGCTGAACAACAAAAAACATATCATAAGCTACAAACAAATAGATACATACGAAAGTACTCATTTTGTCAGCAGAGTTTACAGTCTTCCCGGAAGGTAAGAGAAGACTAAATATATTTCTTAACAATGATGTTAGGTTCCTTGAAAAGAAATGGGATTGGCTTTGTAATGGTAATGGCCTGAGACCTAATTCAGCCCAACATCACATTAGGATGTTGTTAATTATTTCAAGCAAAACTTTTGCAGGATCTCCGTCTCCTCCTCCTCCTCCTCCTCCTCCTCCTCCTCTTCCTCCTCATCTTTGTTTTTTCTTTTTTTTTAGACAGGCTTTCACCCCCATTGCCCAGGTGGTAGTGCAGTGGCACATCACTGCTCACTGTAGCCTTGACTTCCCAGGCTCAGGTGATTCTCCCACCTCAGTCTCCCGACTAGCTGGGACTATAAGTGTGCACCACCACACTCAGCTAATTTTTTTGTGTTTTTAGTAGAGACAGGTTTTCACCATGTTGCCCAAGCTGGTCTTGAACTCCTAGACTCAAGTGCTACTCCTGCCTTGGCCTCTCAGAGTGCTGGGATTATAGGCCTGAGCCACCATACCTGGCCTCTTTCTTCTATATCCTCTTCCAGGTACTTCCAGATTCACAATACTGTTGACGTCACACACATTTATCACAATATTGTGAATAAATGTGAGTATCTATTTGTCTATTACCATTAAAGACTATAAGTTTCATGGTAGGACCACAACTGTTTCTTAGTTGTGTTGCTATCATTCTCTACAGTATCTGGCACATTGTGGGTGCACAATAAATATTTGTTTGCTTAATCAGTGCATAACTGAAACAAATGTAATTTAATTTCATTCATAATTTATGTGCTAAAAATAAATGATGAAGCGCAACCTGAGGTCTCTCTAGGAAGATAACTAATACCTTAGTTAATCCTAGCAACACTGATACTATACAAAGCACAGTTGCAGAAGAAAAGCAAACTTTATGTTTTTTTGCAAGACATTCACAATTTTATTTAAAAACTAAGGCACACATACACAAAGTTAACAACTCAGAATAACTTATGAGGGTTTGTGTATGACTGAAAATTATGCACTTTTTTCTTTCTTCTTCTTTTTTTTTTTGAGGAGTCTTGCCTTGTCACCCAGGATGGAGTGCAGTGGTGGGATCTCGGCTTACTGCCATCTCCACCTCCTGGGTTCAAGTGATTCTCCTGCCTAAGCCTCCCAAGTAGCTGGGAATACAAGCGCCTGCCAACATACCCAGCAAAGTTTTTGTATTTTTTTAGTAGAGACAAGGTTTCACTATGTTGGCCAGGATGGTCTCAAACTCCTGACCTCATGATCCACCTGCCTCGGCCTTCCAAAGTGCTGAGAATACAGGCCTGAGCCACTACACCCGGCAGATATGCACTTTTTTTCATAGTTATATTTTACCAAACTGATACAAATTTTACTAAATTTTAAAACAGTTTATACTTGCTTGTTTCTTGAGTCCGTACTTGTCTGCCATAAATGTAAAAGGGTAGGTTCAGGAATTAACCTGAGAGGTATTTGAGAATCCATACAAGTTCAATGTTTCTTTAAAAAAAAATTTCTTAGTGAACGATGTAAGTTAAAATGATGTATCTGCATTAATTTCCAGTAAGATCATTTGGGTATTCGGATGGCAGTAATAGTCTATGGAAGGTCATTTTGAATTTGGCAGTGTTGAGGAAAATTATTATCAAAATGTATTTGTTGTGTGTTTTCTTGGTTTCTCAACTGGGCAAAGACAATGCTATATGTTTATCAAACCATATTATCTTCATCCTGAGCACACTGGAAGATGCATTTTCGGGTTTCCTTGCAGGTAGGTGGGATATCATATCATTAATTCTGGCCAGTGGGCTACTGGCGGCAACCATGTATGTATTTTCATATCTGGTTCATTAAAGTCTCTCACTCACAGTTATCTCCCTTTCTTCTTATGAATGATGTGTTGAAGTGGCAACATCACAGTGGAAGTAGTCTTTGTCTCTAAGTCCCCACTTGGACGTAAGTAACACATCTACAAAACCAAACTGTCAACCATCTTCAACATGAGAAATAATACATGTCTCAGGTGCTGAGATTTTTCCTTTTCTCCACTTTTTAAACTTTGGTTAAAACAGTATAGCATAGGTTCCCCTGACCAATTCCCAGTTCAGCCTGTGTGCTAAGGACAAGCAGGTGTTCTCCTCATATTACTCAACATTTTCATATACTCTGAAACACTCTCAGGTTGAAATAATATTTTCTCAAACTTTAATATCTTTATTAATCTTTGTAAAATTGGCTGTATACATTATTTTCCATGTTTTTGTTAAGGACTTTGTGACTTACTGAATGTTAAGTGAAAAGTGTAAGGAGTTTAAAAAAAAAGATAAATTATACAAAAGTAGACTTAAAACTTCCAAAGATTTCAAGAGAATTCCAAGAGAAAGCAAGGGGGAAATTCCAAGGGAATAAAAGGTTATCGTTGATAACTGAAATTGGATTCTGTTTATATTAAAAGGGTATGAACTTGAAAAAAGAACTACCAACAGACACTTTGGGGGGGTTAATCTGATTTTTTTCCCATTTTTTTCCTTTAATTATTTAAATAATGCTGGTTAATAGAGATGTAATTCATACAAATCATATAACACATTTTAGTTTTTTAAATTTTAAGGATTAAATTTAAATTTAATTAAAATTAATTTTTTGAATTATATCACGTTTGAAGTTCAAAAGATACTATATTTGTGTATATACATCTATATATTTCACATACACAAAACAGATTCAATGAATGGGTATTCCAAAAAATGCCAAACTGAGGTACCAAGACAGTGAGCAAATTCCTGAAACACTCTGTCCCCCAGTTTCCTTACTATGAAGTAGAGGCAACTACGGAGTCTCCAGGATGATGGCATCGTGAGGAGAACTCCATAAGGCCGTGTAAGGCAAGCCCTTAGCAGGAATCTTGCTCACAATGAACACTTAGGGCTAAAACCTACCCAAATGCAAAGACAGGAGGCCAATGTAGTTCTTCCAGTATTAATGAAGATAATAGTGGTATTTCAAAAATCTAACCAAAGGCATCTACATAGGGAATAGGAGCCTCACGGAAAGATCTAAGGAATTCTAGCAAAAGAAAACCGAATAGGACTCATCCCAACATGAAGAGAAAACAATACAAATCCCGGGAAGGGAAATTCCAAAGTCCCCTAACATAAAAGGAACGCCTTTGTCCCCATGTGTGTGGTGTCCACGCTGGGGTTTGTCCAAGCACACAAACCTCTTAGGCTGAGTATTTCTGTAGAGCTTCAAACAGGCTGACCTTGAAAATACCGGCCTTCTAGATGAAGTCTGTGGAGACAGAGATGCCATTTTTTCTTTCTTTTCTTCTTTCTTTCTTTCTTTCTTTCTTTCTTTCTTTCTTTCTTTCTTTCTTTCTTTCTTTCTTTCTTTCTTTCTTTCTCTCTCTCTCTCTCTCTCTCTCTCTCTCTCTTTCTTTCTTTCCTTTTATCTTTCTTTCTTTTTTTTTTTTGAGAAGGAGTTTCACTGTTGTTACCCAGGCTGGAGTGCAATGGCACGATCTCGGCTCACTGCTACCTCTGCCTCCTGGGTTCAGGCAATTCTCCTGCCTCAGCTCCTGAATAGCTGGGACTATAGGCGTGCACCACCATGCCCAGCTAATTTTTGTATTTTGACTTGAGACGTGGTTTCACCCTGTTGACCAGGATGGTCTCGATCTCTTGACCTCGTGATCCACCCGCCTCGGCCTCCCAAAGTGCTGGGATTACAGGCGTGAGCCACCGCGCCCGGCTTGAGATGCCATTTTTTTTTTTTTTTTGCGTGAGTAGTTAGTTATTCTTCCACTCCCATGAGCTCTGAAGATTTGCATTTTTGAGCAAAGGTATCTACCCCTCAGATCCAAGTTAGTCCTGGCAGAAGAACCTCTGGAATTTGCTTCTCAGTAATGAAGCAGGTAGATTTCGTACTGCCTTCTCATGCCAACTAAGCTTCAGGTGGCTTAAGGCTGCAAAGATGCTGGTTCTCATTTAAAAAGGACCGATTTCTATTACTCTAGAGAAGAAAGTCTAATCATTTAACCTAAGAACTAAGACTTTTCCTTGTTTATAATTTTTATTTTATTTATTTATTTATTTTTTAAGACGGATCTCCCTCGGTTACCCAGGCTGGAGTGCAGTGGAGCAAGATCATGGCTCGCTGCAGTCTCCACTTCTGGGCCCAAGAGACTTTCCCACCTCAGCACGGCCCCCGCACCTACCCACTAGCAGCCAGACCACAGGGACACATCACCACAACCAGCTAATTTTTTAATTTTTCATAAAGCCAGGGTTTCTCCAGGCTGCCCAAGCTGGTCTCCTGGACTCAAGTGATCCACTTGTCTTAGCTTCCCAAAGTGTCTGGCCTATGGGAGCCACTGCTCCCGGCTATAATTTTTTAAAGGAATCAATTTGGTTCCGTTCAACATATATTCAACTGAGACAAAGTATTACTATTTTCCTCTATGAAGAGACCTGGGGTTGGGCATGGTGGCTTATGCCTAAAGGCTGTATGTGGAAAAATCTCCTTTCCATACTTGTTCCCAAATTCTTAGTTCTCCTCATTAGGAACAAATAATGCTACCAATTTCTTGTTTACTCTTCCAAAGTTGATATGCAATTGTAAGCAACGATGTATCTATATCTACTCAGTTATGCCATTATAGCTTCAAAGCAGCCATAGTCAATAAAAAAATGAATGAGCACCACTGTGTTACTGTGGGAATGTGTTCAGTTTCTGTCCACAAGAGGGCATAGTTTTAAGGGCAAGAACTTCCCAGCGTCACAGCCCTATGTCCACAAGAAGGCATAGTTTTAAGGGCAAGAACTTCCCAGCGTCATTCCCCGCTCCTCTCTCTCTCCATCCGGGAGATTTAACGGTCTCTGTTTTAATTTTCGAGGTCACGGGAAGAATCAAAAGCCAATCACTCCAGCAGAAGTTCTAGGGAACTCCTTTCATTGGCCAGGGGCCTTAAAGAAGGTGGGGTTCCTCCCAGGTTAAAAGTCCCCTTCGTCCACACCCCTTTGGACTCCATGTTTGGGTGCCCTTCCACGAACACTCCTTTCATGGAAGATGTCTTTCTCTCTCCTGGATTTCCCCTCTGGAGTCCCCTTCCACACTCCTCGTGGAAGTTTTCTCTCTTCTCCTTTTTTTTCTCTTTTCTCTACCTAAATAAAATAACTTTCTATAAAAACTCTGTTTGAGGTTCGGTATTTACTTTTACGAGCTTACAGCGCACCTGCTATGGTCCCCTCTCTCATTCTTGAGAGGGCAGAGACCAAGAACCGACAACACTCTCTCTGGGGAGCTGGGCCTCCCTAGCATCCCCCAAACCCGGTTATATTACCGCAATACCATATTTACAAAAACTGGGCCGGGCATGGTGGCTCACGCCTTTAATCCCAACACTTTGGGAGGCCAAGGCGGGTGGACTACTTGAGGTCAGGAGTTCGAGACCAGCCTGGCCAACATGGTTAAACTCAATATCTACTAAAAATACAAAAATTAGCTGGGCATTGTGGCAAATGCTTGTAATCCCAGCAACTTGAGAGGCTGAGGTGGGAGGATCACTTGAACCCATGAAGCAGAGGTTGCAGTCAACTGAGATTGTGCCACTGCACTCCAGCCTGGGTGGCAGAGCAAGACTCCACTCAAAATAAATAAATAGATAAATAAAAATTAAAATAAAAAAACCATATTTACAGAAATGGGTGGGCAGCTGTTCTTAGTTTGTCAACACCTACCCTAAGGCATTAATGTCATGAGTTAATTTCTCTCCTGTGCAGTTAGAATAGACTAACTATGTACAACCCTTGGGAGAAATGAAAAAATAGCCACTGAAATCATTTTCTGTATGGCGAATTCTCTTACAAACTGTTGTTGAGAAAGGCTGTGGGATCTAGATGTCAACTGATCCCTTTGGAACCTGAGAGATGTGTCTCTGGAAATGGTAGGCTGTGATATTCCTTTAATTCCTATTTAGTATCTTCAGTTTGTGATCTCTGCCATTTCACTGTGTCCTAGCCTCTCAAGTTGGGTTGAAAGCACACACTGCTGCCTCCTCTGTTCTCCTTCTAATTCCCTAATGTACCACACTTAATTAATGTTAACTGTATTTTTAAACAAATCTAACCTCATGAATAGTTGTTGTAATCCTTGTTCAGTGGATGGGAAACTAATGGCTAGAGCACGCAAGATATTTATTGATGGAGGGAGCTCATGTAATTTCTGAGAGAAAAATCAGTGGCCAGAAGATTAATGACTCAAGCTCAGTAGGAAAGCATGTACGGTCCAGCATGTATCTGTCTGTATACACACAGATTGGGCCTTCAGAGTCACTTCTGGGTTATATAAGGTGGGATTAATTCTGAGATTGGGGAAAAACACAGTTCACTTGTCTCTCCACATTTTTCTCTCCATGTTTTTACTTCCTGCAAGACTTATGGTCTTTTCCTTGTACTTTAATATCTTTTCCATGGGGACTTGGAGATGAAAGAAGAAAAAGTTAAAACTTAAGCTTGTTGGTTTAGATTCTGGTTAACTCTTCAAATAATAGATTAAACTTGAGAGAAGCCTCAAACCACAGAATGAAGTCATCTCTTGTATTATTTGTGAACCTTATTTATTCTTTTTCTATTTCCAGGGAGCACAAATAACGGATTGCTGGTTTTACTTTTAGAAAAATGTATATTCCTTTTCCATTCATTAGATAATGATCATTTTATTTCGATTGATAAATGCAGAGGTAACATTTTGAATCCATCTGTGTATTTCATCACTTTTATGAGTGCCCAAAATATAAAGGTTTTCTTAAAAATAAGTGCTTCTCAGATATAAAGGTGAAAAAAAAAGTGCTTCTGAAGTCCTGTCTTTTCTTCCCAAATCAGAGCAAAGAAAAATAAAGTGCTTCAGTCTTTTATCAGTTAAAATACTGACAGATAGAAAATAACAAAGAATAGACTGTTTTCCTGGCTATTGTAAGGAAAAATAAAATGTTTACTTGTTGGGAACACTATACCTTTCTTTCAGTCCCTCTTTCTCCCCTATCTTGTTTTCCTTGACGGACTCTTCCTCTTATCTGAGCAAACTTTTCTGTTTGTTTGACTCTTATTCTCTGAGTGAGCAGCAGAGCGACCTATTAGCTCCAGCGTTGGGTTCTGACTGTGTCAAGAGTAGAAGTCTGACATGCCATTTTATCCATCTTATTTCTCCAAATATGAACTCTCCTTTACTGCACTTTAAATACTTCACAAAATGGAAACCCCTTTTGAATAAAAACAGCTGATTCTCTGGGAGATGTACGAGGAAGCTATGGTGAGATTCTGGATTTCTCTATTTAGCATGTGGCTGCTGGAAAGTTGCTATTAGATCCAGAGAACTTTTTTGTTAAGTGTGATTAGCATTCAAAGAAAATGTTTATTTCTTACATCCTTCTACTGACAAAAAATAAGGTCTCTATATTTATATATTTATAATAAAATTCAGAAGGCAAGTATTTATTTAAACCTATATTAATTGCACACATAAAAACAGAAGGCATTTGTGATGGGTAGATTTCAAAAGGTCTAAGATTTATAATAAACATTCCAACTTCGTATACTTATTCAAACTCCTTCGTCGAGAAATCAGGATGGGTTGCTATGGGAACAGAATTTCTTAAGAAAATTCCTACACCTTCAAGTTAACTTTCTCACTCAATTTACTATTGCTCTGGCTACAAATCAAATATGATAGAACACTTTAAGTAAAAGATGGTAAATTAGTTATGTTGCAAACATATGTTATGCTTGATGAGAATATCACTGAATAAGTATCTCAGTTATTTATCTGAAATAGTTTGTCTATCCTTATAGCAAATATGAATGGCAGAAATCTTATGTTCGGTGTAATATCACTGTTATACAGTAATGATGAGAAATACAGTGACTTTTGAAGCACTATGTTTTTGAGACAGCCTCCTCTGTTGCCCAGGCTCGAGTATGGTGGCATCATCTCTGCTCACTGCAACCTCTGACTCCTAGGTTCAAGCAATTCTTATACCTCAGTCTCTAAAGTAGCTGGAATTACAGCCACAGACAACCACACCCAGCTAATTTTTGTGTTTTTAGAGATAGGGTTTCACCATGTTGGCCAGGCTAGTCTTGAACTCCTGGCCTCAAGTGATCCACCTGTCTTGACCTCCCAAAGTGCTGATGTGAGCCACTACACCTGGCCTTCTGAAGGATGTGGGCTTGCCTTGGTAGATTGGTTATGCTTTAGGTAACAAAATAATAGCCTGGGGTTTTGGCAGTTATTTATCTTCTTCTTCTTTTTTTTTTTTTTTTTGCTTGTTTTTGAGATGGAGTTTGGCTCTCGTTGCCCAGACTGGAGTGCAGTGGCACGATCTCAGCTCATTGCAACCTCTGCCTCCTGGGTTCAAGCAATTCTCCTGCTTCAGCCTCCCAAGTAGCTGGGATTACAGGTGTGCGGGACCAGACCCAGCTAATTTTTATATTTTTAATAGAGACGGGGTTTCATCATGTTGTCCAAGCTGGTCTCTAACTCTTGACCTCAGGTGATCCACCCACCTTGGCTTCTCAAACTGCTGGGATTATAGGTGTGAGCCACTGCGCTTGACCTTTGGCAGTTATTTTATAAACATGTCAGGGAGATTTTATTTTACATGTCCTCTTTACTATCTAGTTTCACAGGGTCTTTAAATTTTTAATTTTTTGAGATAGGGGTCTTGCTTTGTCACCCAGGCTGGAGCTCACTGCAGCCTCAAACTCTTGGGCTCAAGCGATCCTCCTGCCTCAGCCTTGTGAGTAGCTTGGACTATAAGCACACCCACAGCACCTGGCTCACCTGACAATATTCCTAATTGTGAAGTGCTTCCCATTTCCAATCAATGGAGTAATACAGGTAAGATGGGCTAAGAGAGTGAATGAAGCCTTATCCAAGTATTTGGAACCATGTTGTAGAATTTTCTGCTTTTCTGAAAAACCATATCAGTAAACTTAAAAGTCCAAGCCTCCCAATATGCTTTGCAATAACAATAGCTAGCCTTATTCAGCAATGATCCTAGGCATGGAGTTACACATTTTACTTATGCTATCTCTCATCCATTCATCAACCCAGCAAAGATTTTCTAAAATTCCCAGTTTTGTTCAGGGAGAAGACCAAGGCTCAGGGAAATTAAGTAATTTGACCAAGGTCATATAATAAGGAAGGCTGGAGCAGATGCAAAGTCCAGTCTCTGTTCTCTCTTAGTAAGCCTTTAAAATTTTTAGTACTCTGACCTGGATGACTACTTGATTAACTTCGTAAACATTCTGTTTACACTAATATGCCTATCTCTGTATGGTAGAAAAACATCTTTTTTTTTTCTCGAGATGGAGTCTCACTCTGTCACCTAGGCTGGAGTGCAATACTGCAATCTCAGCTCACTGCAATCTCTGTCCCCTGGGTTCAAGCGATTCTCCTGCCTCAGGCTCCCGAGTACCAGGCTAATTTTTTGTATTTTTAGTAGAGACAGGGTTTCACCATCTTGGTCAGGCTGGTCTTGAACTTCTGACCTAGTGATCCATCCGCCTTGGTCTCTCAAAGTGCTGAGATTACAGGCTTGAGTCATGGCGGCCGGCCAAAAAACATCTTTATTGAAGCTTTCTTAAAAGTGAGCAGTATAGGGCAAGGGTAAGGGCAGATGTGGTGAGTCCCTCACATGACCGAAACTCAGTGGCAATGGAGACCTAAGCTATGGTTCTTGTGAGACGCAGTTAGTATCTTCAGCTGTATTGTGGATTCCTTCCTGTCACTATAATGCTGCCAGCATTGAGGGTGATGGTTTAATATCTGTAAGATTTATAAATAACAGGCCAGGCATGGTGGCTAATGCCTATAACGCCAGTGCTTTTGGAGGCTGAGCCAGAGGATCCCTTGAGTCCAGGAGTTGGAGATCAGCCTAGGCAACATATAGAGATCTTGGTCCTACAAAAAAATTTTTAAAATTAGCTGGGTGTGATGACACATGCTTGTAGTCGCAGCTACTCGGGAGGCTGAAGCAGGAGAATCACTTGAACCTAGGTACTCAAAGTTGCAGTGAGCTATAATCACAACACTGCACTCCAGTCTTGGTGACAAAGCAAGACCCTCTCTCTCAAATTAAAATAAAAATACATATATACACATATACGTGTGTGTGTGTGTGTGTGTGTGTGTGTGTGTGTGTATAAAAAAAATAGAAAACTTTCAACTTTTAGGATGAGTAAAGGGCACAGAATGACAATTTTTCCTGGATGCTTACACATCAAGGATTTACATAGTATTGGGACCAGAGCGTTACAAAAACTCATGTCTTTGTAAACTTTGTCGCTTCAGAGACTGTAGAAATTTGCGTTTTAAAGCTTAGTGAGGCAATGCTAATATTTCCATTTGATGTAAACATTTCAAAATTTCTGCTATAAATCTGTACAAATATATAGTGTATTTCCCTCCTTCACTTATTTCAGATACAGAAACAATAACACAGTTAATTACAGCCTTTCATTATCGTTTGTTAGGAGAATTAAGACATAAATTATCATGTGTGTTGCAAGACCAAAAAAAAAGTGATTAAAATTTATTGTTTTTTGGTTTTATCTTACCAAATTGTAACACATGTAGTTTTCTTCTTTCTCTGTGTTCTACTTTACTATTATAACCACTCTGGCCATTTATTATTATTTTTTGTATAATCCATTGCAGCTAGAATATTGTATAGCTCATAGCAGATATTTTGGATAATGCTGAGTCACAGAAATGTGGTGAAGCCATGTCCTGAGTATTGATTTTATTAATAGTTATTATTATCATGTTTAATTAGTAAGTGATTTTAACTTCCTCGATTATCCTCTCCTCTTGTTTACTGTGGATAACTAGTCCCCATGGATTGATTTCTCTGTCTTCTTAGGAAGAAATATCTGGGGCTATGAGATCATAGCTAAACAGCTTCAATTCTATGCTCTTCTGAGCAATTTTTCTTCTTTTCAGACTTCTTCCTTTTCTTTTCCTTTTTTTCATGTTCTTCCTCTACAATAAAAACAAATTTAGAAAAAAGAATGTAAATTCACCATTTGGAAAAAGTAGAAATTAATTTGATTACAAGGAGACTTGGGTGCTCACAAATGTAGCTTTTCCTATTGGCTAGGAAAGGGATTAGACCCAGGGAAAGGGGCAGAGCAAGGACAAGAGGACATTTGCTCACTGAAAAGAGACTAGTAAACACTTGTTTCTTCCTAGGTAACGTTTTGGTTAAATATCACAAAGGCTAATGACATCTTTTTTAAGGTGTGAACTGCCTCTGAACTAAGAGGCACTAAGATTATAAATAGTAAGAACACTAAGATTGATGTCAAAATTAATGGCACGGGAGAAACATGTCACATAAAAAGACAGAGAAAGCTGTAGAGGGCTGGGTGCTTAAGACAACTGGTGATAGATTTTGGGAGCCCACTCTCCACAGACTGGAAGCCTGAAGGGTACTGTCACTTGTTCTGGGGTCCCTGGACCTAGTGTGTGAGCTATGGAGATACCATTTCTTAGGCACTAGTTAATATTTTCAGAAAGAAATAAGTTAAACAAGCTGGGCGTGGTGGCTCACGCCTGTCATCCCAGCACTTTGTGAGGCTGAGGCAGGCAGATTACTTGAGCCCAGGAGTTTAAAACCAGCCTGGCCAACATAACAAAATCCAGTTTCTACTAAAAGCACAAAAAATCAGCCAGGCTCGTGGGGGCGTCTGTAATCCCAGCTACTCAGGAGACTGAGGCAGGAGAATTGCTTGAAACTGGGAGGCAGAGATTGCAGTGAGCTGAGATCACACCACTGCACTCCAGCCTGGGTGTCAGAGAGAAACTTTTTCAAAAAAAAAACAAACCACCTAAAAACAATTAAACACCCTTTAAATGTAATTGTGACTGCCCTCTGGAACTTCAGGAAATAGAGGCTAAAGCATCCCCTAGGCAAGAGAACCAGGAGGGCTGAGGAAAACTACTCTTCTAAAAGGCGCAAGATTTTTTTACTCTTAGCCACCAGTTTGCAGAATGATGCCTCATAAATCATTTTATTTCTCTGGTTCGGTTTTCTAAATGTTTTAAAGGGGTTGTGTTGGGTAAGCCTTAAAGCACCTTATGGCTTTGAAATTTTACTTCTATCTCCTTTGATTGCACATACTGTCCATTTATATTATTAGTCCCGATGTCAATTAGCACCATTTATCTTCAACCATTCATTTGCTCATTCATTTATGAATTCTTACTGAGCACACCCCATGCTTCAGACTATGTATTAGATGCCTGGGATACAACAGTGAATAAAACGAACAAAGATTACTGCCTCCTTGTGACAGTTAATTTTTTGTCAGCTTGAGTGGGCCATGGGTGCCCAGATGAAACATTATTTCTGGGTGCATTGCCAGAGTGTTTCTGGGTGAGATTAGCATTTGAATTGAGGGACTCAGTAAGCAGATAGCCTCCCCCATGTGGGTGGGTGTCATTCAACCTGTTGAAGGCCTGAATAGAACAAAAGGCTAAGAAGGAGGAATTCCTCCCTTTTTTCCTGCCTCACTGCTTGAGGTGATCTCATATCACAGTCTTCTGCCTTGTGTTAGGCTGTTCTTGCCATTGGTATTAAAACATCCCTGAGACTGGCTAATTTATGTTTATATTTAATTAATTAATTAATTAATTAATTTTTGAGATAGGGGCTTGCTCTGTTGCCCAGTTTGGAGTGCAGTGGTTCGATTTTGGCTCACTGCAGCCTTGAACTCCTGAACTCAAGTGATTCTCCCCCCTCAGCCTCCTGAGTAGCTGGGATTACAGGCGTGTGCCACCATACCCAACTAATTTTTGCATTTTTGTAGAGATGGGATTTTGTCATGTTGCCCAGGCTGGTCTCGAACTCCTGAGCTCAAGAGATCCGCCCTCTTTGGCTTCCTAAAGTGCTGGGATTACAGACATAAGCCACCATGCCCAGAGACTCAGTAATTTATACAGAAAAAAGGTTTGATTAGCTCAGGGTTCTTTAGGCTGACCAAGCATGGCACCAGCATCTGCTCAGCTTCTGGGGAGGCCTCTGGGAGCTTTTACTCACTGCAGAAGGCGAAGTGGGAGCAGACACTTCACACAGTGAAAGCAGGAGCAAGAGAGTAAGGGGGAAGATGCCACACACTTTTAAACAGCCAGCCCTCATGAGACCCCACTCACTATTACTAGGACCGCACCAAGAGGATGGGTGCTAAACCATTTATGAGAAATTCACCCCCATGATCCATTCACTCCCCCCACCAGGCCCCACCTCCAACATTGGGATTACAATTCAACATGAGGTTTAGAGGGAACAACATCTAAACAATATCATGCCCTCAGACTGGGGTTTATGTCACTGACTCTCCTGGTTCTCAGGTCTTCAGACTTAATGGAATTATACTATCAGCATTCCTGGATTTCCAGCTTGCAGAAAGTAGATCATGGTATTTCTCAATCTCCGTAATCCCCTAAGTCAGTTTCTCATAATAAATCTCCTTTAAAAATAATTCTATCAGAAAGATACCTCTACTCATGTTTATTGCAGCACTGATCACAATAGCAAAGATATGGAATTAAACCTAAGCATCCATCATTGGATGACTGGATAAAGAAAATGTGGTCTGTATACACCATGGACCACTTAGCCCATACAAAAGAATGAAATCATGTCATTTGCAGCAATATGGATGGAACTGGAGGCCATTATACTAAGTGAACTAACTCAGAAACAGAAAGACAAATGAATGCTGTGTGTTCTCAATTACAGGTGAGAGCTAAACAATGGGTACAAATGAATAGTCAGAGTGGAGTAATAGACATTAGACACAATAACAGGTGGGAGAGTGGGAGAGTAGTTAGGGATGAAAAATTTCCTATTGGGTACAATGTTGACATCTTCCCACACCCCCCAGTTTACCTTCTTGGAGACAGATAATAAATAACAAAATATAATAAATAAGAACATTTATGGCATATTACCATGTACTATATAAAAAAGTTTCTTGGGCCCGGTGCAGTGGCTCACGCCTATAATCCCAGCACTTTGGGAGGCCGGGGCGGGTGGATCATGAGGTCAAGAGATCGGGACCATTCTGGTCAACATGGTGAAACCCCGTCTCTACTAAAAATACAAAAATTAGCTGGGCGTGCTGGTGCGCGCCTGTAGTCCCAGCTACTCAGGAGGCTGAGGCAGGAGAATTGCTTGAACCCAGAAGGCGGAGGTTGCGGTGAGCTGAGATCGTGCCATTGCACTTCAGTCTGGGTAACAACAGGGAAGCTCCGTCTCAAAAAAAAAAAAAAAAAAAAAGAGTTCTTGGTAAGGAGGATCAGGAACACTAAGTTAAAAAGAAGTTTGAAATTTAAATGATGTGGTAAGCCTAAACCTTATTAAGAAGACGACATTGAGTAAGTGCTTGAGGGAGATGAAGAAGAGTCGTCCACGCAGTGAGAACAGCCAGTAGAATGACCTAGGGCAGGAACCCCTCTGTGTATTCCAGAAACAGCTGGAAGAATGGTGTGGTCAGAGGTCTTGGAGAGGGATTCAAGAAAATAGATCAAGAGGCTGGGGGAAAGACGTTTGGCTCTGTTAGCCATTGTAGGAGTTTTGGCTGTTACTCTAAATGAAATAGAAAGTCATTACAAGATTTTGAGCCAATGAATGGTATGATCAATTACTGCAGTACTCTGGGTGAGAGAGGATGGCGTCTCGGATCAAGGTCATGGTAGTGGAAGTTTAAGGGATGTGATCAAATTCTGGGTGTATTTTGAAGCTCCAGCCAACAAGATTTGCTGACAGTTTGGACGTGGGTTATGACAGAAAGAGATTTGTCTTGAGTTATTGGAAAGTTGGAATTGCCAACAACTTTGAAGGGAAGGCAGTGGGTGGATGAGATTTTGGAAGCAAGATCAGGCATTAAGTTTGGGTTTTGACTTTGAAGTAGGGATGCTGAGCAGAAAAGAGGTCTAGGCTAGAGATATAAATTTGTGACTCATCAGCTTACAGATGTTGTTCAAAGCCAAACAAACAAAGTAAAAGCGATCACCAAGGGAGTGTGTGCAGATAGAGAAGAGGTCAAAGGGCTGAATCCCAGGCACTCCAGGATTAGGCGGAACCTACAAAGGAGATACACAAGGACTGATAGGGGAGGTAGAGGGGGAACCAACAGATGTATATCTATGTATTTCTCTTTATTGAAGTAATTCAGATTTAAAATCATCACCACATTAACACTTTCGGCAATTGTGAATAAATTAAGTTTGCAAACTGAAGAGAAAGAACAGAATGAGGAATGATGCTGCAGAATTTATTTTACACATGGTGGCTTCAACACAGCCCAGTAATAGAAATAGTGCATCTACTGATGGGCTAGTTGAGGATTTTTCAGAGGAAATGTTTCAAGTTTGCTTATATTTTGGGTAAGCAAATTCAGGCATTAAAGTAGTTCTAAGCCCATTGAGAATTAGCCCATAAGCTGGGTACTTGTATAAATTTACGATAACATTGCTACACTCTCAGAGTCCTTGAGGATGTCACCAAGGAGTGAAGGTGGGGTTTCTCTGCAGTGTCTGGTAACCTATGATGAGAAGCCAAATAGAGGGAATTGAGATGGTTTGCACTCACTATACTGTGATTCCTTGGAAGGTAGAGGCTGTGTTTTAGTCGCCTTCATGCCATGTAATGCTGGCATATTGTAAGCAGTTAGTAAACAGCTATTAAATGCATCACTAACTGATTATAAGTAATACTTGATTGCTTGTAACGTGCCAGGCCTTAGGAATATAACAATGACTAAAAAATACAATCTGAATTCATTTATTAAGTATTCACTTTTCCCAACAACCCTGTGAAGTAGGGTTATATTCAATTATCTTACTCTAAAAATTAGGCTCCTTCTTTTTTTTTTTTTTTTTTTTTTTGAGATGGAGTCTCACTCTGTCACCCAGGCTGGAATTCAGTGGCATGATCTCGGCTCATTGCAACCTTGATCTTCCAGGTTCAAGCAATTCTCCTGTCTCAGCCTCCAGAATAGTTGGGATTACAGGCACCCACCACCACACCTGGCTGATTTTTGTATTTTTAGTAGAGATGGGGTTTCGCCATGTTGGCCAGGCTGGTTTCAAACTCCTGACCTCAGGTGACCCACCCGCCTCAGCTTCTCAAAGTGCTGGGATTACAGGTGTGAGCCACTGTGCCTGGACCCTACAAAGTAGATCTTATTAATCCCTTGTTATAGGTGGAAAAAACTGAGGGTCAGTGAGATTAAGCTAATTTATTCAAGGAGTCAGAAGCAAATTTGAGGTTTGAATGCAGAACTTTCTGATTCAAAGTCATGATACTATGTATCCTTCATTAAAATTAAATTTTGGACAATTATGTAGCAGAATTTAGAACTTGCAGTATTAAAAGAGAGATTTATTAGTTTTGAGAGTACCATTGAGTAAGAGTACAATTTTATCTTCTCATTGCAAAGTATGTAAAGTAAGAAGTGAAAGTTATTCTTTTCTACTTCCACTCACTAGAGTTTATGTTAAGAGGTAATAAATAGTTCATGGCTGGGTGTGGTGGCTCATGACTGTAAACTCAGCACTTTGGGAGGCCGAGGTGAGTGGATCATGAGGTCATGTGCCACCATGCCCAGCTAATTTTTTGTATTTTTAGTAGTGACGGGGTTTCACCATGTTGATCAGGACGGTCTCGATATCTTGACCTCGTGATCCACCTGCCTCGGCATCCCAAAGTGCTGGGATTACAGGCGTGAGCCACCGCGCCCGGCCTTGTTTTATAATTTCAACTTTTATTTTAGATTTGGGGGGTACACTGTGGGATGTTGACGTTTGGAATGCAAATCATCCCATCCCCCACATAGTGAGCTTACTACTCAAGGGTTAGTTTTTCAACCCTCCCTTCCTCCCTCCTCACTCCATTAGTCCCTAGTGTCTATTGCTGTCCATGTTTATGTTCATGAGTACCCAAAATTTAGCTTCTGCTTATAAGAGAGAACATTTGACATTTTATTTCCTGTTCCTGTGTTAATTTGCTTTAGAAAGCAATCTCCAGCATCAGCCATATTGCTGCAAAAAACATGATTTTGTTCTTTTTTTATGGCTGCATAGTATTCCATGATATTCAGTTTTCTTAACACCTGTCGTTGGAGAGACGGCCCTTTTGCAAATGAGTGAGCTCTATTCTAGTCCATTGGTCTATTTTTCTGTTTTTATGCCATTACTACACCATATTAGTTACTGTGGCTTTGTAATGTTTTGAAATCAGGAAGTATGGGTCTTTCAACATTTTTCTTATTTTTTCAAAAGTGTTTTGACTAGGGTAACTTGGGATTCCATATGAATTTTATGATGAATTTTTTATTTCTGCAAAAAGAGTTATTTAATTTTGATAGCAACTTTGTTAAATCTGTAGAAAACTTTGAATAGTCTTTGGACTTTTATATGTATTGAAGTGATCTTCCTTAGTATTAGTCACAGTTCAGATGCTGAATTCACTAATTAATAATGCTAAACGAAAAATAAAAAAGAAAAAACCTTTTGAAAAAAATTCAGTACTTGAAATGCTATCGAATTTCTTTTAGGAATTATAGACATGTATCTTAATGTTGTTCCTTTCCTCAGTTCTCATATAGAAAACTTTAATTAAATAAACTGTGAAAAAATAATTATTGCTAATAATTTATTGGCAAAGTTTACATTAAGACAAACTAAGTTTCCCAAAAGGTGGAGAAATTCGCCAAAATATTGCCTAAATACTATATTACTTCAGAATACTCCTATTTTTTTGGTTGAATTCTTACACATCTTAAAGAAATATATTTTCAATTATCTCCCCATTTTTAGACAGCTTTCAAGAAACTGCTTTGAAAAAGATTGATGATAATCTAAAATTTTGCTACTTAATGTATAGTCTGAGGCCCAGCATCATGAAATCACTTGAGAGCATTCTTAAACAATGCAGAATTCAGATTTGCTAAATTAGAATTTGCATTTTAACAAGATCTTTAAGGAATCAAACACACATTAAAGTTTTGAGAAGCACTGATTAATGCATAGCTAATTCAGTGGAACTTTGTGTAGCACAGATGTAATGCATCAGCTTCCCCTGCCTCACCCAGAAAATCTTGGGTAGCTGACAATAATATTGAACAGAAAACCAGATACCACATGTTCTCACGTATAAGTGAGAGCTGAGCTGTGGATATGCAAAGGCACACAGAGTGGTATAAATACACATTGGAGACTCAGAAGTGGGGAATGTGGGAGGGGTGAAGGTGATAAAAAATCACCTGCTGGGTACTATGTACACCATTCAGGTAATGGGCACACTTAAAGCCCAGACCTCACCACTACACCATTCATTCAAGTAACCAAAAACCACTTGTACCCTAAATCTATTGAAATAAATTTAAATAATAATAATAATGACAACAAAATGTGAGACCCATTACTATAGATGATTACTGTAGACATTACAATTAGTTTCTTAGGAATGACTAAACTTTTGGGAGGCCAAGGCAGATGGGTTGCTTGAGCCTAGGAGTTCGAGATCAGCCTGGGCAACAGTGAAAATCCCGTCTCCACCAAGAAATTACAAAAATTAGCTGGGTGTGGTAGTGTGTGCCAGTAGCCCCAGCTACTCAGGAGGCTGAGATGAGAAGCTGGCTTGAGCCTGGCAAGCAGAATTTGCAGTAAGCTGAGATCGAAACACTGCAGCCCAGCCTATACAACAGAGCCAGACCCTGTCTCAAAAAAAAAAAATAAATAAATGACTAAAACTACCAAATGTATTATAATTTTTAAAACTTAGTGATTATGTCATGTCTTCTTTCATAGTAGGCAAATAAATTTGTATGTCTAACAGAGTTAAATATTTTAATGATAATTAAGAAGACATTAATCTATTGAATGTAATAAATTTATTGAGAATAAGAAAAAACAGTTCAAGATAACATTAGAAGTAGTAGTATAAATTAATAATAAAAGAGGATAGAAGTTATATATGATTAATTAACATATAATCTACTATTGGTTGATTGCCCATCTGCAGTTTTCTTTGAATGTGTATTTTTCTAAAAATTGTTAAGGTCTTTTCTTTTGATTTCTTAAGATAACCTCTGCAGCGTTTGTTTCTTGCATTAAAGTTCTGTAATTACACATTCTTTTCACCATAAAATCTAGAGGTAAAACTAGATCAATAGATAAATATATCCAAAATGTATAATTTTTACTTATGAAAAGTGTTTATTATTTGACTGAAAAATGTTAACCTTGAATATTGTAAGGGTTCTGTAAAGTAAAAACAAAAAACTTTATTTTATTTTTTGTGTCAACTTTAGTCACTTTGAGCTTTTCTGTTTTATTTTTTAGAAGCCATGGTTACTGGAAGCATGAGAGTCAAAACGAAGGCTAATTTACTTTATTTGTAATCATAAGAATTTATACCCACTCCCACTGCTTCACTGGAATAATAAAAAAAGAAATTTGTGTCGTGATGTTACTTAAAGTGAATTACTTGTATGTTGAAATTTATTGGATAACCTTACTAGTGATCTTGCAATCTGTAACATATGCAGATAATTTAGTTTTCAGAGCTTGTTTTAATATTTGAATACAAATTCAATTAAAAGAATTTAAAAAATACAGTATCATTCATATGAGTGATAACAGGTAAAGTAATTATATAGCTTGTAAGTTTTCAAATTTCCCATTTAGGTGTTTTAGTCATCATAACATTTCATATATATTTTTTAGAGTAAGGATTTTGCTTAGTAAAATGTGCCTAGAAGAATTCTGATGCTGTGTGCAGCCTATAAAAAACTAGTGAATCATGTGTTCATTGCTTATCCGGCAATACTTATTCCAGGAGTTTTATATTTTTGAGTCTTACATCTAGATCTTTAACCATTTTGAGTTAATTTATGTATAGGGTGTGTTGTAGACTGACTATTGCTGTCCCTCTTATCCCCAAATTCATATGCTGAAGCCCCAACTCCCAGTGTGTATGTTTGGAGATGGAAGCTCTAAGGAAGTCATTGAGGTTCAATGAGGTCATAAAGATGGGGCTCTGGTCCAATAGAATTAGTGTCCTTATAAGGTGAGACACCAGAGATCTTGCTCTTTCTCCCTGCATTTACACTAAGAAGAAATCATGTGAGCAAGCAGCAACATAGAGGCTGCCTACCAGTCAAGGGAATAAAACCTGCTGTACCAGTTTCCTTTAATGTATTGTGAAGAAAGAAAAGTTGAAGTCTCCAAATGGATAAATGTGTATTGTAGGGTCTTAAGTCCTCTTCTATGCATAACTAGATTTCTAGTCTTTTGTTACATATAAACAGACATTCCACATAACAGTTTTAGACTTGTTTGCTATATCATGGAAATAACTAAGATCTCAGAGAACAGGGAATCAGAGAGAGCAACACTAACTTCAGTTTTTTGAAACAGAACTTTTTCTCAAGAACAAGTACCATCTTGCAACATTGCTTATTTCTTGAGTTGCAGAAATGCGCTGTGGTAATGCAAACACATTTGTGACAAAGCTTCGAATTAATACAATTTAGCTAAAGCCTTACATCACTGTAATAACTATGGGGTAAAATTTATTTGAATTCTTTTTCCACTTATAAATCTTTTATATAGGCCGGGCGCGGTGGCTCAAGCCTGTAATCCCAGCACTTTGGGAGGCCAAGGTGGGTGGATCACGAAGTCAAGAGATCAAGACCATCCTGGTCAACATGGTGTAACCCCGTCTCTACTAAAAATACAAAAAATTAGCTGGACAGGGTGGCGCATGCCTGCAATCCCAGCTACTCAGGAGGCTGAGGCAGGAGAACTGCCTGAACCCAGGAAGCAGAGGTTGTGGTGAGCCGAGATGGCTCCATTGCACTCCAGCCTGGGTAACAAGAGAGAAACTCTGTCTCAAATCAATCAATCAATCAATCAATCAATCAATCAATCTTTTATATAGGTGGGAGCAAGATTCCAAAAGCTAAATTACTAAAAATTATGCATTGAGAATATCATGCCTCTACCCAGTGAAGTTTCTTTTAGAGTGGACAAATATTTTGGCAGTCATGAAAGTGCAATCATTTATAAAATGTTCAGATTCAATGACAAGATGACTTTTATATAAGTACAAGATTCTTAAGTTATTCCTTAATCCCATCCATATAGATGTTTGAGAAGCTTTTTTGACATTACATATGGAGTATAGATAAAGGAGACACTGAGGTCTGCCTGAGTAGGTTGATTTGTACCTCTGCTGGCCTTTGATTCTCCCTCAGTGCTTAACACTAATGCTGCTGACAGACCTGTTTCTGCATTCCAGCGTTGTCAGCTAATTATTTGCAGAACTCTGGAATCTGCAAACATTCAGAGGCTAGTGTTGACACTGAAAAATTTCATATAATAATTAAATTATTCTTTAATTCTTGTTATGTGTATAAGGAAAAATATCCGGGAATAGTCACTTTTGAGATTTTTTTTTTCCACATCACAAACAACTTTCAAGTAAGAGCATCAGCCTTGCACACAAGTCAGTTTCTTGTTTTTATTACTTCTTAAATCTCAAGTTCCACTGATGCTTCAGAACTCTCCAATTTTCCTGTTAAAACATAAAATCAAACCTGTTTTTCTTTCTGAAATGATAAATTTTGTACTGAAACAGCATATAGACTACCAGAGAATGCTATTTAAAAATGTTTAAAATTTCCAAAGAAGAGATCTAAAATATAGTACATGTTTTTAAATCTAGTTCAAAAAGTGCTCTTAGAAATTAGAAGAAATGTAATAGATTCAGATTGGCCATGAGTAGTTTATCTGAAATATTTCTCCATCAGTACTACCCCTAGAGCATTAAGTTTGGTGATTCTGTTTCTCCTTTTATAAAAAGAAAATTCTAATATCTCTCACAGTTTTACACATAGGACAACAAAGTGTATATATCTCTGTAAATAGTGTTACTGATCAGAAGAATTGACTCTAGCAAGTCTCAAGAGTTAGAGAAAGCAATTATACTCAGCTCTCTACTTTTCTGAAACATAATTATTACACAGCATTAAAAACATTCTTTCAAACAGGGATCAGTGGGTTCAATGGATTGCTGACAATATTTATTTTCCAATAAAAGCAAGTTATTGAAAATACACCTGAGAAACATTTCTGCAACCTTCCTAATATATATAATGTAAAACTGAGGATGGTGGGAAGAATCTTTGAAGCACTGAACCCAGGAGCTGGGTGTAGAACCTAGGCAGGAAATGGTATTATAATTCTAGAAAATTGATGATAATATGTGCCCCAAGGTAGCAGTACATCTATATATAAGTAGATTGCCAAAGATGTCAGAAGAACAAATATGTGTCTAAATCAGAAAGCGACGCTATATTCAAAGACTTTCTCTTACATAGCTGATGTAAAGCACTAAAAAGACTCCAAGAGAACAGGATGAAAAATAGACCGATATCCTTTGGGCATGTGTTTACATGAAATACATTTTTTAAAGGGATAGAGATTTGGAAGTAAGGATTAAAAGATCTAGAATATCCATTATCCAAGTAAAGTGAGTTCTAGTTCATGACATTTGAGATTCGACTGTCACAGAAGAGAGAAGACAGAGAACACTGGGCCTACTCTGACTGTATCCACTAGTTTTGGTTTTTTAAAAAAAGCCCAAATGCTTATTTTTAACTTTGAACAACAAGAATAGAGAGGAAAAAAGGAGAAAGAAAGAAAAAAAAAGAGAAAGAAAGAAAAAATAAGGAAAGAAATCAAAATATAAGAGCAACAGTGTGTTTATCCCCTAGAAAATAGGCATTTCTTTTTTTTTTAATTGAACACTTCATGAACTTTCGTGTCATCCTTACACAGGGATAATGCTAATCTCCGTATCGTTCCAATTTTAGTATACGTGCTGCCAAAGTGAGCACCGTTTCTTTCTCTAAACATCTTACAGTAGTTTAAAAAATCTTGGCGCATCATTTAGTATCTTTCCTAGTGCTGTCCAGGAGATAGTAATTAATTCCAATTTACTACAAGTGCAAATATCCCATTGTTAAGTGGTTTTAAGAATTATTTAATAAAAACTCACATACAACTGTCTATCCCTGACCCGACTTAATGTCACGTCCCTCCCTTAAGTTGCTGTCCTTAAACATTTCTGGGAAATGTTCTTTCATTTATTGGTGCCACTAGCAATTCCAAGAACGAAGTTTAAGCTATGATTCCTATTGGTTTATGTGTGTTTATCTAAGCTCAAACAATTTTTTAATTAAATGTTTTTGTGTCCTATACCTACTCATTTATGATTAAATGGTCCATCTGGATGAAGTCAAGCAGGCTGTAAGCCTTTTGACCCAATGTGAAGTGTCCAAATGTTCAAACAAGGCAATGACAATGTCCTTTGGGATAAGGGAAAATTTAATCCAGCTTTATTGGCTTGGATTCTATACCTAGAAAGCCTTGCCACTAACATTCAGGCATTTAGGCACACAAAAAGAGGGATTTTAGTAGCTGAAGTATGAATACATTTTCTGGGTAACTAGTTTCTGACTCAAGAATGGTAGAAGAAAGCACTAGAATTCTAGCAAAAAATATGCATAAAAGCTAAAATATGTTTTCAAAAGTCAGAAAATATTAATCTCTCTCTTTTTTTGTTATGCATAAATCCTAGGGTTTCTGGCAATAATTTAGATTTTCTGTAACAGAATTTTAACTGCCCCTAAGGAAATGTAGTAATCACCATTTCTGGAAAGACGACTGTGATGTACTCTTTCACCTGGAACATGGACTAGGCCCTGGGAACAGTTTTCAGGTAGCTCCTGAATGGCATTTTGAGTAGCTGCTAGGATGGTTTAAATATAACCCATTACATAAAACTGGAGCCACAATGCTGTAACTGCTGGCTGGGAATTGTTTCACTGAGCAAATAGTTTAACAAACATTCATCTTTAGCAAACATCCTTCAATCAAGATTCAGTTCCTGGGAACTTGTGTCACAAAAATAAGTTCTATTATTTTTCTCAAATCTCTGAAGTTGATTTTTCCTTAGGGTTATAATATTTAGATTTAAATTTGGTAATGGTTTATTTTATACGCTTTCTTAAAAGTGCTGGATGTCTTGACCATTTCCGGTGGGAAACCATAGTTTATGTGGTCTTTAGGGACAACCACTGTCCCTCATAGTATGTGATTTTTATGAGCTACAAATTGATGTTCAGGATGGGATTTAGGGAGCCTGGAGAATCTGGGCTATTTGTAGCCATGACACTTAATAATCTATTCCAAGTGATATTCTACTTCTACCATTATAAGAAACTGATTCTTAAAATTCTCAAAAGGTAGATTTGTTTTTGTTAAAGATATATGTATACGTGTGTGTATATAATATATATATATATGCATGCACACATAAGAAGCTTAAAGATTATGTAAATATATGAATTGCATAGCTGAACACTGATTAAGCTTAAAGATATATATGTATATATACACATACACACACACACACACTCATTAAGTTTCAAGATTATGTAAATATACGCATTGCATAGCTGAACATTGGATCTGTGTCTCAACTTCATTTCAATAACAAAGAAAATATATTTGGTACCTACATAAATAATTCCTTGAATATGGTTGCTATCATAGTTTCCATTTCATTTGATTTTCACAAAAACCTTGATATGTGGTGTTGTCTCCATTATTAAGAGCAGGAGATTGAGTCTTACTAATGTTTGATGGTGGACTTTGAACTTTGGAGTTAGCTAATAAAATTTTGAAAAACAGAGTGTAAACAAACAAAGAAACTTAAAAAACAATTAAATAAACCCGTTTTTGAGTGTTTTTAATTGCTCTTGTCATGAAGAAATCATTCTTCTTTGAGTAAATGTTACAAGATTATTTGTACAACTCAAGGGATTTAAAAAAAACCCAAACGAATAAGCAAACAAACCTTGGGGAGCAGCTGATGAGAGCAAAAATCATTTGATTTTGTGTGTGGCTGCCAATTGCTTCTTTTCCAAACACACAGCACCTCAAAAGCACCCTATTTATATAATTAGTCCAATGAGCCAGCTATGGCACAACTCCTTGAGATGATTCTGTATTGCGATTCTCAGGCTCATAAATAGGATGCAGGATTCCCAAACCAGGTCTTTCTTATTTTCATCTCAACAGTGTAGGAGGTCTGTTAGCAAATCTTATTTCTCCCGGCATCTTTGTAGTCCCTTAAACAGGAATCAACAAACCATATTCTTCAGTTTGGCCTTGGGGCTGGCTTTCCTTTCATATGAAATTCATTATACACTATCTGAGTCTACCTGTTTGTGGTTGTTTTGGCATCTTTTCAAAAGTTTTCTTATACTCATCAAATGGCTTTTTCCGTATCAGAAAAAAACTTTATCTGAAACGTGACATATCATACTATAAAGAACCAATGGCATTTACCCACCACAAATAAAACTCCTTTTCGTTTCAGAGTTCAGTTAGAGAGCTAGCCATGCTGTGGTTGTAGTCTATAATAACTCAAAGGCCAGCAGTCTTGGGAGTCAAGCTTGGAACGCCTTTTATCCCCAATCATATATTTTGCGTCTCCCTAGGGAGTGGTGAGAAAGTCTTGTTGTGCAGTTACAACTCCGCCAGTATCAGTCTCTACTCCCAGCTGGGCCCTCGCCTCCAACTTTCTTCATAGTTAGCTGTACTTTTAATTTTTATTTTTAGGGCCACCATTCTTACTTCCAGCAAATGATGTGTGAGCAGGGGAATTTATTATGCTCTGGTGAGGGAAACGAATGCCTGGAATTCTTGTCATTTCCAAGTTACTAAAGAAGTACCTTGAGAATTAATTTTTTAAATTTTATGATATAAAGAAAACTGCTTCTTTATTCCACATTTTCTGTGTTTTTGTCTGTTTAAGTAGCTCCAGGGAAATTCATATAAATGAAGTAAAAATGTCAGTGCAGGTAAAAAGTTAATTATTTTATTTTAGCAAGATATGTCACATATTTTTCTTTTTATGTGTGTATGTATTTATGTTTTCAGAGATGGAGGTGGGGATTGCTGTCTGGCTATGTTGTTTAGGCTGGTGTTGAACTCCTGGCCTCAAGGAATCCTCCCACCTTGGCCTGCTAAGTAGCTGGGATTACAGGCATGATCCCAGTTTATGGATCACATGTTTTTCTAAGAAATGTGAAGAAAACACTGTTTTTTATATTGGCAGACATTTACATTTCCACTGAGAAATGGAATGAAAGTTCCTTTTTTTTTGAGACAGTCTTGCTCAGGCTAGAATGCAGTGGCGAGATCTTGGCTCACTGCAACCTCCACCTCCTGGCTTTGAACAATTCTCTTGCCTCAGCCTCCCAAGTAGCTGGGATTACAGGCGCTTGCCACCATGTCTGGCAAATTTTTGTGTTTTTAGTAGAGATGGAGTTTCATCATCTTGACCAGGCTGGTTTGGAACTCCTGACCTCAGGTGATTCACCCTCCTCAGCCTCCTAAAGTGCTGGGATTATAGGCATGAGCCACTGCACCCAGCCAGAAATTCCATTTTTATTTAGAAGTTAATTTAAGAGATCTAATAAATTCATTTTATTAAAATAATTACTATAAGTAAACTATTATAAAGTCTTAAAAAAAGTATCCTGTAGAAACAGACATCCACAGTTATTCATAGAGAACTTTTGTTAAACCGTGAAGTACTGTTTACATATTTTATTATTGTTTCTATATTAATTTATTTGACATTTGACCTGAACATTCAGAACTTTGTTATTCAATCCTGAATTAAGTAATATTCTCTTTTAAGTTTAGGAATCTCTCCTATGATGTTTATATCCGTTAACAGATAAAGTAGTATTTTATAGGTTTGTAAAGATTCATCATTTAGCCGGGCACGGTGACTCATGCCGGTAATCCTAGCACTTCGGGAGGCTGAGGTGGGTGGATCAAGAGGTCAGGAGTTTGAGACCAGCCTGGCTAATATAGTGAAACCCCGTCTCTACTAAACATACACAAAAATCAGGTGGGCGTGATGGTTCATGCTTGTAGTCCCAGTTACTCGAGAGGCTGAGGCGGAAGAATCGCTTGAACCCGGGAGGCGGATGTTGCAGTGAGCCAGGATCATGCCACTGCACTCCAGCCTGGGTGACACAGCGAGACTCCGTCTCAAAAAAAAAAAAAAGAAAAAGAAAATAAATGAGATTCATTTTTTAAATGTATGTAGGGTGCTTACTAAGGTAGACAGGCCCATGAGTTTTGACAAATGCAGACAAATGCATCAGCATCATCAAGATGTGAAAGAACACACTCACATGCACAATCCTGGTGCTCCTCCTTTCTAGTCAAATCTTATCCCTGGCCTGAATGGCTGGCAGCCCCTGTGCTGTTTTCTGTTTCTGTGGTTTTGCCTTTTCCAGAATGTCATACAGGTGGAACCACCTTCTGAACTTGACTCTTTTGCTTGGCACAGTGGCTCTCACCTGGGAACAACCTTGGCCTCTCCAGGGGACATGTGGCAATCTCGGGAGGCATTGTTGGTTGCCACAAAGAGGGGGACTGGGAAAGTGCAGCATGGCTCTAGTGGGAAGAGGCAGAGAGGCGGCCAAACATCCTCCCATGCACAGGACACCTCCTATAACAAAGAATGATCTGGCCTAAAACAGTTATGAGGTTGAGAAACACTAACTTAGCAAAACACAATTGAGATTCATTCGTATTGTTGCATGTATCAAACAGTTGGTTCCTTTCCTTTTTTATTGCTTAATAATATTCTGTTTCATAAATGTAGTGTAGTCTGTTTATTCATTTACCTGCTAAAGGACATTTGGGCTGTTCTCATTTTTTGGTAATTGTGAATAGTGGTATAAACATTTGTGTATATGTTCTTGAGTGAGGGTAAGTACTGGGAGTAGGATTGTTTGGCCGTTTGGTTAGTATATGCTTTATCTTTATAGGATATTCCAACTGCTTTCCAAACTGGCTGTACCATCTTGAATTCCCACAAGTAACATACTAGAATTCCAGTAGTTCTTCATCTTCAGCAGTACTTGGTGTTTTGTGTGTGTGTGTGTGTGTGTGTGTGTGTGTGTAAATTTAGTATATGTAGGGTCAGGAATGGGGGCTCACACCTGGAGGTGGGACAATTGCTTGAGGCCAGGAGTTTGAGACCAGCCTGGGCAACATAGAAAGACCCCTGTCTCTACAAAAATGAAAAAATAGCCTGGTGCTGTGGCACTTGCCTCTAGTAACTTCTTGTAGGTGGAAATAAGAGGACTGGTTTAGTCCAGGACTTTGAGGCTGCAGTGAGCTGTGACTGTGCCACTTTACCCCAGCCTGGGTGACAGAGCAAGACCCTGTCTCTAAGAAAAATAAAAAGAAAAAAAAGTAGTATATGTATTTAAATTTTAGTCATTCTGAGAGATGTGTAGTAGTATCTCATTATGGCTTTAAATTTGTCTGCTTTGGCTAATTTTTAGGATTTTAGAATTTAATGCACATTTTCTGAGATTTCAAAACTAGTATAAAAACAGTGTTCAATAATACACACAGTTATTAATGCCTTTGTGGACATCCATTCTGTTCTTCTTTACTGTAGAGCTACTGATCCTTTTACAGCTTCTATTTTAAGAGAATCCAATTTATGGGCATTAGGATTTATTGATCTAAAAGGGCCTTCAGGATATACGTGGCCTACACCCTTGCCTACTAAATAGATTTTGAGAAAAAGAGAAGAATCTATTCTTTTTGTTTTTGTTTTGTTTTTTGAGACGGAGTCTCACTCTCACCCAGGCTGGAGTGCAGTGGGCAATCTCGGCTCACTGCAACCTCCAAGTTCAAACGATTCTCCTGCCTCAGTCCCCCGAGTAGCTGGGACTACATGTGCCCTCCATCACGCCTGTCTAATTTTTTTTTTAAGAGACAGGGGTTTCATCATGTTGTCCAGGATGGTCTCGATTTTCTGACTTCGTGATTCTCCCGCCTCGGCCTCCCAAAGTGCTGGATGACAGGCGTGAGCCACTGCGCCCTGCCGCTATTCGTATTTTTAAATATGATTAAGGGATTATCTGTAATAGCTGCATGCATTGCTCACAGTTCACTGGGGAAAAAGACAAAGCTTTGGCATTCCCAGTGTTTGGCATGCTGGCTGGTGTGAAATTAGTTCTACACAGGCAGCACCGGAACACAACAGAGCACTATTATTTTTCTTAGATTCAGGTGTTTGTCAAACATTGCCCTCTACTGGCTAGCAGCTGCAATTACTTCTAATAAATACAACCCAATTTGTTGCCTGCTCTCGAAATTTGCTGTTTCCACCTCTAACAATCCATATTAAATAGATTAATAATCCTTCCTTTAAAGTATAACTTTATTGATTCCTCCATATCCCTAAATGGGTGTGTCAGGAGCATTGATACAGAGAGGATATTTTGATTTCTTTTGAAACAAACCTGAAATTTGCCCTAGTAGCTAATGAACAGTCTCATTCCAGGCAAGTTCATGGCTTTCAGGTGAGATAAAACTTAAGTAGGAAGACCTAAGTCTCACTTACAGCCATGCCTTCTTAATTTTGGACAATTTGGTTTATAAAGGCAGAAAACTCATTGTGTTCAGAGAGAACCGAAAAATTGCAAAAAAGTGTGTTGACAATTTTTTCCATGAAAAAGCATTTGCAGAAAAAAAAGTTTTGAAACTATGTGAAATAATAGAAGATCTACAGATTGGCCACTAATCTCAGTTTGGTCTTTTGCTAATAGAGGCTTTCCTCATTTTTATGAAGCAAAAGCAGAAGCTTCCAATTCAGGATCCAGACATTTTAGCATTTTTTCCGAACAATTTGACTGGGAACCTTGGTGCCTGTGGCCTTTGGCATCCACAGAACTATGTTGTAAAATGTTAGCTCAGCATGCCTGATAGTTTACCTGCACACTACGGAAATAGCTGGGGTGACCAAAATGTAAACCCACCTCTAATTAATGAAGAATTAGAAATGAACAAAGTCCTCATCCACATTCTCTAAGACTACACTGTTTTAGGCATACATATTCAAATGTCGAACGTCTCTGTGACCAAAAGACATGTAATTGATGTTCAGTCAAACCTAGTTAATTACAAACACAACTTTAAGGTGGTTAAAGAAATCCTCAGTTGAAAATCATGTAGTCAGTGCTCTGGAGTTTGTTTGTTTGTTTGTTTTGTTTTTTTTCCTGTTTGGTGAGTTCCCTTTAACACTTTTTCCAGGGTGAGAGGCTATGTTTTAATTCACAAATAATTTATTGTGATAGTAAACAATGGTGGATTGTCTGTATCGGTCTATGTTTGTTCAAGGGTACCTGAATTTAGAAATGAGGGCAAACTTGGCAACTTGCATATGGTCACATGGTTAATTCTGAGTCAGTTCCTATTTTCACACTCACCCCTGACTCAGGCATGGGAAGGAGAGCTTGGGCCACGGTCATGCTCACCGAGCCCTTCCTGCCTCTTCCTCTCCTTGGGCACATTGCTTTTGGGAGTTTCATTTTCCTTATCTCCAAAGTACACATAGCATTACTTCCCTGCTTTACAATGTGGTCATAGGGATGAAAGGAAGCTTAAATATGTTAAGTGCTTGGCATACAGTGAACACTCAAAATATTATTTTTGTGCTACAGATATAATCAGTTCTTATTTGGCAGACAACCCAAATTGTGTACCAAGGGAAGAATTTTTTCGTTGAGTTATCACATACAACTCCCTAAATGTGTGCTGGTAGTATCAAATTATTTCGCATATTATTAGAGGTGTATATTAAACTTTTGTTTTGTGTTACATGTTGATTTTGGAGCAGGGTGAAGTGGCAATGCAAAAAAAAATCAAAATCTATTTGCATGCGTAAAATTTGTACCTTCCCTACTTGATTTTGCCTCACTACTCTTGAGTGCTATCGGGTTTATGTTTTAGTTATTTTAAAATAGAGACGGCATCTCACTATGTTGCCCAGGCTGATCTCAAACTTCTGGGCTCAAAATATCCTCCTGCCTTGGCCTCTCAAAGTGCTGGGATTACAAGCGTGAGCTACTGCATGCGGCCAGGTTTATGACTTTGACTCTGGTTTGTGAGGCCAGCTTTGAAAAAATGGGAGGGATCTTCTTAAATAGCAAGCATGCTTCTTGCTGTCCGATTAACACAGAATCACAGCAGTGGCAATTTTTCTTTATAAATATATATCTCTAAATCTTAAACTTAAAACTTCATGATTGGCAGGCCCATAAAAATTGTAAAGATCAGAAATTTATTCACTTTACACATCATTTCATAGCTTTTGAAGTTTCTTTCAAAATTCCAGTTGTGCTAAGTGGAAACACATCCACTGTTCCTGTCTCCTTTGCCCCATCCACCAACATCTTCCACTGTAGTCTGAAGGATCTTTACAGATGTGTATATCATACATATATATATTTTTTTACCATGTTTCTCCCCTGCTTAAAATCAGTAACTGTTGTCCCTTGCTCCTGAGAGAAAATCACAACTCCTGACCTTGCCTCTGGCCCCCTTACCTCCTTTGTCCTAGTCATTCTGCCTACCCCTCTGTGATCAAAGCACAGTTGGGATCCTTTCAAGTTCCTCATGCCCCTTCCGTGCAGTGGCCTTCCTGTTCTTCCCACAGAGGAAAGGCCAGCTCTCTTTCTTCCCCGTCCTCCCTTGCCTTACCCTCACCGCTATCGGTGCTCACCAGCCTAAATGTCATTTGATGAGAGACATTTTTCTTGGTCTCTTACATGTAGTTGAATCCCCTTGATGGAGATTTCCATCAAGGTGCTTTGCATTTCTTCCTAATACTTTTTTTTCTTAATACTTTTAATAGTTGTAATAAAATAGTCATGTGGTTAGACAGTCAGTGTCTCCAAAGTTATGTCTGTAAGCTTTATGAGGGCAATTTTATTCAAAAAGAATAGTCAACATCTGCCATGGCAAAGGCGGGCTAAGCTTTCAATAAGTATTTGTCAAATACATGATTGAACGACGTGTTCAGTACTGTACTGCCAGTGTCTAGAATATGGCAGATGCTCCATCAATACTTGTTTAAAGAGACAGTCAGTATTAGGCCAGGTGCCATAGCTCATGCCTGTATCTCAGCACTTTGGAAGCCTGAGACAGGTGGATCACAAGGTCAGGAGTTCAAGACCAGCCTGGTCAAGATGGTGAAAACCTGTCTCTACTAAAAATACAAAAATTAGCCAGGCCTGGTGGCAGATGCCTGCAATCTCAACTATTTGGGAGGCTGAGGCAGAGAATTTCTTGAACCTGGGAGGCAGAGGATGCAGTGAGGCTATATTGCACCAGTGCACTCCAGCCAGGGTGACACAGTGAGACTCTGACTCAAAAAAACAAAAAACAAAGAAAGAAGAAGACGACGATGAAGAAGAAGAAGAAAAAGAAGAAGAAGAAGAAGAAGAAGAAGAAGAAGAAGAAGAAGGAGGAGGATGAGGAGGAGGAGGATGAGGAGGAGGAGGAGGAGAAGAAGGAGAGGAAGAAGAAGAGGAGGAAGAGGAAGGGGAAGAGGAAGAAGAAGAAGGGGAAGAAGAAGAAGAGGAAGAAGAAGAGGAAATAATCAGTATCGGAAAGCAAATGGGGGCTTTCATGTGGAGTGACTTGTAGTGAATCACAAAGAGAGGCCCCTATCAGGTGATGAAAGCCTAGAGAGATGAGGGAATGGACTATTGGAGTGCTTGAGCAGCACACCAGAGCTTATTGAGTGGAGAGTTTTTCAAATTTTGCCTATTTATGGAGTGCAGGAGGCATTGCATTTGTAATCACTATGTATGGTTCTGATGCTTGCTGGCTATGTAACTTTGGAAAATTATTTAACTCCATTTCCTAGATAAGAAAGGAAACAGGGATCATCCTACTTCCCCAACCAATGTCAAAGGTTTATGACAATCCAGTGACAAATGTGAAAGTACTTTGTAAAATCTAAAAGGCTGTATATGTATTATTATTTAACTGTGGAAGGAATTTATAGCATGTTTGTGGTAAAGTAGTAAGAGTCAATAAGTTCAGAAAACTATAAATGTCCGTCTCCCAATTCCTCTCCCCAGTTGCCCACTCTTGTCAGTTTCTGTGTGTTCTTCTCTTAAACATCATCTATAGATTGACTGATGTGTGTATACATCCACACAAACGTATGTCCGTATATGTGTGTATACACTCACAAATATAAATGCAAACCTAAAACCACAACTCAGATCCTAATGTTATTCAGCAGCACGCTTGTCCACTTACTATATCTTGGGCATTTTAGAATGCTTTCATCTGTTGCATGGTATCCATTGCACGCATCTGCTATGATTTTTTTTTTTTTGAGACGGAGTTTAGTTCTTGTTACCCAGGCTGGAGTGTAATGGCGTGATCTCAGCTAACCGCAACCTCCGCCTCCTGGGTTCAGGCAATTCTCTTTCCTCAGCCTCCTGAATAGCTGGATTACAGGCACGTGCCACCGTGCCCAGCTAGTTTTTTGTATTTTTAGTAGAGATGGGGTTTCACCATGTTGACCAGGATGGTCTCCATCTCTTGACCTCGTGATCCACCCGCCTCAGCCTCCCAAAGTGTTGGGATTACAGGCTTGAGCCACCGCTCATAGCCCGGCCTGCTATGATTTATTTTATCACTTCTGCATTGATGAACATCTAGCGCTTTCCATTTTTACCACTGCAAACAGTGCTTGACTGAATATCTTTGCTTAATTTGATTTCTTATCTTCTCTGCTTAAAATCGTTTCTGATTTTAACATTCTCTGCTTCCATCTCATGCATGTGGCAAGAGGTTGGAGACTTATAAAGCAGTGCTAAAGTAAAGTTGACTTTATAATAATACTAATACTTCTAGTTTCACGGCAGTTTCAGAACTGTCCCCGGTGTAGCGTTTCTGCTGTGGCAAAGCTGGCCTGTTCACTGCATGTGACTTTCTATATTTTTATCCATTTTTAAGTGCCCTGTTTAGACATGTTCTTTTAATATTTCTCTTTATGATTTTCTATTTTTGTCTTCCTTTATGACACAGCAAAAATGCTACCTGTGCCCACAAGTCTGTTTATGTTATTTCACACACAAATTTTTGGATGCCATAGATTTTCTCACAAATTTTTCTATGCCATCAATTTTCTCCCAATTTTTAATTGAGTTGTTAACAGTGCTCACTTCACTAACCAGAAATGAATGCAGATATAGATACTTTGTAAGATTTATTTAGTTGTTTCTTATTTATAAATCATATAATTTATACAATCTTAATTAATGATGGATGACGGGTGGGCCATAGTGTATTGCTCAGAGTTTACTGCCTATCAATGTGTAAAAATGTACTTTGCCACATGTGAGTATACAGCCCACTTCATGGTGCTGTTCATGAGATGGCACGCTAAGTGGAAGGGGTAATGTCATATGGTTAAAGTAGGATAAAACCTTTCCTTCTGGAATGTTAGAGGAATTTCTATTTTATTTTATTTTATTTTTTTAAGATGAAGTCTTACTGTGTCACTCAGGCTGGAGTGCAGTGGTGTGATCTCAACACACTGCAACCTCTGCCTCCCGGGTTCAAGCAATTCTCCTGCTTCAGCCTCCCGAATAGCTGAGATTACAGATGACTGCCACCACGCCTGGCTAATTTTTGTGTTTTTAGTAGATACCAGGTTTCACCATGTTGACCAGGCTGGTCTGGAACTCCTGACCTCAAGTGATTCGCCCACCTTGGCCTCCCAAAGTGCTGGGATTACAGACCATTAGAGGAATTTTTCAACATCAGATTAGTGCTGAAAGATTATGTGTTCACTGAAATGTGCAAGTCTTTTGCCTCATTAATATTGAAAAGATCGTGGTCAGGGCAGTGAACCTGCCTAGTCAACAGTGACATACAGTGACCAGCTGTGTAGTGAAGTAACTCTGGAGGTATTTACAGGCTTTGCAAGGGGCGACTGAGCCAGAGTTGTGACTAAATCATAACAATTGCTGTGCATTTAGTGCTGTTTTCTGTTTCTTCAGTATTTCTTTACAGATACCACCATTCAAATTATGGAATTCATAAGTGTGCCTGAAATATTTTTCTTTTTTCTTTTTTTTGCCAGTTAGTGAATCTTTCCAGAACAAAGAAAATGTCTTTTATTTTTTCTTTTCTTTTTTTTAAAGACAGTGTCTCACTCTGTTGCCCAGGCTGGAGTGCAGTGTCCAGATCTTGGCTCACTGCAATCTCTGCCTCCCAGGTTCAAATGATTCTCCTGTCCCACCCTCCTGAGCATCTGTGATTACAGGTGTGCACTACCACACCCAGCTAATTTTTACATTTTTAGTAGAGATGGGGTTTCACCATGTTAGCCAAGCTGGTCTGGAACTCCTGACCTCAATTGATACATCCACTTCAGCCTCCCAAAATTCTGGGATTACAGGTGTGAGCCATCACACCCGGCCCTGTGTCTTTTATTCTTTTGAAGTACAGTGTCTGCTACAGGACTGAGTAGCAGGTACTCATCAAATACTTCTTACCATCAAGTGGCACCCAGTGGCACCAAAATAACCCAAAACCAAGCCAAACCAAACCAAAAAACCCTAACAAAAACAAAACCAGCAATAGTTTGTAAGCCACTATAGCTGAGGTAAGACTTACTTCGACAAAACTCCACTTGTTTGGAGTTGAATAAACAGTGAGTGCAGGACAAATGCTGAAGAGAATTCTGCTGACAACAGCAGACAGGGCAAGCCAGGAGAGGGTGGATGCCCTGCTATGACAAGCTGCCATAGTGACAGCCACAGGAGCAGCACCCTCCATACAGCAGAGTCCAGACACAAGCCAGGCTGAGCAACAAGAAATAACAAAATGTTGCTAGCAGGGAGCACTGCATATCAAATACATTATAACATTTAAAGTCTCACCACACCCCTGTGTGTGTAATCTATTATCTTCACCAAATTACAAATGAAGAAAGTGAGTCTTGGGGCATTTTCATAATTTGCTCAAGTCACACTGCAAGGACATAGTTGGGGCGGGTTTTGGCAGCATCCCAGACTGACCCTAACACATGTATTCTTTTTTTTTTTTTTTTTTTTTTTTTTAGC
>CM052650.1:150147505-150166596 GCA_028533165.1 Leontopithecus rosalia | reverse complement strand
AAGAACAGAACCTTCAGCCCAGAATTTCATATCCAGCCAAACTAAGCTTCACAACTGAAGGAAAAATAAAATCATTTATGAACAAGCAAGTACTCAGAGATTTTATTACCACCAGGCCTGCTTTACAAGAGCTTCGAAAGAAGCATTACACATAGAAAGAAACAACCAGTATTAGCCTTTCTAAAAATATACCAAAAAGTAAAGAGCATCAACATAAAGAAGAATTTACATCAACAAATGGATAAAACAGTCAGTTAACATCAAATGGCAGTAATCCTAAATCTAAATTGACTAAATCCCCCAATCAAAAGACACAGCCAAAACCCAACAGCATGGTACATCCAGACCCATTTCACATGCAAGGATACACAAAGACTCAAAACAAGAGATGGAGAAAGATTTACGAACCAAATGGAGAGCAAAAATAAATAAATAAATAAATAAATAAATAAATAAATAAATAAATAAAAAGCAGGAGTTGCAATTCTTGTTTCTGATAAAATAGATTTTAAAGCAACAAAGATATAGTGGTAAAAGGATTAATGCAACAACAAGAGCTAACGATCCTAACACCCAGATACATAGAGACTTAGACTCAATGAGACAGAAAATTAATAAGGATATCAAGGACTCGAACTCAGATCCGAACAAGTAAACTTAATAAATATTTATAGAGCTCTCCACTTCAAATACACAAAATATACATTCTTGTCAATACAACATCACACCTACTCATAGGTTTAAATGAAACATTGATTGGCCATTATTAATACCCATGTTTTTTAGAATAAAGCAACATTTCCATTCTCTCTCCCTCTTTTTCTTCCTCTTTCTTCCTCTCCTTCACTCCTTTTTTTTCTTTCCTTCTCTCAAAAAAAGAAAAAAAATCAACTTATAGACTTCTAGATCCAGGTCGGCAATGTTTCTCTCATTGCTTGATTTCCTTTTTCCCCTCCATCCCTCCCTCCCATCGTCCCTCCCTTCCTCTTTTCCTCCCTTCCTGCCTTCCTCCCTTCCTAAAAAAAAATACAATCTTTGGATATTCATTTCAAAAGGAAACAATACAATGTAAAAGAATTGGGAGCCATTTCCAGCAGTCAGCAGCGGACTCAGCCGTCAGACCTGTGCTTGCCACTGGAAGTGATAAACATGGGGTCTTGCGGTTCCTGGTGTTTGGACTTTGCCTGTAATGGTGGGAAAAGAAAACATCTTTGCTGAGCAATAACTGGGTTGCAGTCACTGCTTCAATCTAGGGGCCAATTCCAATGATGCTTGTTCATCCCACCCAGATATTCCAGTCTTTGAGATGCATTAGAGGGTTGATCTCACTATAAGAGAAGCCCAGCTGATTTTTCTGATTCCTAATGCATTGAAGGCTGTACAAAAGCTAAACAGAATAGTGAGGAGTCCCCTGAGCCAGTCAAACCTGAAGTCAAGACTACAGAGAAGAAAGAATTAGTTGAATAAAAACCCCCAATTTCAGGAGCACATCATTCAAGTCTCTAACCCAGCAGAATCAATAAAAAGGCCAAGTCCAGAAAAACCAATGGCAAACTTGGAACTAAAAAGTGTCTGCCTGCCTTAAACAAGCATTTGATAAACTGCCGTAAAGGAATGAATAAGATGAGAAAGAAGACAATGAAGAAATCAAGATTGGGACCTCATGTGAAAATGGAGGGTATTCAAAGACATCTCAGTGTCTGCAGAATCTAGAGAACGTCTGTGTCTATCATTCTGGAGCACCCGTCTTCCATGAGGAGATGAAACTCTGGAACCACTGAAGAAAAAATAAATAAATTTCTGATTATAGTATGTTCTTAGCCCAAGAGGGCTGTGCAACAAGGAAACTCCTGTAGACCAAAGAAAAAAAATGCTGGGAACAAAGTTATTCTGTGTAGACATGCCTGGCATTAGACAGGAGAGTCACAATTTACATAGATGCTAAAAATTCACTTCCAGAACTTAGTTGAGTAGAAGCAAATAGTACATTATTAAATGTATACATTGCATTTGAATGTGGCTCCTTGCATGGTGGCTCACGCCTGCAATCTCAGCACTTTTAGAGGCCTAGGCCAGTGGATCACTTGGGCCAAGGGGTTCAAGTCCAGCCTGGCCAACATGTCCAAACCTGTCTCTACTGAAATACAAAATTAGCCAGGTGTAGTGGAGCATGCCTGTAATCCCAGCTATTTGGGAATCTGAGGCTTGAGAATTACTTGAATCTGGGAAGCAGAGGTTGCAGTGACCTGAGATTGCATCACTGCACTCCAGCCTGGGCAACAAAGCAAGACTGTCTCAATAACAACTACAACTTCAACAACAACAACAATAACAAAAACAACATATTGTATTTGAAGGAGAGAATAAATTTCATCAAAATGCAGAGTTATGGATTGTTGTAAAGTGAAGTTATGTAGCTATGACTGCAACGCAGACTGAGAGCACAGTAAGAATAGTGGGTCTTATGCAATAGGCATGCTTTCAATTGCCTGCAGTCCAAAAGCAAGAAAAACAAACAGAAGATACAACAGAATGAGTAGGGATTGGAGGGAAGCTGTGGCCTATTTCAAAATTCTTAATATATGGTGAAGTGGTATCTTGCTACTGTCATCTTTTGTTTCATTGTTGTGTTGTTGAATCTGGCGTTTCAAGGTCAACATCAGGTTCTTAAAAGCCAAAGTCAGTTTATCATTTTTGTGCTTCTCATCCTTCTCTTGTAAGATCGATTATTCATTTCTCCTTCTGATAGAACCATAGTTGCCGCCTATACTTGGAAAAGCTAGAAAATAGCTTATCAACGTAATTGCAGTATTTCTTAGTATAATATTATGTTAAGCAGAAAAACATTAAGGAACACTTGTTTTCATCACATCTCTATTATCTTATAATTAGTAAAGCAAGATGAAATGTCAAATTTTAATCAATTTTTTCATAGATTTGTGTTCCTATAATATATGAAAATCTCTGAGGAAGAGGTGAAGCTCTCTGCATTATTTTTTCCATGTGGAAGAATTCTTTTTTTATAGGTGGATTAATTCTGAGGTGGTGTAGTAGGTGGTTAAAGGGAAATATATGTACTTGTTAACAAATCAGAATTTGTCTACAACTAATTGAATTTGAAAATTAATTCAATACTTAAACTGCTTGCCATGGAATGCAATATTATTTAAAAGTATGGGAAACCAATACAAGTACAAAGGTATCCATCGGGTTAAAATTTACCATTTAATAAGACTAAGCAATAATGTAGAAAAAAAACTCTTTCCTAATTAAGTGTCTTTGTGTGGTGTTATGGCAAAATTGTAACTGTTTACAGCCTAACCTCTCTTAAAGCCTTAAATTAGTTACATATTTTAAAAATTATCTACATCTGGCTTCTTGGATGAAAAACTATATCCATAGAATTGTAGACTTAAAGGTTTGTGGAAATACATTAGGGTATCAAAAAGTGAACTGTGTGAACTTTATGACAACTTTCTATGCTGTATTAAGTAAAATAACTTATTTTTAAAAAACCTTAATAGAGTTTGAGGTGAAACTCATGCCACTGCTAACTGATGATCATATTCCATAAAAACCCTCCATCTCTTTTCTTATTGATAGATGGCTCCAAGAAACTTGCTCCCTCCAATTTCACTCATGTTTTGTGTCCTTTGAGAGCAGCCATATTTGCTAAAGCTGAAATGTCATGATGATGGATCACAACCAGACACTGTATTCGGGGCTAGATGTCTGGGCCAATCTGTCATTATGTGCAAATCTTCTTCTGGCTGGATCTGGGAGAGATAAATAGGGAAGACGAAATTGCACATGGTTTTATATCCTGTTTTAATGAAACGAACATGTGGCCCTGTAAGAATGGGAGTCAGACATCATGGGACTCCATGTAGCCTGTGATTATGGAAGGGAGCCAGCTATGGGCCCCCGCAGCCTGCTTCTGCTTTTCTCTGTATTTTCGGATGCACCATGATACCTAGAAAACACCAAACACCATCCAACTTAAACTCTATTTTACATTTGTTCACTTCATGCTTGAACCCTTAGCCTGGTCTTCATCTCTTTGAATTCACCCTCATCTAACTCCAAAGATGATTCCTTGAGTTCATTTCAGACAATGCCATTTCAGTCTCCAGCAGGAGCCCTGGGGAAACTCACTACATCTGCTTTATCTTCAGTGAATATCAAATCATATTTCACCGCATAAAGGTTAGGATGACTTTATCAGTTTTATTAAAGCTGTAAATTTTGCTTTTAAAACCTGCCAAAGCCTGTGCTTCTAGAATCCTCTAACAATAAATTAACTTATTTTTCCTTCTTTCTCTGCTTAGTCCTCTAGCTAGTCTGACCAAAGGATCCTCCATGTAAAGCATGTGTAAAAACTGTCCTGTGATTCAAGACAGAGTGGTGTTTCTTTTTTTCTACCTGGATTCACACTTGGCACAGTGCTGAACCTCAGAAAGAAAAATTGCATATCTAAGAACCGCAGTTCCAGGCAAGGCTGTTAAAGCTTTGGTCTTACAGACGTAATAGCTGCTTTTAATCCTTTGGAGTTTTCTGCTGGGGAACCCCAAACTTGTGCCTTCTGGTCTCACTCCTTGTTAGGACCTCCTTCTCCAGCCTCTGTGTATCAACCTGAGACCAAATCCCCCCATTGTCTCACTCCTCCCACTGCCCTCACTATGCCTTGCGGGAGCCTCTCCAGAGGACACTATCTCCTGAATGCAGAATGTACCTTCACATCTTTCAACTTTTGCTCTGAATATTCCATCCAACTACATTCTCTTTGTCTTCTTTACCACCTGTTGAAATCCTACAGATCTTTTAGGGACTAGACTGAATTCACAGGCTTCACTCTCCTCTCCAATGCATCTAATCTCCTTTCCTCCTTCACACTCTTTTAGCACTTTGCATCACTTTTCCGTCTACCTCTTTCTCTACTTGAAATGCTCATGATCATCCTGATTCTTCCAGCAACTGTCTGGCTTTCCAATACTAGGCATATCAAACAAAGTGCCTGTAATCCCAGCACTTTGAGAGGATGAGGCTGGTGAATCATCTGAGGTCAGGAGTTCAAGACCAGCCTGACCAACATGGTGAGATCCCATCTCAACTAAATACATAAAAATTAGCCAGGCATGGTGGCGCATGCCTATAGCCCCAGCTACTTGGAAGGCTGAGACAGGAGAATCACTGGAACCTGGGTTGAGGAGTTTGCAGTGAGCTGAGATTGCACCATTGCACTCTAGCCTGTGCAACTCTGACTCAAAAAAAAAAGCTCACACTAGAAACAAAAAGAAAGAGATGATGAATTACAAGGTGAGGCATAAAATTTGCATATGACTCATGAAGCTGAAAAAGACATGGAGGTTAAGAAGTTTGGTACATGTTCTAGGAATAAACCAAATACCAGTGGCTATATCACAATAACGTCCCGAGGCTTTTCCACGCAGATGACACTCAAAGATTTAATATTTTATTTATTCAATTAGCCAACCAGTATCGTTCGGCAAGTTGAGGCCATTTTATAAAAGCTGAGCAATTTGTTCTTCAAATCTTTGGCATTAGGAAATTATGTTTCTAAAACCAAAATAAAACCCAAAAGACTCACTCACTCTTGCATTTTCCAACATTACTAAGAAAGTAAGAGGAAAAAAAATCAGGAGACTGGACTACAGATAATGATGGAAATGTTGGTCATGGAGAAAATTCCTTCTTTTTTCCCAACCATTAATGACAGCCCTGGGCACAAAGATCATGGGGTCTGTGTATTTCCTTAGCACATAGAATACTACCTGGCACATAATACGTAGAATAAATGTTTTAGGAGAAAAATTGATAAAATGTGGTTCTCAATTAAGTGTGGGTGGCAAGGCAGACAGAGAAGTGTAGAGCAACCACCAGCTCAGAGCTGGAACAGCAGAGTGGGTGTTGGAGCTGTTGATTAATGGCATTAATAGCAGAAAAGGAGTAGGTCTTACAGGGAAGACTGTCGGTTTGGTTTTAGATATGTGTTGAACTTACGAGAGCTTTGATCCCAATAGAGATGTCTATCAGCTAATCAATGACTCAGGTCAGGAGCTTAGGAGAGAGGTAGCACCCAGAAATTAAGGCCTGATTCCATGGTTGCCAACTGCTAGCTCACAGGTTTGTCTAGCCTGCACAATATTATTTAAATTTCTGTGTCAGTTGAAAACTTCAACCAGCAAGAAGACGTCACATTAAAAATCCAGATTTTCAGCTTCTCTTTAAAAAGCTGAAGATCTAGTAAAGTTATACCTACATTCCCTCAAGTTAGCAAAGAGTGAGGGCAAAGAAGTGGCTTTCCTCTTACATGGGAATGCCCTCTCAGTCACCATCTATGGTGACCTTCATTCCATGTTGCTTTTCTCACATCAAGGGTTCCGGGTACCATTGCCATCCTGTTTGTGTGGTTATTCTTAGAGGAGAACTAAGAAAAAGAAATCTTGCTCCATCATATCTATTAAAAGTGGGAAAATTAAAACTACTAAGACTAGAAAAAAATTCTTATACTTATCCAACATCTTTGTGTGTTGCCAGTCGAGCTTCTAAAGGCATTCGACATTGCGACCTCGACATAGTTCCAAAAATTGTTTGAGTTGCTGTCCTGATGTTCAGCTTTGAGTTTCACTGGCCAGAACCTCAGCAGCAGATGGCTCTCTCTCAGAAGAATACTGTGGTCTTAGGGTCAAGTTCTGTTCTTCGTTCAGAATTTTCTTTGACGCCGTTGCCAACCATTTTTACATCCTTGTTAAGCTGCTAGTTTATTCATAATAAAATTATATAGAGATGTTTTCCTGATGATATCAATGATGAAGGCAGGTTAAACTGTTACTTGCTGGGGTAAATAAGCACTGTTTTGAGCTAAAATTAGGTCATACTTATTTTAGTAACTATGGAACTTGTGTACCTGTAAGAAAGGCCACCTCTTTATGTAGCACAGACCTATTTACAGGATTCAAAAACTCTTTAGATCAGTCTTTGTTGCCTACTCTCAACCTTGATTCTTAGATACTTAGATAACAATAATGCCTTCTACTAGAATCCTAAAAAAAATTCTTCTACCATCCTGGGAAAATAAATTGTAAAAGCCTCCTTGGGTTTAAGAATCGAGCACACAGCTGGGTGCGGTGGCTCATGCCTATAATCCCAGCAACTCTGGGAGGCTGAGGCAGGCAGATCACCTGAGGTCAGGAGTTCAAGACCAGCCTGACCAACATGGAGAAACCCTGTCTCTACTAAAAATACAAAATTAGCCTGTAATCCCAGCTCAGGAGGCTGAGGCAGGAGAATTGCTTGAACCCAGGAGGCAGAGGTTGTGGTGAGCCAAGATCAAGCCATTGCACTCTAGCCTGGGCAACAAGAGGGAGACTCCATCTCAAAAAAAAAAAAAAAAGGAACCACATCTTGCATAAAAGGAGGAAGCATCAAATGGCTTTATTTAATAAAAACGAACAAACAAGCAGGTTACTCTACTTGGGTTCAAGACTGTAATTCTGCTATAAACTTGCTGTCAGTATTTGGATAAGCTAATTAACCTTTCTAAACCTAAATCTAAAATGGGGACTAAATAATAGCTGAATGATCTACCTCACAAAACTGTGGGACCTAATATGTAAAGTGCTTTATAAACACATATAACATTTTTCAAATTTTGACCATCATTTTGTTTTCTGGAGATAACAAATGACATATGTTGAATCTGCTTCCTGTTCAAGCCAACCTTTTGTCAGCTTCCCTTTGGTTTATTAATACTACAATGATTGTTGAACAGAGGCTTTTCATGGGTGTTTGATAAGAAAATATGACGAAGAAAATTGTTTTTACATTGAATCATTCTTTCAAATTGTCAATTTTTAAGCTTCCCTTTGGTATCCCTTAATACTGACTTTTCATCTAGTATTTTGATCATTTTTCTAACAAATCTGCCCTTCAGAGGCTGAGAGTTGGTGCAGCTTTTAAAAAGATTTTAAATAACAAAAAGTTACGTGCTATCACCCAGGTGAAAAGAGTTGCAATGCTGCCCCCTTGTGAGGATGTTGTGTCAATGCGTCTCACAGACGAAGGGATGCAACGTGTTTTTAGAGGATATTCTCACCACTAATTTGAGGTAGATGAATTCTGTGGCTCTTTATAAATGTAAGAAGCGCTCAGGTATAATGACAGCCAATGACCACAATTCTCTTAACTTAGCCAACACGGCAATTAGAAGTGGACTGTTATAGTATTTCTGGAGTTTTCTTTGTACTCAACTGTGTCTGAAATTGGTTGCCAGGAAACAGAAGTTTTTAAAATTATATTTCAATTTGAATTTCAATTAAGTTTAATGAATACACATATATGAATCCTCACTTGTCTACATTTTAGATGGAATGATAGGCACTAATAACTATTATATGCCCACCAAGTGCAAAGCAATGGACTTCATATAAGTTTTTAAAAATATAATTTCTTGGCTGGGCACAGTGGCTCAAGCCTGTAATCCCAGTACTTTGGGAGGCCAAGGCAGTCAGATAAACTGAGGTCAGGAGTTCGAGACCAACCTGACCAACACAGTGAAACCCTGCCTCTACTTAAAATACAAAATTAGCCAGGTGTGGCGGCACATGCCGGTAATCCCAGAGGCTAAGACAGGAGAATTGCTTGAACCAGGAGTCAGAGGTTGTGGTGAGCCAAGATTGTGCCATTGCATTCCAGCCTGGGCAACAAGAGCAAAACCCTGTCTCATATATATTATATATATATGTATACACACACACACACACACACACACATACATATATATATATATATATAATTTGTTACATCTATCAGATATTAACTTCCCATTTTACTTAAGAGGAAACTGAGATTCAGAGAGGTTATTATTCAAATTCATGTAATAGTAAGTGATAAAGCTTAAAATCAACAACTCTTTGAGTCCTGTTAATTAAAATGATTATGTTTTATATACATTTATATATAAAATAGTCATTTTAATTATATATAATTTATATATATAATTATTTTAATTAACAGAACTCAAAAATTTATTGATTATATTAATATATATGTAAATATGTGTATGTGTACATACCATATACATAGTCCTCAAAAAAATTATCATCTAAAAAGTGTCAGTAAATTAAAAATTCCAGCACATTGTGTTAATTGATGTGTATAAGTTACTTTGGAAGCACTTGACCCAGACTGAGGAAACCAGGGATGACTTCTTAGTAGAAATGACAGCTGAGTTCAGATATGAAGGACGAGGAGTTCAGCAGGTAAAGTAGGAAGAAGGTAGGATGCTCCTTTCTCAGGCTAAAGCCAGATCTGTCCTATTCTGTGATTAGTACGATGAGATGCAGGTCCATCTAATAAACCAAAATACGAGTCTTTACTAATGGATAGACATTTGTTTCTCTCTCACATGAGAGAAATTCAGGCCAGGCGCGGTGGCTCAAGCCTGTAATCCCAGCACTTTGGGAGGCCGAGGTGGGTGGATCACGAGGTCATGAGATCGAGACCATCCTGGTCAACATGGTGAAACCCTGTCTCTACTAAAGATACAAAAAATTAGCTGGGCATGGTGGCACATGCCTGTAATCCCAGCTACTCAGGAGGCTGAGGCAGGAGAATTGCCTGAACCCAGGAGGCGGAGGTTGCGGTGAGCCGAGATCGCGCCATTGCACTCCAGCCTGGGTAACGAGAGTGAAACTCCGTCTCAAAAAAAAAAAAAAAGAGAGAGAGAAATTCAGTGATGGGTAATCCGTGGCTTTTCTGGCAGGTCTACCGTGCCGTTAGGAACCAGCCTTCTATCTCTCTATCCCACTATCCAAACTTATGACTTCAAGCCTAAGATGGGTCCTGAGAGTTACAGAGCTCCAGCCATCGCCTCCCTGGTGCAGTCCTAAGCAGAAAAGGAAAGAAGCACAAAAGGAGCACCCCCAACACTGCGTCTATGCTCTTTATGATGTATTTTCCCATGTTGCAAGCAGTACATCTACTGTCATATTGCTGCCCAAAGCGTAGAAGTATGACTATACCCAGTTGCAGGTGGCTAGAAATGTCTTTTATTGTATGCTGCCATGTGTACAATTAAAAAGTAGAAAGAAGAAAAAAGGAAGAGAATAAATGAGTAGGCTAGCAGGTTTCCAGACTCCAGATCCCATGCTTCTACAAACTAATATTGTCCCAGGTAAAAATTTGGAGGTAATTAATAAAAGAGAATAAATGAATTACAGCAAATAAATGTCAAAGAAGCAGAAATATTTTTCAACGATCAAATAAAATATTACAACAAGAAAAACTTAGAATATGTTTATATTTGTTTCTCTCCCCAACGATAAGAGCGACATTGAATACTTGGAATATATCTGCCTAAAAAATAATGTCTCAAACTTAGACATTCATTAGTAAACAAGAGATTCTTCATTATTCAATTTGAGGAAATAGCTAAGTAAATTATTCAAAATCTCTTAATGTGAGATTAGACTTTTGGTGGTAACCTCAAAACAAATAGCTTATGTTGATATAGCTGTTTTGTTTTTTTAAAAAATTACTTTCACTTATTTTTTCTTTTTCAGAGATTTTTTAGAATATGTTACCTAGTCACAACTTCTAAGCATTCTATAATTCTTAAATACATGCTTAATAACATCTGATTGAAAAATGCAGACCCGCTGGAAATTTGTCCAAAATATATAATATTCATACTTCTAGAATAGAGACTAAACTGCTAAGCCATTCCTGATGTTGAATTACACCTAAAACACAGAATTTGAAATCCCTCATGTGTAAATGTGTAATCATTTAAGTCACTAATGAGGGCAGGGATGCCTGCAAGGTGTCTAAAAACTGCTTTTTGACATTGGAAGCTCTGTGCGATCTTGCGCCTGGCGTGAGGTCCTGCAACACCGCCTGGTTATTTACAGCTGGAGGCGATATCTCTCCTCAGTTTATTCCTGCCTCCTGAGTGACAATGTGTTAGCTGGCCTGAGAGTCAAACCGCTGAAATATTTTTATTAGTGACTGATACTTTTAATAAAGTAAAAATGGCTAAGCATTTGCATTAGTTTTCTATTGCTGGGTAAAAAATACTAGAAACACAGGGGCTTAAAATAAAACTGATTTAGTGGCTCACATTAATGTATTAGAATTTCATGACGTGACTGGGCTCTCTAATCAGGGTATCCCAAGGCACAAAGAAGGTATCAGCTGGGCTGAGTTCTGATTTGGAAGCTCTGGGAGAAAATCCAATTCCAAATTGATTCCTACTGCTGAAAGTTCAGTTCCTTGCAGTTGTAGGATTGAGGTGCCCATTTCCTTGCTGACTGTCAGCCGGGGGGTGGGGGGGCACTCAGCTCCTAGAGGTCACCCTCAGTTCTGTGTCACGTGATTCCCTCCATCTTTAAGCCAGCAATGAAGTGTCAAATCCTCTCGCACTTCCAGTGTCTAACTTCATTGCTGTGATGAGCTGGAGGAAACTGCTTTTAAAGTGCTCATGTGAGTAGCTCAGGCAAGACCACTTGATATTCATCATCTAACCATGGGAGTAAAATCCATCCTATTCACAGTCACAGGGATTATTCAGGATGTGTACACCAACAAGGGGTAAAGTCTTGGGGGCCACTGAGAATCTGCCTGCATAGCGCTGCTCAGAACTTGGTTGGGGAAGGAATGCTAGGCTGAGAATGGCAAATTTCTCTTGGGATTTTAATTCTAACACGACAGCAAAAGGTAAATCTTATTTTCTTAGTTAAACCCCTGCTGCAGTGTCTCATTCCTGTGTTGGCAAGTATCCATTCTCTGCTTTTTCTGATTGCTCTGAATTAAATGATGTTTAAAATACACTAGAAGAACTGAAAGAGATTTGCTTGAGATTCGTTGTCACTTGGGGCTTGAGTCTAATAAAGCCAGAGATTGACTTGTTTCCTACCAATTTCCAAATGGTATCTCAAAGAGCAGCTAAATATCTGATTATCTGATTATTGGATAAATTTCATCCCTAGGTTCCTCATGTGGCAATATCTGATAAGCCTGCAAAGCAGGTGAAAGAAATACTTTTGTTTTAGGTTCCTTAAGGCCCCCACCAGAGCCCAGAGACTAAGCTTCTACACCATGAGGACTCAGTTTCTATGATTTTCATTCACTGATAATATTTCTGAACATGTACATCTACAAAGTTCTAAACTCAATAAATGCATAATAGACGACTTTTAAAAAGCTACCAACTACATTTCAAAAGACAAAGATTAACTTTACCTATGATAGTAAAATGACAGGAAAATATTGACTCAGCTCAAAGAAGAAATTGGAATAGATATGGCAGTGAATAGACCATCTATAACTTAGAGCATTCTGGATTTGGTTGTAATTTCTATTGCTCTAGCATATTAGATGTTGCCTCTTTAATCTGTCGTACTTTTTCATGCAAAACTGCTTCAATATTATATAATAATAATTTGCTCGGTTTTCCCAAGCATTAAAATGAGTTCTGTATTCTTCAACAGCATATGTTTTCTGGGAAAATATGTTATTCTTTTGCCTACTATTTGCATTGGTTAAAAAATAAATGTAATTTTTAAACAAAAATACTTTTTTAAAATATGTTGTTTAAATTAATTCAAACTTAAAAGAGGAACTACAGCTAGACAAAATATATAGAAACATTTTAAACCTTATTATTAAAAAATAAAATTCAAAAACAAGAACATGGTACTGTGTTTTTTAATATAATCGCTTTACTGAGATATAGTTCACATGTTATGCAATGCATCATTTAAAGCAAATAATTCAATAGATTTTAGTATATTCACACAATTGTACAACTACCACAATTTTAGAATATTTTCATCACCCCAAAAAGAAACCCCCTATTTCCCCACAAACCTCCCTGCCACAGGCTACCACTCATCTGTTTTCTGTCTCTCTAGATTTGTCTCTTCTGGTCATTTCATCACACAGTAGACGGTTTTTGTGACTGGCTTCTTTCATTTACCAGCATTTTCAAGGCTTGTTCATGATGCAGCATATATCAGTATTTTCAATGGCACTTTTTTTTTTTGGACACAGGGAGTCTTGCTGTGTTGCCAGGCTGGAGTGCAGTGGCACAATCTCAGCTCATTCCAACCTCCACCTTCTGGGTTCAAGCAATTCCTCTGCCTCAGCCTCCAAAGTAGCTGGAATTACAGGCACACAGCCACCATGCCCAGCTGATTTTCTGTATTTTAGTAGAGACAGGGTTCATCATGTTGGCCAGGATGGTCTTGATCTTCTGACCTCATGATCTGCCCACCTCGACCTCCCAAAGTGCTAGAATTACAGGCGTAAGCCACCGCACCCAGCTGGTACCATTTTTATCTAATTGATTATTTTTGAAATTTCAAGATGTGATGATGAAGTGGTCCTCTGTGTATTATCAGTATCCTAGTTTTACAAAGGAATTTAGTAACATGTACTCAGTCTGAGGACTTCCTCCTTAATTGGATACTAGTCAGGTTCCTCACCACTCTTCTTGACCAGTTCTCATCCTTGGCCTCCTAAGTCCAGTTTTAGCAAGAATCCTGAGAAACGAGTTTAGCAGAAACTCCCTCTATCATTGATCAAGTTCCTCATTTTCCCAACTGTTGATATCTAATCAATTTCCTCAGTAATTTTTCATTCACTGATCCCACTCTGCCTAATGGCCATCCATCCTAGGGTGCCTTGCTGTGTTCAGAATCCAGTTTTGTACTGAAGTCTCTCCTTTACTGCAGTAACTTGACAGAAAAAAAAAATCTATCTTGCATTTTTAACAAATGTCTGTTGTAATTTCTCTTTGGCAAGTCCAAAAAATACTAAATAAGCTTTGACTAAAAATTTTTATCTCTGGGAGTTTAAGGAAATAATTTAGAGTCAAGTAAAAAAGATGTATTTATAAATTTCATGGTAGTGAATAAAATAGCAAATGAATGGGAGCAGGTAATTAGTTCTTAACATATTCAACACTAGAGAAATGAGTCAGCAAACCAACATGTAGCAAGCCAATGATATATACTGTATTTATTAACAGACATAGTTATGAAGCTATAGCAATATAAAAATGTGCTGAAGTGCTTGTTGACACTATATTTCTGGACACTGTAGTTCAAAGTATTTGAGAAATAGAATATTTTATCTACAAAACAGTGGCATTTTAAAAAATTAAAGTTATTCAATACAAAAAGAGATATAAGAAACATCATTATATATAATGTGTGGACCTTGTTTGAAATCTACTTTAAATAAAATAAATGTATAATATATTTGAGGAACAATAAAGGAATTTTGAATACAAACTGGTTATTACATTATGTAAATGTATTTTACATTCTGTTATAAATAAAAGTTCTTAACTTTTAAAAATGTAAAATGAAGTAAGAGCAAAATATCCTGTTATCTGAGATTGCTTTTAAAATTCCCCTGCAAAGAAAAAAATTAAGTGAACAATTAAAGTAACCTGTTAGTAGTTGCTCAATTTAGGTATTCCAGTTTTCTAGTGCTTTTTTAACAAAGTATACAAAAACAGGGTCTTAAGACAATAATAATCTTTACTTTGCTCAATAATTTGGAATTTGACTCAAATCAGTTAGACAGGTCTGTCTCAGGGTCTCTCCTGCAGTATTGGTGACAGTACTGGAATTGGGTCATTCTTCACTCAAACAAACCGGAGCTAGAAGAGCTGAAACTCGTGTTCCCCTTCCCTCCCGCTCTTCTCCTGCCTTTTCTCTCCCCCTCACTTCCAAGTGGTTTTTCCATTTGGTCGCCTCAGGGAAAACAACCTTCTTACATTGTAGCTGAAGAATCCCAAAGTAAGTGTCCCAAAATAAACCAGCGGAAATTGTGTGTTATTTTTCAGCTATTTTTTGAAGTTATGTAGCATCGCTTCAGTTTTACTCCAGACACAAAGGTCCACCCAGGTCAAGTGGAGGGAACCACCTTTCGATGGGGTCATGGCAAAGTCGCATTGTAAGAATTGCGTGTGAGACCAGAGTTAGTTTCAGCCATCTTTGTTTTGTTGTTTCGTTTTGTTTTGTTTTGTTTTGTGGTGATATAGAGCCTCCCTTTGTCACCCAGGCTGGAGTGCGGTAGCGCAGCCTCAGCTCATTGCAACCTCCGCCTCCCAAGTAGCTGGAATCGCAGCCACGCCAGGCTACTTTTTGTATTTTTAGTAGAGACGGAGTTTTCACTATGTTGGCCAAGCTGGTCTCAAAATCCTGACCTGAAGTGATCTGCCCACCTCGGCCTCCCAAGTAGGCTGGAATCGCATACACAATGCCGATGCCAGCCATCTTTGAAAAATATTGCCACACCAGGTAATGAGTACTTGAAATTCGTTATAATATTCTTTTAAATATTTTGACATTTTTACTTTTGACTTGGGAAAAAAAGACTAAAATGAAATGCACCAAAATATGCACAGTAATTATATTAAATGATTGTCTACCCTCTTAAATGGGCTATAACATCACATTAATTCTGTTACTTAATAAAAATATATAATTTCAAAGAGTGGTTCTCTTAATTCCTTCCCAATAGCTAAAAGTAGCAAGGATATCCTAATCTAAAAATAAGCCACAACAAACATCATCACTAAATGCTACAAACATTTTCTTATTTATTTTACATCTTTTTCTTTTTCTATTCTAAAGTTGGAGCTGAGAGAGCAAATATTTTTATCCCAGCTTGGATAAGAATCAAGGTTTACTTAAGCCAGGAGCCCAGGGTCGGTGGATTAGTTAATGAATATGTAAATCATCTAAAATGCTGTGCAAACCTTGGTGAATGTGCAGTAGTGCATCTTACAGAAGACAGAATCTATAGTTTCTACCAAATTCTGAGATAAATACTTTAAGAATCACAATTATACTTGTTGTTGCAAAATAAGTTTAACATTTTTCCTAGCTCTGTGGATTCACTGAAAGCATATAGACCACATTTCTACATCTCTGACCATTTTTCTCTTCATCATTCCCCACCTCATTCACATCCACAAATACAGATTATACTTGCTAGCTTCTCCCTAGAGTCACAGGGTAATATGTGAGCATAAGGCCCTAGCTGTCCTTTTAATAATACCCAACGAATATTCACAAGTCCACGACTCTGTGTCTTTAAATCTGAGTATTTCAGGAAGAATATTCCTAGAGGCTATTTTCTTCTACCCAATGCTATATTGTACTATATTTTGTTAACATTTGGTTCTTCTCAAAAATCATCAAATAGCATTTTTGCCAGGTTTTGTGTGTGTGTGTAAGTGTGTGTGTGTGTGTGTGTGTGTGTGTGTGTGTTTTCTTTTCCCAACAGGTTTAGGATCATATTTTTAATCAAATTTTTCTCCAATTTTATCATGTTATGTTCTTTCGGTTCTCTCAACTTTTCAGGGATGAATACTGAGTTCAAATTATTTATGTCTTACTACCTCTGATTCTAAGTATTTAGTTTGCTCTTATTACAGAAAAAAAATAACTTAACAAGGAATTTAAAAAAAAAAGATTGAGAATAAAAGGACAAGCATGTGGTTTCTAAGAGTGAATATTCTCAGAAACCCAGCAAGAAACTCGTGTTGTTTCCCAGTCACCTGGCCTTCCTTCTTGGGCAAGTCCATTTGCTTCTGCATTTTAGTTACTATTGATGCACCATTAACCTCCTAGTCTGTATCCCCAGAACTCACACAGAAAGAAAGTATGCTGGTCCGCAATCTCTTATTTGCAATTCCAAAATTCAAAAAGTGCTGAAATATGAATGCTTTTTCATAACTCATTTTGCGTTCAAAAATGAATGCATCTGAATTCACTTGGTAATAAAACTTAATCTGTATTGATGCAGGCTGCTTTAAATTACTATTTTTTCCTCTTAAGGAATCATAGGGTTGACTTTAGAACTGTTACTATGTTTGGTAACCAGGTGCTCTTCTAATCCTCCTTGGAAAGTTTTACATAATGTAGGGTTATGTATCATTTAAACTGTCTAAAACAGAAATATCTGAATATAAAGCATAGACCCATACGGTTCCTATAAAGAATTGTATTTCTAGCCTGGAAAACATGGCAAAACCCCATTTCTATTTAAAAAAATACCCAAAAAATTAGCCAGGCATGGCGTGCCTGTAGTCCAAGCTACTCGGGAGAATGAGGTGGGAGGATGGCATGAACCCAAGAGGTCGAGGCTGCAATGAGCCAAGGTCATGCCACTGCACTCTAGCCTGGCAACAGAGCAAGACCCTGTCGAAAAAACAAATAAACAAAAATTATACAATTGTAGATCTAAACTAACATTTCATTTGAATATATTTAATCTAAATAATTTAATGCACTCTAAAGGCATTTTAACAAGTAATGAGATAGAAAAATATTAATTAACTTCTTAGAGGGAATGTTTTAATAAAATAACTATCTCAGTAAGATTAGTTGTCTTTATTAAGATCTAAGAAAATTCTGAAAAAGAAGAGTAATAATCAAAGCTAACATTTATTCAGCCCTGAGAAATTGCTAGACACGCTATTAATTTACATTATCTACATGATTTCGTTAGTTCCTCTAAACTACAATGTGAAGTATGTATTTCCATTATACTTACGCTACAAATGAGAAAACTGAGGCACAGAATAATTAACTAACATACAAGGATACATTTACAAGTGGTTGAGATAAAATCTGACTCTAGTTAATCTGACTTCAGAGCCTGTACATCAAACCTGTGTGGTATATTGGCTCAATAATAATAGGAAACCAGCCGTAAAGTGTATTAAAATACTACATTGGTGAAGAGTTTAGTGCTGGCACAAAAATTAACAGATATTCTAAAACTAGTGAGTAAGATTTTCATGAGTGTTCCAGTTGTCTACTACTGCACAAGAAACAGCCACAAAACTTGGTGGCTTAAAAATATGTATTGTCTCTAATGGTTTTGTGACTTGACTGGGCTCAGCTGGGTAGGTCTTGTTTAGAGTTTTTCATGTGATTGCAGTCCAATGATGTCGGGAGCTAGAATCATTCAAAGGCTCATCTGGGACGGATGTCCAAGATGGCCCACTCACATGGTTGGCAGTTGATGCTATTATTAGCTGGGATGGTAAACTGGAACACCCACACAAGGACTCTCCATGTGGCTTGAGGTTTTGATAGGATGACTGTTAGGTTCTATGTGGGAGCATTCCAAGAATGAGTGACCTAAGAAACTTGGGCAAAAGCTACAAGACATCATATGGCTTAGCTTCCGACGTTCCAGAACATCTCTTCTCTCCACATTCTATTGGTCTAGCAGGTCGCTAAGTCTAGCCCAGATTCAAGAAGAGGGTAATTTGACCCTACTTCTTGTTACAAGATGCAGCATAGGCACACAGGGAGGAAAGCAATTGATACACATCTTTGGATACTAGTTACTGAGGTTCACCTTCTGATCACCTCAATTTACATTTTTCCCATTAGCAAAATAGGCTTGTCACCATTCCCAAGACCCCTGTGATGATATCTTACTGTGGCATCAGCTCAAGGTTCAGGATCTACTCATTTAAATCAGACCCAGGTACAGATGCAGATGAAGTTCATTAGGTATAACTCTTCAATATGGCTCTTCCCAGTCTGAAGAACTATGAACTAAGAGACCGGTTATCTTTCTGCCTACACACTACATGCGACGATAGTACAGAAATATAATAAGCACAACAATTTTCTTCAAAAACAACAGGGTGGGGGTGAAGGGACTGGTCAGAAGACCTAGCAGTCTCTAATTTATAGTGGTTCTTAAGCCCTAGCAGGCATATGTCACCAGTTTCTTCATAAGGGAGTGATTCCCCGTGGCTCCTGTTTCTACCCTCTTGACTTTCAGCTCTTCATTTTGAATCAATCTTCTTTCTTTTTAAGAGAGATTAATTTTTTTTTTTTTTTTTTTTTTTTTGAGATGGAGTTTCGCTCTTGTTACCCAGGCTGGAGTGCAATGGCGCGATCTCGGCTCACCGCAACCTCCGCCTCCTGGGTTCAGGCAATTCTCCCGCCTCAGCCTCCCGAGTAGCTGGGATTACAGGCACGCGCCACCGGGCCCAGCTAATTTTTTTATCTTTAGTAGAGACGGGG
>CM052650.1:150127218-150147005 GCA_028533165.1 Leontopithecus rosalia | reverse complement strand
ACCCCCTGAGTCTTTCTGAAAACTCATCAGGTGGTTACAGATGCATGCTTAAGTCTATTTTCACCCTGACATCAGTGTTATTGGAGATACCCTAGATTTGATCTTTGCCCAGAAGTCCTTTCTTTCTTTCCTTCCTTCCTTCCCTCCCTCCCTCCCTTCTACCTTCCTTCCTTTCCTTCTTTCCTTCCTTCCTTCCTTCTCTCTCTCTCTCTCTCTCTCTCTCTCTCTCTTTCTTTTTTCCAAGATGGAGTGTTGCTCTGTCACCCAGGCTAGAATGCAGTGGCGTGATCTGGGCTTACTGCAACCTACACCTCCCAGGTTCAAGCTATTCTCCTGCCTCAGTCTTACGAGTAATTGGGATTACAGGTACATGCCACCACGCTCAGCTAATTTTTGTATTTTTAGTAGAGACGGAGTTCCACCATGTTGGCCAGGCTGGTCTCAAACTCCTGACCTCAGGTGATCCTCCTGCCTCAGCCTCCCAAACTGCTGGGATTACAGGCATGAACCACCACGCTCAGCCTGTCCTTTCTTGTCTTGACAAAATTTTACTCTCTGGAAAACAGTTCAAAACTTAACAGTACCAGTAAATTCATCTCTCTAGCCATTACTTTAGCATAAAAGCTAAAAGAAAGAAGGTGGCATTTTCAATATTCTATGTGGACACCTTCTTAGCCAAACCCGTTAGTTTCTTTCTATTCCCCACATTTCTTCGGGCAACATTGTTACCGAACTTTCTAACATTGTATAACCAGGATCTGCTTTTCTCCAGCTTCCACTGGCAATTCCTCACGTCCTTCAGGTTGTCACTAACAGCTTCCTCAAGGTCCTATTGCCCCTTGCCTGCTGCCTAGTCCCAAAGCCAATGCCACAAGTTTTAAGTAGTTATTACAGCAGCACCCCAGTTTCAATAACAATTTTTGTTACATGCATCTAATACTGTGTAACGAATCAACCCAAACTTAGATATTTAAGGCAACAATTTATTATTACCTCTCACAGTCCCAGAGACATCAAGTACAATGAATGGAATGAAGTGCCATATTGAGAAAAAGGCCACCCCAGTTCCTTTTTTCCACTTACTCCAGCCACCACCCCCGAGAATGATGCCTGGCCAGTAAGACATTGGAGGCTTTCTACATGGGGAATCTGGAAATTGATGAGTCCAAGAAAAAAGAGCTCTCAACTGACATTCGGTAATCTCACCATCTTATGCCTGGTTCCTCTCAAATTCCCTTACAGTAAAACCCAGCAGCTGATGAGCCCTGCCACTCTTGAAGTGCCTCCAGTCAACACTCTTAAATATGATTAGCCGGTTACAAATCACAAGACATCTGTAAACAGTCTCCAGCATGAGAGACTAAAGTAAGTAAATCAAAAGAACTCAAAGAAAGCAGAGTCAACACATGATATCATGAAAACAAAGATTGTTAAAAAAAAAAATCTATAGGTTGTTCAGGCGCGGCGGCTCAAGCCTGTAATCCCAGCACTTTGGGAGGCCGAGGTGGGAGGATCATGAGGTCAGGAGTTCAAGAACAGCCTGACCAACATGGTGAAACCCTTGTCTCTATTAAAAATATTTTTAAAAATTAGCTGGGCGTGGTGGTGTGTGCCTGTAATCCCAGCTACTCAGGAGACTGAGGCAGGAGAATAGCTTGAACCCGGGAGGTGGAGGTTGCAGTGAGCTGAGATGGTGCCACCACACTCCAGCCTGGAGAAAAAGTTGCTACCAATAAAGAATATCCATGAGTAGAGTGGCCAACCATCTCTGTTTGCCCAATACTGTCTCAGTTGTAGCTCTGAGAGTCCCACATTCCAGGAAAACCCTCACTCCCAGGAAAGCCAGGAGATTTGGTGATCCTGCTGAAAAGTGGGAATGCTTTAATAAGTTAAGAGCATGTCAGCAAAAATAAAAAGCCATTTGAAGAGCTGACAAATAAAGTTGAGGGTGCAATGCAGGAGTAGAAAGAAAAGACAAAGAGAAAAAATAAAAGGAAAAAATATTTTTTGAAAATAGAGACTCTAAGAGGTAGTTGATCTGGATAACAGGAGTTATTGAGAGAGAAAATAGAATACAGAAGGGAAGAAGCTATCAAAGAAGTAATAAAACAACATTTTCTCAATGGAAGGACCTAAGTTTTCAGACTAACAGGGCTCACTGGAGGCCCAAAACAGTGTTAGGGGAGAAAGAGTGGCACTGGGGACCCTCCTCAAGACTGTTAAGAGCCGTAGAGGTGAATAAACAATTCTTAAAGTCGAAAAGGAGAGGAGGGGTGTGAATACAGAGAACAGATCAAACCCAAAGGATTCGAGTGGGATCAGAAATCCAAATGGCATATTTAACCACTCAACGGCAATGCTGCAGCTTTAATCAATAGAAGATCGTGCCTTTAGAGTTCTGAAAGAAAATAATGTCTAATAGAGAGTTCCTTAGCCAGTGCACTATGATAAATGTACAGAGATGATTTCTGTATTATTGTTTGTACAAGCAAAAACCCAGATTCAACCTAAATATCTACTGTGAGAGATCAAATAAATTACAGCACATTTTATAACATTCAGATCATTTAAAATAATTTATTAACCAAATTTTATTGAAGAATGAAATCAATGTATACATACTGACATGGAAAGAATTCCATCATATATTAGGTTTTTAGAAAAACAAGTTTCAAAATAGCAATGTACAGTATTAGATATTTTTTATAAAGAGCATACGCACACACAGGTACACAGTGTAAATAAATAAGTGGGAAGAGAAAAATCTCAATTATTAGTTACTATTTTGGGGACACAGAGCTTGGAAGCCTAGCTTTTACTTTTTTTGCTTTATACAGTTCAATAGTAGTTGGATTTTTTTTATTCCTTAGATGGCCAATTGTTTTTAGGAATTAAACAAAAACAAAAAGCACGTATTTTATTTCTTTGGGATGACAGCACCATCTAGTGGTCTATGTTAACTTAATCTTTTTTAATATGATATTTAATATTTTCATATTAAAATAAAAGCAACCAACTCTAGCAGAGGGAAAAACATTTTAATATGGCATTTGAAAGAACAAGCCCTCATAATTATTTAAAGGGTTTATGTCTTACAATAATCTCCAAGGTGTATTAAATGCAAAAAAAAATACGAAAAATGAAGTAATCCACTATTTGTGCTAAAAAATACTTGGCTAAAAAAAGCAGAATATTTTTACATATTAGATGATACATGCATAAAATATCTCCGGAAAAGACATTTGTTATCTTTAGTAAGGATAACTGGATGGCTGAAAATTGGAATAACAACAGAATTTTTTCTGTATGTCTTTTTGAACCTTTAAAATTTGAACTTCAATAGTATAAAATTTAAATTAAAACAAAGTTCATATCTAAGAAAAATTTGCATCAGATACCTATGTTATAAACTCTTTGCTAATTCTTTATAGGTCTTATTTGTACCAGCTGTTAAAGTAAGTTTTTCTGGAAATAAAGCACAGACAGACACAGAACCAAATTTTTGTTTAGGGTTCAGGTCCAAAAACTGTCTTAAAAGAAACATCCTGAGAAAAACCAACTACAGAATGCATTTTACTCTCAGAGAAAACAAAAAATCGCTACCCACCTTATAGCCTCAGCACCAAAGATTCTAGGTTCCCTAACTGAAGACGAGAGACATCTCATCCCCAGAGACTGACCGCTATTAAAAGAAACATGTACAAACTTCTAAAATAGAAAGTTATGCTCACTAAGACCACAATGCATTATCAAGACCAACTGATATTTGACCAACCTTATTTTTCTAAAGTAGATTTACAGTAATCAACAAAATAGCATAACTAGCTGTCAACGATTCCTTGACAGTGTCTTTATAACAATGTGTGATTACATAAAAATATTGAACGGATAGTAACGTCCACATGACAATTCATTATGAGTATCATAACCAAAGAATGGCAATTAGTACATCTAATCAAATTGTAAGAGTCTATGCTGTCTTCTGTTTGTGTTTTTAACAGTTTTACCAGTAACTTAACAGAGTCATCAAGTCAATAGGCTTATCAAATGTATAAAAGACATAAAGCTGTGAGAGATACGCATCATATAACAGAGTTAGATGGACTCGATGTTGTAGAGAAATGATTAGAATTCAGGAGACAGAAATGTAAGGAACTACATTTATTTTCAAGTAAAGCATCTTTACTACTACAGAATAGAGAAAATCTGGCTTACCTGCAACGGGTGTAAAAAAGATGTGGAGACACTTACTCATTGTATAAAGAAATTAGCATTTTAATTATATTTTATGATTAAATTACATGATATAGAATGTTAAAATTACACGTTATATTTTCTGTTTAAGGAAATAATGTTTTCTGTGATGAAGAGGCAATTTCCTGTTCTGTTGTGTGCTGAGCAGAAGCCTCATGGAGACGGACCGCACAAGCTTCTGGGCACCACACTTCCCAGATGGACACTCAGCAAACTAGAAGTAATCTAAATGGAAAGGAGGAGCGTTTCTCACATAATCAAAAGCAAGTAAAAGAACTAGCAGTTTTCTGTCTCACATGGATAGTGTGCCCTCAGATACCCCAGTTATTCTTGAAGAAGTAGAAACCTTCTGTGTACCTTGGAAGGTGAAAATAAACTCTGCAGGTAGAAATTCCAGAGAATTAATGCAAACAAAATTTGCATTAATACAAGTTGATCTTTTCTAATAGTCATATCTCTAAAAAGACAGAAAGGACTACTTCAAGAAGTAATGTGTTTCCCCGAACTAGAAAGCTCAAGCAGAAGGAATAAACTGCTGTGTGCAAATGCTGTGAAGGGAACCCTAATTGCCCTGGTTACATTCTCCAGTATGCTTTGTGGGTATTATTGCTTTAGGAGGACAGCTTTCAATATTTCAACTTTAAGTAAGGTGTGAGTTCTTGGTTTTTATTCCTTATCAGATTGAAGAAGATTCCTTCTCTTCCTAATTTGCTGGGGATATTTAGCATGAAAGTACTGCTGAGGAGGTTGATGTTAGAATCCCATAGAGCCCGATAGTGCTATGACTAGCATCCTCTGTGAGTTTCCCTACTCAACCTCTCTTGCTTTTTCAGACACCAGTGTGCTATTTCCTATCCATGGCAAGAAATGAGTTTTATACACTCTAAATCTGATAAACTAGAGAATTTTTAAAAACTATGTAACTATACATTCAGTATGTATGTGAATTTTTAAAATATCAACTTAAAATTTTTTTTTACAGAAGACTGAAGGGGAGGAGAAAACTGTTTCTCAGAGTTTAAAAAATGACAAAGTTGACTGGGCACAGTAGCTCACACCTGTAATCCCAGCACTTTGGGAGGTCGAGGAGGGTAGATCACCTGAGGTCAAGAGTTCAAGACCAGCATGGCCAACATGGTGAAACCCCATCTCTACTAACAATACAAAATTAGTCAGGCGTGGTGGTGTGCACCTGTAATCCCAGCTACTCAGAAGGCTGAGGCAGGAGAATAGCTTAGAACCTGGGAGGTGGAGGTTGCATGAGCTGAGATTGTGTCACTACACTCCAGCCTGGGTGACAGAGTGAGACTCTGTCTCAAAAAAAAAAAAAAGTTAGACATCAGTACTGCAACAATTGGTCAAGTGGTCGAAGTGAAATTCATCCTCAGCCCTCATCCTTATTATTACTGAGAGTTCACCACTTCCCTTTGTATTTTTCCCAGATGAACTAAAAGTAGAAACTAAATATAAAAATAATGAATAAGAATAAAGCCAGGGAATAAGATCTCCTTATCATAAAGTAAACAGCAAAGGGCCAGTTAATATACAACAATAAAAACCAAGACAAAAGCTGACAAGTAGCTGTAAAGTCCCAAGGTAAACCGTGGTTGAGAAGTTAATTGTTTACCAAACTCTCATATGTTGGGCCTGCCTGTTAGCATTAAAGACATTAAAGAATACTGTAGAAGTTGACCTGTGTTCAGACACGTCACTCCTGTTCAACAAGACCTGTTGAACATCTTGTGTTTCAGCCAAAGTACAATCATTGCTTGCCCAGTGCTGCGTATAGTAGTGGTATTTACAGATGGTTGGGTGATAGAAAAAGTCAATAACCATTTCATTATAGTTTCCCATTTCCTTCTTGATCTTTCACAAGGGAAGATTTTCTTTTTTAGAGGTACAGATTCTCCTTGGTTAAGTCCTGATTAAAATTCCAGCTAAGAGATTAGTAAACCTTGGTTAAAGAAGTGGCATCAGGAAGTGCCTACGTCTTCATGGCCTGGTAGTGTTCAGTGAAAATGTTTATTAACAGACAAGGCCATTCAGCCCGACCCCAAGACACTGAAGACTCTGTTTGAATCGGACTCACGGATTCCTTCCTAGCTGCTCTCAGGGACAGGAATGCTGCTGGTAAGTTTATATGAAATCTGCATATTTCATTTACCTCAAAATAAAATTCTTTTTTGTTAATTCATATTGACTGGAAATGTAATATTTAACGGCCACAGCTAAGAAATTTTACTTATTGTTCTTTCTTGGAGCTTTTTTTTTTTAACTGTTAAAAAAAAAAGATTAAAAGGGGAAGGAAAAAATTCCATTTTGTAGAACACTCCCCCTCAGAAAACTTTTCTTCTCTTTTGCTATGTTTGGTTTATTGCCCTAGTTTTTTCCCCCCAAAGCCAGAAGATATGTATTTTTATTTCATTCCAAGTTAGAATCAACCAAATTAAACTAAATCGTAAAATTTCACTCTGTTCTTGTACTTTTCTACTGCTGAAAAGATGGTAACATTTTGGTGAAAGCAAGAAATAATTTCAAAGGAAATGGTTTTAGGGACTTAGTTAAATAATGATTTATTTTAAGTTAAAAGCAGATAAATGACAGTATTTCTTCCTGAGCATTTCTAAAGCCTTTTAATAACATAAATCTGATGATAGAAATCTGTGGCCACGGCCACATGCGGTGGCTCACGCCTGTAATCCCACTACTTCGGGAGGTCAATGAGGGCAGATCACTTGAGGTCAGGCGTTCAAAAGCATTCTGGCCAATGTGGTGAAATGCTGTCTTTACAAAACACGCAAAAATTACCTGGGCATGATGGTGTGTGCCCTGTAAGCCCAGCTACGTGGGAGGCTGAGACAGGAGAATCATTTAAAACCAGCAGGCAGAGGTTGCAGTGAGCCGAGATCGCACCACTGCACTCCCATCTGGGCTATAGAAGAAAACTCTGTCTCAAAAAAAAAAGAAAGAAAAGAAAAAAAAGTAATCTGTGGCCAGCATTATTTTGTTCTAGATATTCAACCTGCAAATCTGAGCTGAAATGTTATGGAATATGCCTTGAAAATTGAAATTGAATCAAACTGATGTTACTGATTTGCCCTTTGTCCCATATGATAAAATATAGAAAACACACCCAGTCTCACACCAGTCTCTGGTGAGACAGAGAATAGCAATTATATCATCAACAATTTAAAAAATTATTTGAAATGCAGTAGTAACAAAGCCTTTTAGTTCCCAACACTTTGTTGTGAAAATTGTTCAAACATAGAGAAAAATTGAAATAATTCTATCATCAACACCCAAATGCCTTCCATGTAGATTGTATAATTAACATTTTGCTATATTTGCTTCTTTACATATTATCTGATATCCATCTGTCTATACATCCACTGATTCATCCTCTTTATTTTTATGATACATTTTAAAGTTGAAAACCTTAGTAAACTTTACCCCTAAACATTTAGGAATGCGTACCATTAACTGGAAGTCAATACTTGTTTAACTACTTACTTGAGATAAAATTCAATCACAGTGAAATGCACAAATCATTAGTGTTATGATTCAATGAATTTTGATAAATGTATATATCTATGTAATCCAAGCCCCCTTCGAGATATAGAAACATCTCTGCACATGTATCCCAGAAGTTAAATTTGTTATTATCATACTTTATGTTCTGGGGTACATGTGCAGAACGTGGTTTGTTACATAAATATCCACGTGCTGTGGTGGTTTGCTGAACCCATCAACCTGTCATCTACATTAGGTATTTCTCCTAATGTTATCCCTCCCCTAGCCCCCCACCCCCCAACAATCCCCAGTGTGTGATGCTCCCCTCCCTGTATCCATGTGTTCTTATTGTTCAACTCCCACTTTTGAGTGAGAACATGCAGTGTTTGGTTTTCTGTTCCTGTGTTAGTTTGCTGAGAATGATGGTTTCCAGCTTCATCCATGTCCCTACAAAGGACATGAACTCATCCTTTTCATGGCTGCATAGTACTCCGTGGTGTATATGTGCCACTTTTATCCAGTCTATCACTGATGGACATTTGGGTGGGTTCCAAGTCTTTGCTATTGTGAAAGTGCTGCAGTAAATACACCTGTGCATATGATTTATATATGATTTATAATAGAATGCTTTATAATCCTTTGGGTACATACCCAGTGGTGGGATTGCTGGGTCAAGTGGTATTTCTGGTTTTAGGTCCTTGAGGAATTGCCACACTGTCTTCCACAATGTTTGAACTGATTTACACTCCACCAACAGTGTAAAAATATTCCTATTTCTCCACATTCTCTCCAGGATCTGTTTTTTCCTGATTTTTTAATGATTGCCACTCTAACTGCCATGAGATGGTATCTCATTGTGGTTTTGATTTGCATTTCTGTAATGACCAGTGATGATGACCTTTTTTTCATACGTTTGTTGGCCACATTAATATCTTCTTTTGAGAAGTGTCTGTTCATATCCTTCACCCACTTTTTGATGGGGTTGTTTTTTTCTTGTAAATTTGTTTAAGTTTCTTGTAGATTCTGGATATTAGCCCTTTGCCAGATGGATAGATTGCAAAAATTTTCTCCCATTCTGTAGGTTACCTGTTCACTCTGATGATAGTTTCTTTTTCTGTGCAAAAGCTCTTTAGTTTAATTAGATCTCATTAGTCAATTTTGGTTTCTGCTTTCGGTGTTTAAGTCATAAAGTCTTTGCCTATGCCTATGTCCTGAATGGTATTGCCTAGGTTTTCTTCTAGGGTCTTTAATGGTTTTAGGTCTTATGTTTAAGTCTTTAATCCATCTAGAGTTAATTTTTATATAAGGTGTAAGGGAACAATCCAGTTTCAGTTTTCTGCATATGGGTAGCCAGTTTTTCAGGGAATCCTTTCTCCATTACTTGCTTTTGTCAGGTTTGTCAAAGATCAGATGGTTGTAGCTGTGTGGCATTATTTCTGAGGCCTCTGTTCTGTTCCATTGGTTTATATATCTGTTTTTGTACAAGTACCATGCTGTTTTGATTACTGTAGTCTTGTAGTATAGTTTGAAGTCAGGTAGCATCATGCCTCCAGCTTTGTCTGTTTTGCTTAGGATTTTCTTGGTTATACAGGCTATTTTTTAGTTCCATATGAAATTTATAATTCTGTGAGGAAAGTCAATGGTAGCTTGATGGGAATAGCATTGAATCTATAAATTACTTTGGGCACGATGGCCATTTCTATGATATTGATTCTTCCTATTCCTGAGGATGTGATGTTTTTCCACTTGTTTGTGTCCTTTCTTATTTCCTTGAGCAGTGGTTTGCAGTTCTCCTTGAAGATGGCCTTCACATCCCTTGTGAGTTGTATTCCTATGTATTTTATTCTCTTTGTAGCAATTGTGAATGGGAGTTAACTCATGATTTGGCTCTCTGTCTGTTATTGGTGTATAGGAAAGCTTGTGATTTTTGCACTTTATTTTGTAACCTGACACTTCGCTGAGGTTGCTTATCACCCTAAGGAGATTTGGGGCTGAGGTTTTCTAAATATACAATCATTTCATCTGCAAATAGAGACAATTTGACTTCCTCTGTTCCTATTTGAATAGCCTTTATTTCTTTTTGTTGCCTGATTGCCCTGGTCAGAACTTCCAATACTATATTGCATAGGAGTGGTGAGAGAGGGCATCCTTTTCTTGTGCCTGTTTTCAAAGGAAATGCTTCCAGCTGTTGACCATTCAGTATGATATTGGCTGTGGGTTTGTCATAAATAGCTCTTGTTATTTTGAGAAACGTTCCATCAACACCTAGTTTATTGAGAGTTTTTAGCATGAAGGGGTGTTGAATTTTATCAAAGGCCTTTTCTGCATTTATTGAGATAATCATGTGGCTTTTGTCACTGGTTCTATTTATGTAATGGATTACATTTATTGATTTGCATATGTTGAACCAGCCTTGCATCCCAGGGATGAAGCCAACTTGATGGTGATGGATAAGTTTTTTGATGTGCTGCTGGATTCAGGTTGCCAGTATTTTATTGAGGACTTTTACATCAATGTTCATCAGGAAGACTGGCCTGAAATTTTGTTGTTGTTGTTGTTGTCCCTGCAAGATTTTGGTATCAGGATGACTCTAGCATCTTAAAATTAGTTAGGGAGGAGTTCCTCTTCTTTTATTGTTTGGAATAGTTTCAGAAAGAATGGGATCATCTCCTCTTTGTACCTCCAGTAGAAGTTAGCTGTGTATCTCTCCAGTTCTGGCCCTTTTTTGGTAGGGAGGCTATTAATTACTGCCTTAATTTCAGAACTTGTTAATTGGTCTATTCATGGATTTGACTTCTTCCTGGTTTAGTCTGAGGGGTGTGTGTGTGTCCAGGAATTTGTCTGTTTCTTCTAGATTTTCTAGTTTATTTGTGTAGAGGTGTTTATAGTATTCTCTCATGCTACTTTGTATTTCTGTGGGATCAGTGGTGATAATCCCCTTTATCACTTATTATTGTGTCTATTTGATTATTCTTTATTTTCTTCTTTATTAGTCTGGCTAGGAGTCTACCTATTTTGTTAATTTTTTTAAAAAAACAGCTCCTGGATTCATATTTTTGAAGGGTTTTTCATGTCTCTCTCTCCTTTAGTTCTGCTCTGATATTCGTTATTTCTTGTCTTCTGTTAGCTTTTGAATTTGTTTGCTTTTGCTTCTCTAGTTCTTCTAATTGTGACATTAGGGTGCCAATTTTAGATCTTTTCCGCTTTCTTCTGTGGGTATTTAGTGCTATAAATTTCCCTATACACACTGCTTTAACTGTGTCCTAGAGATTCTGGTATGTTGTCTCTTTGTTCTCATTGGTTTCAAAGAACTTCTTTATTTCTGCCTTAATTTCGTTATTTACCAAGTAGTCATTCAGGAGCAGATTGTTCAGTTGCCATGTAACTGTGTGGTTTTGAGTGAGTTTCTTAATCCTGAGTTCTAATTTGATTGTACTGGGGTCTGAGAGACTGTTATGATTTTCATTCTTTTGGATTTGCTGAGGAGTGTTTTACTTCCAGTTATGTGGCTGATTTTAGAATAAGTATGATGTGGTGCTGAGAAGAGTATATATTCTGTTGATTTGTGGTGGAGAGCTCTGTAGATGTTCATTAGGTTCCCTGGGTCCAGAGCTGAGTTCAAGTCTTGAATATCCTTGCTAATTTTCTGTGTCATTGATCTGTCTAATAGTCTTTCACTATTATTGTGAGGGAGTCTAAGTCTCTCTGTAGGTCTCTAAGAACTTGCTTTATGAATCTAGCTGCTCCTGTATTGGGTGGGTATATATTTAGTATAGTTAGCTCTTCTTGTTGCATTGATCCCTTTACCATTATATAATGCCCTTGTCTCTTTTGATCTTTGTTGGTTTAAAGTGTGTTTTTACCAGAGAATAGGATTGCAACCCCTGCTTTTTTTTTTCTTTCCATTTACTTGGTAAATATTCCTCCATCCCTTTATTTTTAGCCCATGTATGTCCTTGCACATGAGATGGATCTCCTGAATACAGCACAGCAAGGGATCTTGACTCCTTATCTGATTTGCCAGTCTGTGTCTTTAATGGTCTAAATTGTGTCTTTAATTTAGCCTATTTACATTTAAGGTTAATATTGTTTCTGTGAATTTGATCCTGTCATTATGATGCTAGCTGGTTATTTTGCCCATTTGTTAATGCGATTTCTTCACGGTGTTGATGGTCGTTACCATTTGGTGCATTTTTGGAGTGACTGGTACTGGTTGTTCCTTTCCACATTTAGTGCTTCCTTCAGGAGTGGTTATAAGGTGCCCCTGGTGGTGACAAAATCTCTCAGCATTTGCTTGTCTATAAGGGATTTTATTTCTCCTTCACTTGTGAAGCTTAGTTTGGCTGGATGTGAAATTCTGGGTTGAAAATTCTTTTCCTTAAGAATATTGAATGTTGGCCCCTACTCTCTTCTGGCCTATAGGGTTTCTGCAGAGATCTGCTGTGAGTCTGATAAGCTTCCTTTTTGGTTACTTGACCTTTCTCTCTGGCTGCCCTTAACATTTTTTCCTTCATTTCAACCTTGGTGAATCTGATGGTTATGTGCCTTGGGGCTGCTCTTCTCAAGGAGTATCTTTGTGGTGTTCTCTGTATTTCCTGAATTTGAATGTTGACCTGTCTTGCTAGGTTGAGGAAGTTGTTGATAATATCCTGAAGAGTGTTTCCCAACTTGGTTCCATTCTCCCCATCATTTTCAGGTACACTAGTGAAACGTAGATTTGGTCTTTTCACATAGTCCCATATTTCTTGGAGGCTTCATTCATTGCTTTTTATTATTTTTTTCTCTAATCTTGTCTTCATGCTTTATTTTGTTAAGTTGATTTTTAATCTCTGATATTCTTTCTTTCGCTTGATCAATTTGGCTACTGATACTTAAGTATGCCTTATGGAGTTCTTGTGCTGTGTTTTTCAGCTCCATCAGGTCATTTATTTTCTTCTCTGGTTATTCTAGTTAGCAATTCCTCTAACCTTTTGTTCAATGTTCTTAGCTTCCTTGCATTGGGTTAGAACATGCTCCTTTAGCTCAGAGGTGTTTGTTATTAACCATCTTTTGTAGCCTACTTCTGTCAGTTCATCAATTTGTTCCCTTGCTAGCAAGGAGTTGTGATCCTTTGGAGGAGAAGAGGCATTCTGTGTTTTGGAATTTTCAGCCATTTTTCTCTGTTTTTTCCCTCATCTTCATGGATTTATCTACCTTTGGTCTTTAATGCTAGTGACCTTCAGATGGGGTTTTTGTGTGGATGTTCTTTTTGTTGATGTTGATGCTATTCCTCTTATTAGTTTTCCTTCTTTTTTTTTTTTGAGGGAGTCTCACCCTGTCACCCAGGATGGAATGCAGTGGTGCAATCTTGGCTCACTGCAACCTCCACCTCCTGGGTTCAAGTGATTCTCCTGCCTCAGCCTCCCGAGTAGCTGGGATTACAGGCATGTGTCACCACACTGAGCTAGTATGTGTGTGTGTGTGTGTGTGTGTGTGTGTGTGTGTATTTTTAGTAGAGAGAGGGTTTCACCATGTTGGCAAGGATGGTCTCAATCACTTGACCTCATGATCTTCCTGCAGTGGCCTCCCAAAGTCCTGGGATTACAGGCATGAGCCACCCCACCCAGCCTTGTTAGTTTTCCTTCTAACAGGCCCCTCTGCTGCAAATCTGCTGGGTTTGCTGGAGTTTGCTTGAGGTCCACTCCAGACCTTGTTTGCCTGGGTATCACCAGTGGAGGCTGCAGGATAGCAAAGATTGCTGCCTATTCCTTCCTCTGGAAACTTTGTCCCAGAGGGGCACCCATCAGATGCCAGCCAGAGCTCTCCTGTATGAGGTGTCTGTCAATCCCTGCTGGGATATCTCTCCAAATCAGGAGGCACAGGTGTCAGGGATCCACTTGAGGAGGCAGTCTGTCCCTCAGCAGAGCTGGAGCTCTGTGCTGGGAGATCTGCTGCTCTCTTCAGAACCAGCAGGCAGGAACGTTTAAGTCTGCTGAAGCTTTGCCCTCAGCCACCCCTTCCCCCAGGTGCTCTGTCCCAGGACAATGGGAGTTTTACCTATAAGCCCTTGACTGGGTCTTCTGCCTTTCTTTCAGAGATGCCCTGCCCAGAGAGGAGGAATCTAGAGAGGCAGTCTGGCTACAGCAGCTTTGCCGAGCTGCAGTGGGCAGCTTGAACTTCCTGGTGATTTTGTTTACACTGTGAGGGGAAAGCCACCTACTCAAGCCTCGGTAATGGCAGACACCCCTCCCTGCACCAAGCTCAAGGTCCCAGGTTGACTTCAGACTGCTGTGATGGCAGCAAGAATTTCAAGCCAGTGGATCTTAGCTTGCTGGGCTCTATTGGGGTGGGATCTGCCAAGCACAACCACTTGGCTCCCTGGCTTTACCCCCCTTTCAAGAGGAGTGAATGGTTCTGTCTCACTGGCATTCCAGGCACCACTGGGGTATGAAATAAAACTCCTGCAGGTAGCTCAGTGACTGCCCAAATGGCCGCCCAGTTTTGTGCTTGAAACCCAGGGCCCTGGTGGTGTAGGCACCAAGGGAATCTTCTACTCTGTGAGTTGCAAAGACTGTAAGAAAAGTGTGGTATCTGGGCCAGAATGCACCTTTCCTCATGGCACAGTCCCTCATGGCTTCCCTTGGCTAGGAAAGGGAGTTCCCTGACACCTTCCCCTCCCCATTGAGGTGATGCCCCACCCTGTTTCAGCTTGCCACCAGTGGGCTGCACCCATTGTCTAACCAGTCCCAATGAGATGAGCTGGGTATCTCAGTTGAAAATGCAGAACTCACCTTCTGCATTGATCTCACTGGGAGCTCCAGACCAGAACTGTTCCTATTCAGCCACCTTGCCAGCCACCCCAGTAAATTTTTTTTAAAAGGAAACTTTAAAAAGTAATAAGAATATAAATAAATAAATAAATAAATAAATAAATAAATAAATAAAAATATAGAGAGAACATCAACATCACTCCGGATCTAGAATGCTCTTTTCTTCCTCTGTCCAATCAGTTCCCGCCTGTCTCCAGATGTAAATAATGTTCTTCTTCTCTACACAGTATGCATACTTAATGTTTTCTTCAGATTCATTTGTGTTTTTGTATGCATCCCAAAATCATTCCTTTTTTAATGTTGAGTAGGATTCCATCATACAAACATTAGTTTGTGTATCCATTCTCTTATCAATGAACACCTGAGTTTTGTCCAGTTCTTGGCTATTATGAATCAACCTGCTATGAGGGACAAGTGTTTCTCTGAACATGTTTTCAGTCTCTTGTGTAAATACCTAGCAGTGGAACTGCTAGGTCATACTGTAGTTATAGCTCATTTTCTACAACACTGCCAGAGACTTTTTCAAATGAATTGTATCATTTTTACACCCTAACATTGTATAAGCATTTCAGTTACTGCACATCTTCACCAATCTTGGAGTTTTAATTTTAATTTTAGCTATGCTGGTGGTTAGGTAATGCTATCTCATTGTGATTTGATTTGCATTTATCTCATCACGAATGTTGTTGAGCATTTTCTCATAGGTTTATTGGTAATTTGCATATGTTCCTTTGTGAAATGTCTATTCAAATATTTGGCCCATTTTTTAAAATTTGGATTGTCTTTTTGTTATTGAGTTGGAGGAGTTTTTCACAAGTATATATTGTCAATACGAGTTCTTTGTTAAATATGCATTTTGTTAATATCCTCCCCCAATCTGAGCCTTGTCTGCTTATTTTCTTAATGTTGCATTTTGATGAACACTAGCTTTAAGTTCTGATGAAAAGTCTAATTACAAATTTTTGTTTGGTTATTAATTTTAATGTCCTATCTTAAAATGTCTTTTTTTACCACTAAGTGGTAAAGATACTTCACTATGCTTTTTTCTAGAAGTCTTACCGTTTTAGCTTTTACATTCAGTTCTAAGACTATGTTGAATTTATTTTTCATATGTTGCTGAAGCAGAAGTGGAGGGTTTTCTTTTTTTCTTATAAATATCTTATTGTTCCACGACTGTTTTCAAAAAGACATTTTCTTTTCATTGCTGGTTTGCTTTGGGGTCTTTGTAGGAAATCAAATATTGTTAAGGGTGGATCTTAATTCTAAACTCTTTAGTGCCACTACTGTCACCACTCTATCTGTCACCGCTTATGCAAATATTATGCTCTTTTGACTAGTATGCATTTACAGTAAGTCTTGAAGTCAGGTAGTATGAGTCCTCCTACGTTGTTCTTTCTCAAGAGTTTGGATGCAATCTTTGCATTTCCTTAGAAAGTTTAGAATCAGCTTGTCAATTTCTACAAAAGAGCATGGTAAGATTATATCTACAATTGCCTTGGATTTATATGTTAATCTAGCAAGCTTAACAATATTGAGTCTTCTAATATGGTGTATCTCTCAATTTATTTAGATCGTATTTGATTTCTCTCAGTGTTTTGTAGTTTTAAGTGTATATATATCTTAGGTATTTTTGTTAATTTATTTCTAAATTATTGAATTCTATTTAAAATATAGTTTTTCTTTCTTATTTTGCAATTATTGAAGCCAATATTTAGAAATGCAATTGGGTTTTGAATATTGACCTTGTAGCCTAAAATGTTACTAAATTCTAATAGTTACCTTATAAAATCTAAGGATTTTTTACATAAGCAATCATATCATCTGAAAATAGAGTTCATTTTATTTATTAAGTTGTAATCTTTAGGCTTTTAAATTTTTATTTCTAACTTTATGGCATTGGCTAACTAGCACCTTCAGTATAAGTTGAATATATATAATCGAAGTAAATCTTGTTGCTTAGGAGCAGAGGATTCAATAGTTCACCTTAAGTATAGTGTTAGCTCTAGATTTTTCACAGATGCCCTTTATCAAATTGAGGAAGATCATGCTTATCCCTAACGTGTTGGGTATTTATTTTTTAGCATGAAGAGTGTTCATTGTTTTCAAATTCCTTGTCAGTATTTATGGAAATGATCATATATGTAGTTTTTCTTCTTTATTCTGTTAATAGGGAACATTACAGTGATTGAATTCCAAATATTAAGCCAACCTTAAGATAAACCCTACTCACTCATGACAGTATCCTTCTATGCATATTGCTGGATTTCATTTGCTATCATCTTATTAGGATTTTTGTGTTTATGTACATTAAGAATATTAGTCTTTAATTTATTTTTGTTATTGTTTTTGTAATATCTGCTAGGTTTGGATCGCAGAACTAATGCAGGCCTCATAAAATTTTTAGGAATTATTTCCTCTGCCTCTATTTTCTGATTTTATGTAAGGTTTTTTCTTCTTAGGTGTTTGATAGAATGCACTCATCTTGTGAGACCTCATAATCTTTCCATGGAAGAGGAGACTCCTAATAATACTAGCTATCATTTTTTGAGGTCCTACAATGTATCAGTTACTATATTTGGTATGTTACATATGTCAATTATTTTAATCTTTACAACAACCCTGAGAATAGATATTAATATTCTTATGTCAAAAATACAAAAACTATATGTGTAAGTGCCAAGAGCTAGAGTCAGGTTTGATTCTAATGGGTAAGTTTTTTTCATTCAACTAAACTCCCTATCAAATATAGTTTTATAGTGACCTATAGTTATCCCTATCAATGAGGAATCATTCCACTGGGCAAATCTATATCCACTTCATTAGATCTTCATTCATTCTCCATTCATTCATTCACTGAATCATATTCATTCACTGAATACTAATTGAGCTCCTACTACTAGCCAGGTACTATTCCAAGTACTGTTCTAGGCTCAGCAAATGAAACACACAAAAATCCTCATCCTCGTGAAGCTTAAATTCTATTATACTAAACAATAAATATAATAAATAATTAAAGATTTGAAGGTGCTAATTGCTTTGCAAAAATATAATAAAGCAGGCTAACGAGACTTGGGGAATTCCAACTTTAAATATGATGGTGAGAATAGACCACACTGAGAAAGTAACACATCTGAGCAAAGGCTTGAAGGAGGTAAGAGAATAAGTCATTCAGGTCTCCAGAGGAAGAGCATTCCAGGCAAAGAGAATAGCCACCACAAAGGCCCTCTGGTGGAAGTATGCCTGGAGGGAAGGAGCAAAAGTCAGGAGGACAGTGCACCTACAGTGGAGCCAGTGACAGGGAAGAAAGTTGGAGAGAAAGTCAGAGACAAAGTGCAGACCAGATAATTTAGGGTCTTCCAGCAGGCCATTTACAAAGATGCTGGCTTTTAACCTGAGTGAAATAGGTGCCATAATAGAGTGTTGACCAGATAGGTGATGCAGTATACCTTACAATCTTAAAGTGCTGCCTTAAGAGTAGGCAAGTGGGACTCGAGAGAGGAAGATGGTGCTCTAGAAGCAACTCACCACTGCAGCTCTCAGTCAAGATGCAGAGGGTGAGCAAACACCGCATTTTCAGACGGATCTTTATAGCCCACAGAGCGGGGGAAAAGCCCAGGTGTAAGAGGCACACAGGACTCAAGCACAGCACTCTCCGCTGGTGCAGCCAGGCAGCCAGCACCGCCTCAGCAGCACGGCGCACAAAACACATGGGTCTGGGTGCCCTGTTAAATGGGCAATTTGAGACTTGGGAGGGCAGATTGCTATGTTCATCTGATTGAACGGGTTTTGGATGGTGAACTAGACCAGGAGATTTCTGGGAGGTGAATTGTGAACCAGCGCAGCGGGTGGCTACACGGGAAATCACACAGATCCCGGGGCCCTTTCGGCCAGCGGCTGAGGCACCTGGGAGAGAGTCAGCCCTACAACTTAAAAAAAAAAAAAAAAAAAAAGCAAAAAGGCTTGGAGGCAGGGAGCCAAGTGATCAGGCTCAACAGGTCCCACCACCACAGGGACAAGCAATAAGGCGATTCAGAGTGCCGGGGATTGAGAGTTCCACTGCGGGAAGAGCTGAACACATGGCTGGGAAGCTCGGTGGGGGAGGGGTGTCTGCCGTTGCCGCTTCGGCCCCTACTGAGGTACCCACCCACTGCTGACACAGCCAACCATTGCTGAGGCAACCCGCAATAACAGAGAGACTCCACCGACAGGGCAGAGCCCACATCAGCAGGGCAGAGCCTACATCAGCAGGGTGCAGCCCAAAACAGGAGGACAGAGCCCACAGCAAAAGGGTGGACCTCACGCCAGCAGGGCGGAGCCTTGGCAGCCAAATAGTGACTAGACTGCCTCCTAGCTGGGCAGGACAGCGCAACGGATACCACAAATAAAGCCCTAACTCCCCGAGACAGAGCATCTGAGGAAAAAAACCGGTTTCATGAGTTCTGCCACAACAGACTTAAATGTACTTGCCTAGCAACACTGAATGAACAACGGAGCTCACAGAACAGCACTTGAGCTCCTATAAAGTACAGATCATCTCCTCAAGCAGCTCCCTGACCCCTGCATACCCAAAGAATCACCTCAAAAAGGACTGATCAGACTGACATTTGTCAGGCATCATTCTGGGACAAAGATAGAAGAAGAAACTGGTAGCATCCCTCACTGTTCCGCAGCTGCTACAGGTGTACCCCAGGCAAGCAGGGCCCGGAGTGCACCTCAGCAGTCTTAAAGCAGAGGGGCTAGACAGTTAGAAGGAATATTAAAAAACAGAAAAAACAGAAATACTTCATCATCAACAATCTGGGCCTCTACTCAGAGACCCAATCATAAAATCAGCAACAGGTGGATAAATCCACAAAGATGGGAAGAAACCAGCGCAAAAAGGAGGAAAACACCCGAAACCAGAACACCACACTGCCTACAAAAGAACAAAACTCCTCACCAGCAAGGGAACAAAGCTGGACGGAGAATGAGAATGATGAAATGACAGAATCAGACTTCAGAAGGTGGGTAATGAGAAACTTCTGTGAGCTAAAAGAACATGTTCTAAATCAGTGCAAAGAAACTAAGAACCTTGAAAAAAGATTTGAAAAAAGATTTGAGGAAATGATAACAAGAATGGACAACTTAGAGAGCAATATGAATGAATTGAAGGAACTGAAAAACACAACACGAGAACTTCGTGAAGCATGCACAAGTTTCAACAGCCGAATTGAC
>CM052650.1:150109825-150126718 GCA_028533165.1 Leontopithecus rosalia | reverse complement strand
AATTCACTTATATTCCTCTCTAAGTTGTCTATTCTCATTAGGATTTCATCAAACCTTTTTTTCAAAGTTCTTAGTTTCTTTACATTGGGCTACAACATGTTCTTTTAACTCACAGAAGTTTCTTATTATCCATCTTCTGAAACCTGATTCTGTTAATGGGATGCACTCGTTCTCCATCAAGTCTTGTTCCCTTGTTGTTGAGGAACTGTGATTCTCTTTAGAGGGAGAGGCGTTCTGATTTTGAGTATTCTCAGCCTTTTTATGCTGGTTTCTTCCCACTGTTATAAATTTATCCACCTGTTGTTTTTGTAATTACCAACTTTCAAATTAGGTCTCTGAGTGGACTTCCAAGTTGTTAATTTCCAGGGCTGAAATCTGAGCAACCCACTGCACTAGCCAAAACAGCGGCGTTAGGACTGATGGTGTTTTTCTGCCTGGGAATCTCCTGTCTGGCTTCCTTCTTGTGTCCGTAATAGGCGACTCTGCCTTCCCGGAGCTCCAAACCTCGGTCAGAAGGGGAACCAGTCCCGTTTACTCTGCAGCAAGAGCTGCTACGCCAAGGTGCTGGCACAACCGCTCCACCAGCCACAAGAGTCGTGCTGGTGACCCATGTGGCTCCTCCAAACCTTGGTCAGAAGGGGAACCAGTCCCGTTTACTCTGCACCGAGAGCTGCCGTGCTGAGGTGCTGGCAAAACTGCTGCACCAGCCACAGCTAGTCGTGCTGGCGACCCGTGCAGCTCCTCCAAACCTCGGTCAGAAGGGGAACCAGTCGTGTTTACTCTGCACTGAGAGCTGCCATGCCGAGGTGCCGGCGAAACCGCTGCACCAGCCAAGTGTGTGGCTCTTTTACCAAGATTGCTAAATCCTCCTTGGAAGATAAATCAGAGAAAAGGAACTTAACTTTGATTGGTCGATGATGAAGTCAAAACAGAGTCTCATTTTTTGTGTGTGATTCTTTGGATTTTATAAGGGATTGGATTATCACTGAATCAAATTTGCAGAGACACCATGCAAGGAGCATTAGTTGTGATGTACTCCAGTTTTGTTTTCAGACAGTCAAGATAGAAACATTACAAAAGCTTACTTTTAAGAGAAAGTGAAGGGATTTAAGAATTAGGTCATCTGTAAATGTTTCAAAAAATACATAATTATTAATAATTAAGGCTTTATGTTTCAAAATTAGAAAATAGATGCATCAACAGCATAAGAGAGAAGAAAGTGATTGGTGAAATAAAAGAGACTATATACTCTCTAGCTGGCACCACAACTGCCAAGTTAGTTGAGCCAATGGATATGTAATTACTTGGGTCTCTAATACTCAAGATCCCAGTTTAGGTCCAGTCATCCAAATTGTTAGCTTGAGTTGCTCAGATACCAATGAATCCCCTAGGATACTTGCCAAAGAGTTAGAGGAGAGACAGAGTCTAATTTGAATCCAGTACTAGTGAGAGTTTTCCCCCTAGGTTAAGGAGCTACTGAGAAGCATTCTATATACAGTACTCATTAGTGTGCATAGGAGGATACTGTGCCGCATCATGTTGGGGATGCTCACACACTTCTTCAGGACACAGCATGTTGGTTGATTAGGTGTTCTCCCCATGGCTCTGGAAGGAATGAAATGTAGTCTCTCATTTTGCTAAAGTAAAAAAAAAGAGGCAGGGACAGTAAGAGACTTACTTCATGCCATAAATGAAGGCCACATTAACATGAGGGCTGCGATTTTTTTCTGACTTTAGACAAATCTTTAAAAAACAGATTTGTTCTGTTAGAATAGAAACTTAGTTTTGACCAACTTGAATTAAAAGGGAAGGACACGGGTCTCCTGGTATTCTAAGAGCAGAGTTTCTTTATAGTCTCCGGAGGGCGATCAGAAACTAGAGTGCTGTGGAGATGCAGGAAGTCCCCTCAGTGAATCTATTTTACTCTTCTTTTCTTACTGCAGATTACTTTTCTGTATTTCCCAGTTCAAATGGTAGTTTGAATGTATTAATAAAGGCTCAAGAGTAAAATGCAAGGAATGGGTTGGCGAAAGCCAGTATAACATTCTAAAGGGTGAGGGAGGGTTCTGGAGGTCAGTGGACAGAGAAACCATAATCGAAAAGGTAAATCCACAATAGAAACCTAAAACTAAACAGCGTCAATAACAAAAGCCAGGAATGACTAAAGGAAGGTAATTGCTTGGCTGTATTTCAGCACCAACATGTATATGAATCTATTTTATTGTTTAATGCATTGGGGTGTGTTCACTCTTGCTGGGAAAGTTTGAGGAGGACATTGTGTCCTTATGAAATAATAAGACTTTTATCTATGGTAAGGAAGCAGAATGATTGATCTTTGGAGGAGTGTTGTTCACAATTCTGTAATGGAAGGATTGGTAAAGAGGTAGGGGCAGTGTTTGCTTAAGAGGGCAAATGAACAAAACAGACATCTATTGATGACTAAACCTTCTTTCTCATCATTCTCTTTTATTCTTTTTTCTTCTGTTTGGTGGAATTTTATTATTAGAATTGAGAAAATGACAATTAGAATTTTATTTCTACAATTGATCAATAACAAGGATAGATATCCCTAAATAATTTGGAAATTTTCAGCTTTAATAAAATTTCCTGCATTCAACACAAGAACCTTTCCATTTGGCCACATTATTATTTACATAATTTCAATGGATTGGTTCATCCAGAGACATTGTTGAGTAGTCCATAAGGTATTGTAAGATACTGTGTGCTAGAGAGCACAAGGTTAGGTGCTGCTCACAGTCCACGCTGTTCTAAGCATTTCATCCATATTAACTCACATACCCATATGTGCATCCAGAGACACAGACATGGTTATTTTTTTTTCCCAAGTTCCACTGGGATATGTGAAAGTTGTTCTGTAATCTTACTTATGAGGGAATTAGCAGAAATTGTACTTAGTATTTAATTCATATATTAATCGTTTTTAACAGAACTGCTGAGACATGGTTTTTTTTTATTTTTCTGGTGAGAAAACTGAGGCACAGAGAATTAAACAGCTAGCCCTGTGTCACACAGGTAGGAAGCAGAATATAATCTCAGCATGCAACCTCTATAGCTTTTCTCCTAACTCAGCTATTTTTTCAAAGGGTTACAAATAAAAGTGTCTACAACAAATGGCAACTTATGATGTACACTGAGAGGAGTTTTCTAGAAGCAGAGACGGCGTGACTGATTCCCAGGTGTTTGAGCTGTCTCTCAAAAGAGGTTGAATAATGGAGGACTGTGAATGTTGATCTTAACTGTTAGACAGTGGGTACTCATTAGAGGATTAGAGACTTTGGAGAAGGAAATTACCATGTTGATGCTTTAGATAGGAAGATTAATTGGTAACTCCTGTGAAGAATGGTTTGGTGTGGGAGAATGAAGTGATGAGAATTAGGGTCTTAGGATCAGGGTAGCAGGTCAGTCAGGACTGATCTTGCAATTGGCTTAGGTGGGAAGTGATTTGCACTTGATAATATGATTTTGGAAGACATGGAGAAGATTTGAAAAAGATATACCTTGCCGGGGGCTGTGGCTCACACCTGTAATCCCCGCACTTTGGGAAGCCAAGGCAGTAGGATCAACTGAGGTCAGGAGTTTGGGACCAGCCTGACTAACATCGTGAAACCCTGTCTGTACTAGAAATACAAAAATTAGCCGAGCGTAGTGGCGGGTGCCTGTAATCCCTGTTACTTGGGAGGCTGAGGCAGGATAATCAGTTGAATCAGGGAAGTGGAGGTTGCAGTGAGTCGAAATCATGCCACCTGACTCCATCCTGGGTGACACAGAGAGACCCTGTTTCAAAAAAAAATTTAAAAAGATATGCCTTAATACCTTCCTCTTTTCTCAGCTTTCCTTCTTTACAACAATCACATTTACTTTTTCTAGTTCCTTTCCCTGTGAGAGTTTTGCAATGCAACAAACAGTCAGATTTTTGCCTTTGATATCTGAGTGCTAATCAGGCTGCATTCTGCTGTCTGTGATTTGAAAGATAGCCATTTGTAGCAAACGAAAGCATGATCCTCGGTCTATGTTCTTGTTTAGGGTGGACCTTCTGCAGTAGCTTCAATGGCTTTGGTGAGGTCTGCCATATTCTAGACGTGTAAACATAAGCAAAGCCTGTTGAAGGCCTTGCCTGATGTTGATTAGTCTCCAGAAAATGGCAAGCTGTGACGCCAGCTCCCAATGAATTGCATACCAGGGGAAGATATATCTTCAGCTCTTTCCATTTCTGCCCTTTATTTGAGAGGATTTCCTTCTTGAGGAAAGTCTTAATGCCTTTATATCTGCAGTGCTTTACATTTAGTGCTTTACATTTATATTGTTTGGCTTTTTGCTAGCAATTCTAAGGCCTGTTTTAATATGTGGCTGTTTATTTTCTTTCATAGACCTTAGACCACCTATTTTAAAAATGAGTTGTCCTGAAAGTAGTATGGTAAGTGTAATAAGTCAGACATAGAAGTGCAAACATTGTTTAAATCCACTTAGATGAAGTACCTAGAATTCTGAATTCTGTCAAATTCATAGAGAGAGAAATTAGAATGGTGGTTGCCAGTTCTTGGGAGGAGGGAGGAAAGGAGAGTTACTGTTTAATGGGTACAGAGTTTCAGATTGAGATGATGAGTTCTGAAGATGGACTATTGTGATAGTTGCACAAAAAATGTGAATCTATTAAATTCCACAAAACTGTACTCTTAAAAATGGTTAAAATGACACGTATTATCTTATGTATATTTTATCAGAATAAAAAATTGAGTCGTGTTTACTTATCCTACTTTCCCCTTTCAGGGATGATTTGTTGGTGGCTTGGTTTCAGGCCTCTCACATTAATGATTCTACATTGCTTAAAATTCCTTTTATATTCTTTTCAATGTACAATCTACAAACATTTATTAAACATGAGCCAGATTCTATTACTCCCATCCAGGTAAATTATTGATCCTTTTTGCCTAGAGCCACATTTTACAAGCCATATTGTTACAGTCTCGCCAGTGCTTCACAATGCAGCAGTCTCTTGTTGTGAGGTATCACCCAGAGTTCTTTGTCTCATGACCAAGAGAATTAAGGAGCTTGTATACAAAGGGTAAGGTTGAATTGAATGTTTAATAAGTGAAAGAAGAAAGCTCTCTGCTTGGAGAGAAGACCTGGAAGAGGGTTGTTGTTGTCATTTTTACAGTTGAATGTAAGTGTTTTATAAAAAGCAATGAGGGCTGGGCATCTCATTTGCATAAGGTGTGAACTGTGTAGCTTCACCCTGTCCTCCTAATGCACATGCAGATCCTTAGCTTGAGTTACTCCATTATTACTTTGTTCTCCTTACTGTGCATGTGTTAGGAGACAGAATTTTCCATTGCAAGCTGAGCAAGTCACCCGTGTAGCCTTTCTTATCTGTGCAGCTGTGGGCATGTGTTAGGCAACCTCACCTGTGAAAAGTTCCTTTATCTGTACATGCAGCTTAATTTTTCAGGTTGTTCTTTTGTTTGAAAAAAATCAACTGAGGACCCACCCTAACTGCTGGCCTGACTGGTTTCTTCATTTTTCCTTTGTTGATATTCTCCTGAGGGCCAAATCTATAAGGCATTAAAGATGTTATCAAAGAAGGAGAAAATAATTGCAGGAATCATGGAGCTTGAGAAATTGAGAGTTAAATATATTACTTTATCATTGGACTTTTCAGAGACATGAGTATACCAATGTGCATTAAACATTCTCAAGAAGGGAACGTAGTATGCTCATGTTCATTTCCCCAAAATTTCTCATCACACAACTGTTAAATAACAAATAATCTCTCGAAACAAGAATTTCTTGGAAAATATTTTAGGGAATAGTGGCCAACAGAATAAAGTCCAACTATTTAGTATGACTTCCAGTATCTTCTGTGATGACTTCAATTAAACTTTCAGCCATGTATTACATTTTCCTGTACTTGCACAGTACACAGTCATAATTCCTGATATTTCCTGATGGGCATTTGCCCTCTTGGCACTTCACGTGTTTGTTCAGGCTTGTTCTGATGAATTCTCCTTCCATTTTGTCCTCCTGAAACACCTCACCTTGTTCACTTCAAAGTTTTACCTGTTCTTTTAAGTGTAAATGAATTACTCTTCTTCTGTAATTACCATAGCAAACACCTTTTGTTGTTGTTCTTGTTGTTTTTTAACAAGAGTGCATAGATTAGCTAATTACATAAGCAATTATGGCATCCTACCATCTATTATTGTTAACTGGTCACAAGTCTCTCTTAACTACAAAATGTTAGGTTTCAGGAATGCAAGGTAAGGCATTATGTCTTATTTATCTTTGCATTTTCCAGCCTGTGGTCATTTGCATCAAATAGGTGCTCATGTGTATAGATTTATAAAGTTGAATTTAATAACTAAGCAGCACCCAAGAGGTACAGAGCTCTAAGCCAGGAGGTACAGAGCTCTAAGCTGGGTTTAATTGATTGCATTAAAAATATTAGTCACAGCTTCTGTTCGAAGATAGAAAACCAATATATGCAGATCTGCAGTCATTTTAGAAAAATTATAAAGTAAAATAGCTGGTACCAATGGTAGAATAGAAATAGAATACATGAATACTGACGCAACGAACAATTAAAGAATGATCTAAGTTGGTTAGGTTTAGGAATTTTGTCTGAGGTGAGTTTTAAAGGAAGCGGTGGGCCTGGTTTAGCGAAAAAGAACAGAAATGCTGTGTTTTCCTTTACTATCATTCTGCTTTATATCCTCATCATCGTAATCATCAGTTACCATTCCTATCACCATTTACTATCCAAGATCTGTCCATGAACTGGGCTATCTGTTAAACTTTACTCATCTATCTCGTGTTACTGGGGATTCCAGGGCTCAGTAAGATGATGCCTGTAGAAATATGTACTCCAGCATCTCTTCTGTGGTACAGAAAGGACAAAGGCTAAATAACATAGGTGTTTTTATACTCTAGTAAGTCATAGCATATCAGCCACATACTTGTGCTGTAAACTATTGTTCAATGATTCATTAGCTTGACCTGAAGCTTAATTCCACGTTGGCATCACATTCTGACAAAAATATTTACCAGCTTTTTTTCTACTTTAGTATAACTTTCTTCACCAATTTAGATTTTTAAGATTCCAGGAAATTTTTCACAAGTTTTGCTTTATGGAAGCCTACAGAATTGGGCGCTGCCCAAATGACTGCTGGCCCTCTCATATTACTTGTCTATTACTTGGCTTTTGCAGCTATGATGGACATTCCTGCCATTGCTGGCAAATGGGAAGGGTAGGTCTTTATGGGAAGGGTAGGTCTTGATGTTCAGTGTGCGAAACTCTATGTCACACACAGGAGCAGACTGATTTTGGCAGTTCCACTGGTAAAAATTCAAAAGGAAACTTTGTTGAAATTAATTAATGTGCCCAGTTGGTTGACTGACATTACAGAAATAATGGGAACATTTAGGTTAGATAAAAGGAATGTCCAGAGACATGATTGCGTGTAAAGCACTGGCTACATTCTTCTGCAAACTTCCCACAGCTGACTTTCCTGAGCTGGGCATGTGGCTCATTTACTAGGTGAAAGGCCAGGTGTATTTGATCTTGTGAGTACTCAATATGAAGAGAAAAGGTCAGCTTTCCCTAACAAGTACAAGCCACAAATGCTTTTTCCATTGGAACACTTCTTTTGAATGAAATATTGAGCTAAAGAATTTAACCAAATGTTGCATAAGAAGATCGCTTGTAAGCAGTAGAGTAATTCCCAACAGGAGTGAATAATATTTTATGCATTATGACACACTTTCAACACTCCATTATATATGTGAATGCTCTTCACATGTATAATATGAATTTAATTATGTGAGACAATTTCGTCTGTTGAAATTTAGAACTTGGTTCTGTTTGGTTTATAAAGCAGATTTTCTACCATTATTTGATACAGATGTGAAAGATGGAAGAACTTTGGGCACTGGTGGTGTGTGTTGTGATCAGAGTGGAGGAAAGGATGTGATATTGTCTTTCAATATCACAGAGCACATTCCAAAGCCTTTATTTCAGAGCACTTTTGGAGTGTGTGAGTGTGCAAATGATGGGAGAGACATTTTTAAAAATGGAACTACAAGGGAGCAGCTACAAGTAAAATGTATATAATTGAGTGAATCTGGTATTTTTGTTTTTCTTGTCCATATAAATAAGATTAGAAGTAACTCTAGCTTTAGATACTTACATTTCAGCCTATCTTATGTAGTTATAAACTGAGATGATATCTTGAGACATTATTTGTTGAGCCCTTCTTTTTCCCAATTTCCCCCCCAGACTCCTGGGGAATCAGACACATCTCTACTGCTCCAAGGAGAAGTGAAAATGTCATAAAGGGAACTAAAAGAAGAGGATGGACACAGTGGCTTGTGCCTGTAATCTTAGCACTTTGGGAGGCTGATGTAGGAGGATTACCTGAGGCCAGGAGTTGGAGACCCAGTCTGGTCAACATAGAGAGACCTTGTTCCTACAAAAAAAAAAAAAGCCAGTCATGGTGGTGTGTGCCTGTAGTCTTAATTACTTAAGGAGCTGAGGTGGGAGGATTGCTGGAGCACAGGAGGTTGAGCCTACAGAAAGCTATGAACATGCCACTGCACTCCAGTCTGGGCAACAGAGTGAGACTCTGTTTCTTAGAAAAAATTACTAAAAGAAGAGTCTGTGTTTCATTTTCTTGATTTCCAAAACAGAGTTTTAAGTTTCAAAAGAGAAGGACTGAAGGATGTAGGAAGCAAACAGAATTTACACTATGAAAACAGCCAAAGGAGACTAGACAAACTTATGCTAGAGCAGTGTTACCTCTCCTTGACCTCTTGCTGGAAGCAAGAAGAACGCACAAGGTCAGTTTCATAAGACTTCATACATAAAGGGTTGGCCAATGCTGGAAACACAGCCAATGTTCTGAAGACCACTGACTGCCACTGAGAAAGTACTATACGCTTCCTGGGTGAAGAAGCTGTGACAATGGTCTGTCTTGTCCCTGAGAATCCTTTTATGAGCAGCTGTATCCACGTGCTCACTTTTCATTTTGTGGAATGATGTCAGGCTGTACTTAAATTTATCCTCATGGATGCCATCCTCTTTCCCTTTTAATGGTCAATTACAAGCTCCAGTGTTGAGTAATTTTCCGAAGGTAATTGAGTCAGTAATTGTATCACTAGGATTTACCCCCAATGTACAGACAGGATTCAAATCCAGACAGTCTAGCCAGGGCATGGAGCTTTTGCCCTCTAAGAAGCATAGAGAGATCTAAGAAGCTGAACCATGGGAACTGTCGTCAGTGGAAGCTGAAAGCTGTGACAGTCTTTACTCTGAACTGAACAGTCGGCTGCTTAGAAAGGATACTTTCTATTAGTCAGGATCTTGTGAAAAATGAAAAAATCTTTATTTTAATTATGTTTGAAATAACTGCCTTAATAGATGTTGGTGATAATCAGCTCATGCCTTATTCATAGTTTAGCTTAAGAAATTATTATCAATCTTCTATTTTTTACCCTTCTTAGAGGCTTGGGTTTTCCACCTGTAAAAACAGAGTGAAACACCCACCCTACAGGGTTACAAACACTAAATTAGATAACACATCAAATGTAAAAGCACTTAACATAGTACCTGAGATGCACAAGACCTAGAAAATTTTAGTTATCTTCTCAGAAAAAAAGTATTTCTGAGACTATTTAACATGTATTAACCACAATCAAAGGTTAGATATCAGAATAAAATATATAGCATGCCTAGTTAATGGTCACACATATTTATTTACCTTGGAAATCTACCCAAAAGCACTTTTTCTAGCATTCTGATTCTGTTGAAGTTCTGAGAAAGGGTTTCAGTTATTTTACAGATGGGAATGAAATAAGAGGTAGGGAAAAACTCATTGACATGATCCTTCATGGACCTCACTCTAAGCAATCTAGAGTATATGCATGCAATCCAGCCCTTACCATAGCCTTGAATCTCTGACTCAAAAACTGCCAGAGTCATTAGTCAACCTGCAACCCAATGTGCATCTTTGAGGAGATTTTATTATGTGTTAGAGATTCATTCCCAAGCCCACAGATTTGATTTCTCTAAAATTGATGTGCCTTTATATAATCTTTCTTCTTAAATGTCCACTTCTTATCATTAGGGAATTTTATCTTCACTTATATCTTTCTTTGGTTTCAGAATTGAAGAGACTAACCAGGGAAAAACTATTATTTGATGTTATATTGAGAATTAAGCAGAGTTCTTGCTTTTTCAGAAGGTAGCATAGAAATCACATGGGGATTTTAGTGCTACATGTCAGGGCATTTCAGGAGTAAAGAAGACCATTGTGAGTGCTTTTATTTTTTTTCCTTTCTGCTTAATTAGGATAATTATTTTTTATCACCTGCTGCTTAATTCAATGTTTCTAAAATTCAGAGCCCCTATTAATCTCATTTAATAGCTACCTTTATTAGAAACATTTCTTACTTAGTCTTGATAAGTTATTTTTTGCAATTGTCATATTATGGATAATGTAGTAGGAATAATTTTGTCTTAAAGACCAGACCTTGCATCTCGTCATTTTTGTTGTTATTGGTAATGATAATAATCTGTTGTTAAATTCCAATATTCTAAAACATCACTAAAATGACTGAGCATATGTTAGTTTGAGTGATTTTTCCCTAGGGCATCAATTTGAATGCAAAATTTTTGTAAGCTAAATTGTGTTTGTTGTTTTTGTTTTGTGCTGCTGTAACAGAATACTTGAGACTGGGAAATTTATAAAGAAGATAAATTTATTTTCTCACAATTTCTGGAGACTAGGAAGTCCAAAATTAAAAGGTTGGCATCTTGTGAGGACCTTCTTGCTGCTTAATAACATGGTGAAAGGCATAATGTGGGGCTCGGGAGAGGGAGGGAGGGAGGGAGAGAGAGAGCAGAAGAGGAGGTTAAACTCATCCTTTTATAACAAACCCACTAACAACACTAAGCCTTTCATGCGGGCAGAACCCTCATAACCTAATCACCTTTTAAAAGTTCCAACCCAAACATTGCTGTGTTGGGGATCAAATTTACAACATGTGAACTTTGGAAAACATATTAAACCATAGCACATGGATACCTGTGTTTGCTGAGGCAGGAGTACTTAAATCCTGATGCACTGTTTTTTAATGTGAAGAAATTCATAGAGTTCACAGTCTCTCTCCCATCTTGGGTCAGCCCTGCTTCAGGCACCTGCAAGGATGCTGGTGAGGGAAACTAGAATCTTCTTTACTGAAATGGAAAGAGACAAGTCTTCTGAGGGAGAACAAAGGCCTGGCATTTCTAGCATTTTCCTAGTTGTTTGCTTTGAGCCCTTCCAAAAATAGAGAATTCAAGCCGTTAAAAATGTTATCAGAGCATAATGTCAATCCAAGGTAAAGAAAGGCGTGTCTGGTCTCTGTGCTGCCAATAGCTAGTCACAATTTTGCTTATAATGAACATAGCAATGTAGGAAATCAGAACTCTGTCTGTTCAAATCTTGCAAAGCACGTAATAACTAGTTCACATCTCTGAATAAAAACCCAGTCTCCCTTTGATGAGATTGTGGAGACAAATGTGAAATAGAGCTATCTTTTAAATAAAAGTATAAACATTGTAAAAACTTCAGCTATATCACTGATGTGTTCCTGGACTTTTCTATCAGGAATATCATTAGAATTAATTACTTATATACTGCTATACTGCTGTCCTCACTTGCCCATATGTTAAAGTCACCTGTCTAAACAGCACCAAGCTGTTGTTTTAGTATTGCTTGCTGTACCAATGCTTAGGACAGCAGGTCTACCAATTACTAAATATATGCTAGAACGTTTTCTTTATCTTTGAATGTTGTGGAAGCTATAATTATATATTTTTTCTAGACTGTCACAATAATGAAACGGCTTATATTCCTACAACCTACCTTCTCATTTCTTTTTGGAGGCAAGTTTGTAATGTGGAGGAATTCATAATGCCTTGGACAAAATGTGCAGCTATTGTTTTTACTGAGAAGTTTGTAAATACCTGTCTTATCCACACAGATATCCAGGTGCTATGGTTTAATATATCTCCCAAAGTTCACATGCTGGAAATTTGAGCCCCAACACAGCGATGTTGCAGGGAGGGACTTTTAAGATGTGATTAGGCTATGAAGGCTCTGTCCTCATGAATGGATCGGTGCCGTTACGGAGGGAGTGGATTTGTTATAAAAGGATGAGTTCAACTTACACCTCTGTAGTTTATTTAGGGATCAATTTTATTTTGTATGGAGGAAAAGGGAGTGGATTAAGCACTGAAAAAATAATAAAAATAATTGTGATTACTCTCAAACATTGAATGTTTGCTACAGATTTTCATTGGTCTGTACATTCCAAATGTCTCACTGTCATTTATATATATCTTTTACACTCTTAAAAAGTTAAGCTAAAGTCCTCCTCATACAAATGAAGGACCCAAGGAGTAGAAATGCTGACTAGCTCAGGGCCAGGGACTGAGAGGTGGGAATTAGCTGAGTTCTTTATATTTCCTCATATTGAACTTTACTAGGTGGGCAATGCTGACCCTTGCTCTTATTAATTCATTGACCCCATATTATCCCATAAAATATTACTTAAGGAAATTTTTATTTGACAATTTGAGGATGTTATATGACTCTCAGCAGCAAGCCATGCTATGTTTCTTTCTCTAATATTTATGCTTCCTTGAAGTTTTAAACTTTTATCAGTCAGCAAACTGTTCACTAAATTATTTCTGTGGGTAGGAAGCTCCAAGGATTTAAGGAAAAATAAAGATGCATGAAATATTGTTATTGCTTGGGAGGTACTTTTTTTTGGGAGGTAAGGCTGCTACTTTAGACAGCTACTCTTAAGCAGTCACTCAGCTGCTATGTGATTCAATACCATGTCAGTGACATAGAGACCTCGTGCTATTGGTGGGTCTTCAGAAGGAGGGTTGTCCACAGGCAAATTATAAAGCTGTTGGGATGTAGGACCTGTGCTTTGATTTAGAAGCAGCTGCAACATAGGGTAATTAAAGTTAAAATGGAGCTGAGGATATCTTGGTTCGCACTCTAGACTTGATCTTGGGTGAGTGAAAGAATTGCTTGAGTCACAGTTTCCTCATCTGTCAACTGAAGCACTTGGGTATAGTTTTAGAGTCAATCAGATCTAAATGTAGTAATTTGGGCAAGAAGGATTCCTCGTGGTAGGCAGTCTGTATGGCAGGTGCCAATAATTCCTGCCTCCTGCTGTTCATGGCAACATTGAGGGAATGTCACTTCCCTCAATGATTAGGTTATAAAATATTGGTACTATTTTTCTTGCTAGCAGATTCTCTCTGTTGCTTTCCTGGCTTTCACACTTTGATAAAACATGATGTTATGTTGTAGGGGTCCCTAATCAAGGAACTGAGAGCTGCCTCCAGACAAGAACTAGTAAAGAATTAAAACCTTCAGTCCAGCAGCCTACGAAGAGATGAATGCTGCCAGCATCACCTGAATGACCAGGAAGCACCTCCTTCCCTATCCACGACTATAGATGAGACCACAAACCCTGATCCCACACTTTAATTACAGCCTGTGAGAGGCTATGAGCCAGGGGACCCAGACAAGTCATGAACAGATTCCTGCCTTACATAAATTATGAGATAATAAATAAGTATTGTTTTAATATACCATGTTTTAGGGATGCAACAGATAATGAATACATTCATTTAATTAAAAATACTGCTTAATGCTGGGCATGGTGGCTCACGCCTGTAATCCCAGCACTTTGGGAGGCCAACGCGGGTGCATCACCTGAGGTCAGGAGTTCAAGACCAGCCTGGCCACATGGTAAAACTACCTCTCTACTGAAAAATGCAAAAAGTTAGCCGGGAGTGGTGGCAGACACCTGTAATCCCAGCTACTCAGGAGGCTGAGGCAGGAGAATTGCTTGAGCCCAGAGGGCAGAGGTTGCAGTGAGCCAAGATTGTACCATTGCACTCCAGCCTGGGCAACAAGAGGGAAAATCCAACTCAAAAAATATTATTTCTTAATATCACAAAATGCTGCTTATTTATTACGGAACCGAGATAATGTAAATAAGAAAAGGGGGAGCCATCAATTATGCTGCTTCCTGGACATAATTCCTATTTGACCTCGATTAATCCGTTAACCCTTGGTAAGTCTGTTAAAACATCTGCAGTGCACACATGGGGCATGGTTTTGTTTCTCCATGCCTTTGATGTTATCTGATTGCTCTCAGGAATTTCTTAAAATTGTGGTTCTTCTGATAATACTTTTACAAGGTTGTTATTTTGTCATTTCTTGGGATTTGGAGTCAATTGGAAGGCAGAGTCTTGTGCTTAGTTATTAATTATTTTTTTATATAGAGATGAGGGCTCACTATGTTGCCCAGGCTGCTCTCCAACTCCTAAACTCAAGCAAGCCTCTCACCTTGACTTACCTAAGTGCTGGGATTTCAGGCGTGAGCCACAGTGCCTGGCCTCGTTCTTCATTCTTAACTAGTGCTTTCTCTTCCAAAGTCTTTTTCTCCCTTGGTTTCAATAGCAATTGCAGTGAGCTTTTCTCCTGCCCCTTTAGAGTCTCCTTCTCAATTCAGACCAGGTGTGGTGTCCTAGTATCCTTTGTTAGTTTTCCTTTTTATGCTCACCTCTTGAATATGAGGATTCTATTTTGGGGCTTTTCCTCATCTAAACCTGTGCCTTCTCAAGGTTTATCTAGCCTACAGATATAGTTGAAGCTCCTATTTCTTGAAATGCAGGGCATGAACCATGGCTGGAATGGGAAGGGATTTGAGGGGGTTCATACTCATGCAGTTAACTAATACTGAATCCCATGGAGAGAACTTCATGTTTCATTTTGATGTTTTTCCTATTCAGATTATATCATTAGGTGTGAAACCTAAACGCCTCTGCCATATAGGTGTTCTGATCAGTTCCCATTTAGTCTTCAAGGCTTTACCTTTTCTTTACGAATGGTAAGAAAAGTATGGCTATGATTTTTAAGGCTATATGTTATAGTACATTCTTGAAATTGTACTCCAAGCATGGTGGCTCATACCTGTTATCCCACACTTTTGGAGGGTGAGGTGAGCAGGCCATGTGAGGCCACGAGTTCGAGACCAGCCTGACCAACATGGTGAAACCCCATCTCTACTAAAAACACAAAAATTAGTGAGGTGCAATGGCACACACCTTTAGTCCTAGATACCTGGAAGGCTGAACCATGAGAATCGCTTGAGACTGGGAGGTGGAGGTTACAGTGAGCTGAGATTGTGCCACTGCATTCCAGCCTGGATGACAGAGTGAGAATCTGCCTCAAAAATAAAAAAGGAGATTGTCGGGGGAAGATGGCGCTATAGAAGCAACTCAGGATTGCAGCTCTCAGTCACGACGCAGAGGGTGAGTTCACACCGCATTTCCAGATGGATCTTTATAGCCTACAGAACAGGAAAAAGTCCAGGTATAGGAGGGACACAGGATGCCAGCGCAGCAGTCTCCGCTAGCACTAGCGCAGCCAAACAGCCAGCGCCGCAGCACAGCAACACGGTGCACAAAATGCACGGGTCTGGGCACCCTGTTAAACCGGCAATTTGAGATTTGGGAGGGCAGATTGCCATATTTATCTGATTAAATGGGATCTGGACAGTGAGTCAGACCAGAAGATTTCTGGGAGGTGAACTGTGAGCCAGTGCAGTGGGCCACTGCATGGGAAATCACACAGATCCCTGTGCCCTTTCAGCTGGCGACTGAAACACCTGGGAGAGAGTCAACCCTACAACTTAAAAAAAAAAAAAGCAAAAAGGCTCAGAGGCAGGGAGCCAAGTGATCAGGCTCGATGGGTCCCACCCCCACAGGGACAAACAAAATGGCAATTTGAAACGCTTGGGGTTGAGAGTTTCACTGCAGGCACAGCTGAACCCATGGCTGTGAAGCTCGGTGGGGGAGGGGCGTCCACCATTACTGAGAGCTTCCGCCCCTACTGAGGTACTCGCCCATTGCTGATGCAGCCAGCCATTGCTGAGGCAATCCGCCATAACAGAGACCCTCTGCCAACAGGGCAGAGCCTACGTCAGCAGGGAGGAGCCTACATCAGTAGGGCGGAGCCAAAAACAGCAGGACGGGGGCCACAGCAAAAGGGCAAACCTCACACCAGCAGGGCGGAGCCTCGGCAGCCAAATAGTGACTAGACTGCCTCCTAGCTGGGTAGGACAGTGCAATGGATACTCACAAATAAAGCCCTAACTCCCCAAGACAGAGCCTCTGAGGGAAAAAAGGGGTTTAATGAGTTCTGCCACAACAGATTAAACGTATTTGCCTAGCAATACTAAATGAACAACGGAGCTCACAGACCAGCACTTGATCTCCTATAAAGTACAGACCGTCTCCTCAAGCAGCTCCCTGACCCCTGCATACCCAAAGAATCACCTCAAAAAGGACTGATCAGACTGACATTTGGCAGGCATCATTCTAGGACAGAGATAGAAGAAGAAACTGGTAGCATCCCTCACTGTTACGCAGCTGCTACAGGTGTACCCCAGGCAAGCAGGGCCCAGAGTGCACCTCGGCAGTCTTACAGCAGAGGGGCTAGACAGTTAGAAAGAAAACTAAGAAACAGAAACACTTCATCATCAACAATCTGGACCTCTACTCAGAGACCCAATCGAAAAATCAGCAACTACTCAGACGACAGGTGGATAAATCCACAAAGATGGGAAGAAACCAGCGCAAAACCGAGGAAAACACTGGAAACCAGAACACCTCACTGCCTACAAAGGACCAAAACTCCTCACCAGCAAGGGAACAAAGCTGGATGGAGAATGAGAGTGATGAAATGACAGAATCAGACTTCAGAAGGTGGGTAATGAGAAACTTCAGTGAGCTAAAAGAACATGTTC
>CM052650.1:150098979-150109325 GCA_028533165.1 Leontopithecus rosalia | reverse complement strand
ATGATAGACTGGACTGTGAAAATGTGGCATATATACACCATGGAATATTATGCAGCAATCAAAAATGATGAGTTCGTGTCCTTTGTAGGTACATGGATGAATCTGGAGAATATCATTCTTAGCAAATTGACACAAGAACAGAAAATGAAATACCGCATATTTTCGCTCATAGGTTGGTGATGAAAAATGAGAACACATGGACACAGGGAAGGGAGTACTACACACTGGGGTCTACTGGGGGGAGTAGGGGAGGGACAGTGGGCAGGGGGGGAGCTGGGGATGGATAGCCTGGGGAGAAATTCCAAATGTGGGTGAAGGGGAGGAAGGCAGCAAAACACACTGCCATGTGTGTACCTATGCAACTATCTTGCAAGTTCTGCACATGTACCCCGAAACCTAAAATGCAATAAAAAAATAAAAAAATAAATAAAATGTTTATATTCCTTCCTACCTTTCCCCAGCCCTACTCTTTATCTTTATTAATAGTTTAGTTTGGTTTCTAGATCTTTTTGTCTGCATTTACAAAAATACATATAAATAATAGAATCTATATATGAATATGGTTCAGAAGTTAGCTTTTTCATTTTGTATCTCATGGGCATCTGTGCATGCCAGGCCTTAAAAATCTAACACTTTCTTTTTTAGCAGTTGCTTTTTTTTAAAGGTGAGATCAAGGAAAGAAACTGACTTTCGTGTCTCCAGGGTTCTTCAGAAATAAGTTAAAGGAACTTTGTTTAATGCAGCAACTTGTCTTATTTTCATCCTTATTTTATAATATGTCCTTGAATACAATATCTAAATTGTTTTTCAGGAGTAATTTCAAGCAGAACTCCAGTAACTGACATTTCTTATATTATGTATTTATGTATTCATTTACTTATATCAATGCTCTTATCCCATCTTAATGCATGTTAGTTTTTTTTACTTATGACCCTCTGCCACCCACCTCTATGATCCTTTCTTAATTTGTTACACTTGAATAAAACATTAAAATTTTGCAGCCATATTATTGAATTTAATTCTCATAGTGAATCTGTGACCTAAAAAATACAATTATTCCTATTTTACAAAGGAGGAAGTTGAGGCTTTGAGAAAGTTGCCTAACTACCAACTGAGCTGTACCTCATTGTCTGTGTTCATGCCCTTCTACCCTGTCTCCTGTGTGCTTAAGATTTACCAGGGTGGACCGGGCGCAGTGGCTCATGTCTGTCATTTCAGGACTCTGGAGGCTGAGATGGGCAGATCATCTGAGGTCGTGAGTTGGAGACCAGCCTGGCCAACATCACGAGAGCCCATCTCTACTAAAAATACAAACATTAGCTGACTGTGGTGGCATGTACCTGTAATCCCAGCTACTTGGGAGGCTGAGACAAGAAAATTGCTTAAACCCAGGAGGCAGAGGTTGCAGAGCTGAGATGGAGCCACTGCACTCCAGCCTGGATGACAAAGCCAGGCTCCGTCTCAAAAAAAAAATAGAAAAAAAAATATTTATGAGGGTGATGTCCTGTCAGATGCTCAGAATCTTTGTATCCCCCTCCCTTAACATAAAAACAGCTAATCTGTTTCATTTTCTTTGGATAAATTAATTCACACTGACATATTCCACAGATGGTGACTTATTATGTTACCGCTCCCAGAATAACTACTATAGGAGTTGGTGAAGTAACCTAAACAAATGAGAACCATAGTAGCAATTGCTATAGACAATAATTTTAACTTGAATAGGCTTTACTGTATCTTATTTTATTTTGTTTTTTTGAGACAGGGTCTCACTCTCTCACCCAGCCTGGAGTGGAGTGGTGCAATCTCAGTTCACTGTAGCCTCAACCTACTGGACTCAAGCAATCCTCCCATCTCAGTCTCCCAAATAGCTGTGGTCAAAGGAGCACACCACCACTCCGGACAAGTTTTGTATGTTTTGTGACGACGAGGTTTTGCCATGTCGCCCAGGCTGGTCTTGAATTCCTAGGCTCAAGCGATCTGCCCACCGTGGCCTCCCAAAGTACTGGGATTACAGGCTTAAGCCACTTTGCCCCGTCTGTTTTGGTGTATCTTAAACAATTTTACACAGAGTAGCCTTTAAATTTACGTCGCCGAAGTAGGCCATCCTTACTGCTTATGTCTTAAGGGGACACAACTACCTCTATTATATATGTGTGTGTGTATGTGTATATGTATGTGTGCATATATGTTTTTGTATTGCTGGTATTTATTTTTCAAAAAGCTCTTCATGGAAATGATCAAGATATTTTTGGAACACCAGTCCACTGAGACTTCTTCACTATACAAGTGTCTTATGACTCTGGGGATCGCATTTTAATTTTGTGAATCTGAAATTTTACATTGCTAAAATGGTGATTGAAAAATGAATAACACTTTCCTCAGGGGTCTTTGAGTTCTTCAGGAACCATTTATTGTTTCAGCAAGATATTCTCCTCCTAGTAGATGCATATGACTGTTTCCGAAACAATGGGAACCCAAAGAAGGATAAGACTTGCCCCTTGCAAAGCGTTTGCCTTCTCTTTTTATATCTGAATGAAAGAATAATTTTTTATTCAAGAAGAATATTAGTAGTAAAATCTCTCATCTTTATTCAGAAAGGTGACTTTTTTTTGAACAAATGACTAGCCTGAATTTTTATCAGTCTGATTTTTTTTCACGTCTGTGATGTTTTTGAATATGTGTGGAAAGGCGGTGAGTGACTCTGGGTAGGAGGCAGTGTATGAAGGTAGGTCAACATCATCTGTCCTCTGAATAGGGAAAAGGAGATAGAGAGATGAAAGAAAGGCCTGGGTGAACTAATTAATACATCAGAAGCCTTGGGAAATAGCTTCTCTGGTTTGCTCTTAATGAGATTTAATGAACTTTAGAAAACAAGCAAAAAAAAAATAGAATCTTAGAATTCCTTAGCGAGAGAGATTTTCCAGTTTCTCCTGCAATGTAATTTTGTGAACCAAACCCTCATAAAATACTTTGTCCTGTAATGATAATACTTTAATAATGATGGGGGTGATCATTAGAAGAATATTCACCATGAACCAGGCTCTGGCTCTGTGCTGCAGGCTACAAACAGATACTATTCAATCCTTCACATATCCTTTGAGGTAGGTACCATGATCTTCACTTTACAGATGTGAACACCTAGTCTCGAAGCATTAACAACAGGCTTGCGGAAGAAGAGCTAGGAAGTGTGAGAGTGAGAGCCACACGAGTGCCGTGGGGTGGGGATATCTGGCTCCATGGTGCTCTTAACCATTTGTGCCTGTTGGCTTTTCCAGACCTGTGGGCAGAGCTGCAGTGTTTTGAATGTGATATGTAAGTGATAGAAAACCAAAGATATAAATGAAGGCACTCCCTGGACTGCGGGGACTGAACATTCTTTGTAGTATTAACAACACTCATAATAAAGTAAATATTCCCAGGGAAAATAGTTTGATATTTTAATGTGTTCTTTATGCTAATGATCATTTAGTCAATCAAACTTAAGGAACACTCAGTTCCTTTGTGAAATTCAGCTAAATATTATGTGTACTTACAAAAGGAATAAAGGATTTCTGTCTAAGCTCTGAAAAGCAGTCTTGAGATGTAGACCCTGGGGAGATGGGAAGAGGATGAAAGGATATAGGAAGCTGGGATGTGTGCTTATCATCACATTTATGTTGTTGATGATTTGAGTATTCTAAAATTGATTAGCATTGTATAAAACAGTGAAACGTGAAAGCATTCAGTTAATTTCAACAAGATAAGCACATCAACCAAAAAATTCAGATAAAAAAGATTATTTTGCAATCTGAACTAGTCTGTGCAACTTCCTAATCGTTTCCCCTGCACATCCTCCCTAGCTCCCACTTCATTTGCTTCCCTATTCCCTGCATTTCTTTGCCCTGGTGGAAAGAACATTGAACTGAAACTGAGGACCCATAAGCTGTGGTCCCAATGCCACACACTAACTGTGTGACCATAGTAAACACTCTCTAGGGCAGTGATGGGTTGCAAGGAAGACCATGGATTCATCATCTTCTGCTGGCACATTCCTTGGTAGCTCCCTGCTGCCCAAATTCTGGGCTGAATCATGCGCTTTGCTTTGACCAATGGACTTTAGCAAATGTGACGTAAGCAGAGCCTTCAAATGTGCTTGCTCATTTTGAAGCAGGTATCTCCCTGACACCACTGTGGGCAAGAGCTGAAGTGCATAGGTGCTAGAACTAGCCAGCCACTTCACTGCTGGCAGGGTTGGACTCCACCCACTTGCTCTGTCCCACTGTGTTCCACCCCTCGCAGGAGGGGGAGCACAGGTGAGAGGGTGCAGGAGCCAGGATGAGCAGTTTTGGGTGCCAGCAGGAGCAAAACTCCGCGTGGGCCTCGTAGCAGCATCTAGGGGTGGGGAGATGCCTGTGACCTCTGAAGCCCCAGAAGGAGTGATACGGTGCTCTTTTAGCTTTGCCATCTGCAGATGGCTTAAATGTCAGCAGCTCAGTGAAGGGTCAATGTGACAGCCTTTTGTACCCACACTTATGGTGCCCAAGTTTTTGTCCTGTCAGGAGAAATGAAGTCACACAAACGAATTGAGGACAGTAAATGTGGGGAATTTTACTGCCAGTGAAAGTGGCTCTCAGCAGGAAGGGGAGCTACAAAGGGGACAGAATGGGAAGGTTATCTTCTGCTGAAGTCTGACCATCCCTAGCCAGAATCCTCTCCGAAACTACGTTGTCAAGCTGTCCCTCTGAAGTCAAACTGCTTCTCTCTGACATCCAACCATAGTCTCCAAAATCTGGATAATTCTCTTCTCTCTCTGCTGGAGAATGCTGGTGTTTTTATGAGCACAGGATGGGCTGTGTGGTGGGCAATGGGTGGTTTTGGAAAAGGCAACATTCAAGAGGGAAAACAGGAATGTAAGTTCTCATGTTGGGTCATGGTATAAGGCTTTTCAGCTTGAGGGTGGGGCCCTCACCAGGGACCTGTGCTCCCAGAATCTCTCTGTCTCCTGTCTCTATCGGTTTGGCTTGCCCTTTGGCTGCTCTTGGAAGTCTGCCAGGTGAAGAAACCCAGGTGAGCCGACAGTATGATGAGACACACGTGACCCATTTTCCCTATCATCCTGGTCAGGCATATAAGCAAGACCACCCTGAGTCAGCCAGGTGCCAGCTGCCTCACTGAAGAGCCTGGCCAATATGAGCACAGCTAGGCCAGATCAGGGGAATCTGCTTAGCTAATTCACAAAATTGGAGCTGAGTAAAAATGCTGCTTTAAGCCCCTAAGTTTTGGGGTAAGTTGTTTAGAGCAAAAGACAATTGATACAAAGTCTAATTTTAATAATAATAAAAATAACAACTTATCCACTGCTTTCCCATCACATTGTTGGAAGAGTCTATGAAAGAACGTAGTGGCTGTGCTTGTGTTGGATAAGGCTTCTCATAGAGCCATGCCCAGCACAGGGCCCAGGTCTCATTAGCAACTCAATGTTGTACACTGAACAAGTGAATAAAAGTAACCTCTACAAGTACAAGGTAACAGTAGTTGCAGCAATACAAGAGTCAAATATGTAAAATTCCCCAAGTAAGATATTTCATTTTATCATTAAACATTTTGATATATTGGTTGTGTCAGAAAAAATTGAAAAGAACAAAATGGAGCAGGTGATCTGAGTCACCTGGGTTAGTAACAGCTGGGAGACAAAACCCATGGTTTCTCTGAAGCTCTCATCCCAACCAGGGAGGCAGCCTGCACTTGTCTGGGGTTTCCCACTATGATCAAAAAGATACTGCCATTTGCATTCTCTCTCTTTGAGTTTGAAAGTTCAAATGATCACACTTTTCTCCCTCATTTTACTTTTGTCTATCTTTCTTTTAAATACCCAGGACATGTGGATTTGATCTAAATATCATTTCAATGGGATGGTCATAGAGTACATAATAAAAAATTTTGAGAACCAACTCTGGAGGTATGGAAGAAGCCTTCACAACACACAAAACACGGTCCATGATAACACATGGACTGCAAGGTCATAAAATATTACTAAAAATGTTACAAATATTTCCTCAACTGAAAAAACACTTGATGCAATTGGGTCTATGAAAAATGAAATACAGGTGTGTGTGTGTGTGTGTGTGTGTGTATGTGTGTATATATATATATATATATATTTTATTATTATTATTTTTTGAGACAGCGTCTCACTCCGTGCCCAGGTTGGACTGTTAGTGGAGCAATCTCAGCTAACTGCAACTTCAACTTCCCATGTTCAAGTGATTCTTGTGCCTTGGCCTCCAAAGTAGCTGGTACTACGGGCACCCACCACCACACTTGGCTAATTTTTGGATGTTTAGTAGAGACAGGGTTCCACCATGTTGGCCAGGCTAGTCTCGAACTGTTGACCACAGATGATTCACCTGCCTCAGCCTCCCAAAGTGCTGGAATTACAGGCATGAGTCACTGCACCTGGCCAAGTTTATATAGTTTATTCACATTTGTCTACTAGACAAATTTTTAAAAATTTGTTTACATTCTACTGTAGTCTAGCACATACAGAGAAAAGTTTACAAACAATAAAATTACCATTTATTTAAAAATTATGAAACAGACCCATACAACCACCAGCCAGGTCAGAGACAGAATGTTGCCTGCATGTCAGAAGTTCCTTCTTCTTCATATCCTCCCCTCTCAGCCCAATGCAAACCACAATTCTGACCTTATGATGATCAAGTCTTTGATTAGCTCTATTGTTTTACCACCTCTGCAGATATGTGTACCCCAAAAACTATGTTTAGTTTTGTCTGTTTTTGAACTTTATGTAAATGAAGTCATTTCATGTCTGTCCTTTTGCTTCTTGCTTCTTTAGGTAAATGAAGTCATTCCATATTTGTCCTTTGTGTCTTACTTGCTTTGCATAGCTGTAGTTAATTCATTTTCATTGATGGGTAGCTTTCCATTTCAATTATACAATTTACTGTTGGTACATATATCAATTAAAACTCAAGTTTCTCCAGAAACACAAGTTTTAAGGGTCATGAGATAAGCATATCTTCAAATTAAGTGAAAGAGACCAAATTATTTTTGAAAGTGCCAGGAACAATTTTACCCTGACACAAGTTGTATTTGAATGTTCCTGATGCTCCATATTCTTGTCAGCACTAGTTATTGTCAGACTTTTAATTTTTGCCAATATGTAGGTGTGTGATAGAATCTCCTTATGATTTTAATTCCCATTTTCTAATTACTAATGAAGTATTTATATATAATCATATATATAATGTGATTCATATATTTCATAATCATGTATAAGAAATATAATCATATGTAATCACAATCTATGCTTTATATACAGCATATAACACATTTTTATATTTTTTAGCCATTGGATTTCTTTTTTATGAAGTCCCTGTTCAAGTCTTCTTCTTTTTTTTTAATTGTGTAGCTTTTCTTATTGCTTTGTAGAATATTTTACATACTTTGGACCTGAATGTTGGCTGGTTTTATGGGCTGCAATGGATTTCTCCACTCTTGGGTGTTTTTAAAGCTTATTAATATTTACTTTTTGATGAGTTGTTAATTTTAATAAACTAAGATATGTCTCATTTCTGCTATTGATGACTTACTAAAGAAAACTTTTTTTACCCTAAGGCCTTGAAGATCGTTTCCCATATCCTCCTGAAAGCTTTACAGATTATTTGTCTCTTACATTAAGTGTGTAACATATCAGGTGTTGAGTCTTTAATGTGAGATGAAGATGCAATTTCATTATTTTCAAAATGAATACATACTTATTCCAGAACTATTAATTGAAAACAACTTTAGAGGCAATATGAAAGAATAGATCAGAGGGGAAGCAGAAAGACAAGTCTAGAATCTACTGGAATTATTAAAGCAAAAGAAGATGAAAGCTTATGTTAGGATCATGATAATAGCAATGTTGGGGGCGGGAGTTGAAGAGGAGTTTAAGATAGTTGGAAAGAATGCCAAATCTTTGCTTCAAAATCATGTAAGGAAATAGGAGAAAGGTTATGTGAGTTTACCAAAGACAGAAAGAAACTTCTTCAAAACAGGCTACCCACAGGCTATGTGGAAACTTACAATAGTAAAGTTTCAGAAAGTTAAAAAAAATCAGAAGCATAGAGACCTTTGAAAGAATAGAAGATTTGCAGTTGATCTGAAACTGGTGACTGATGATAAATGTCTTAACATAGGAATTATGCATGGCTCCATTTTGTTTAATATTATTTTTCAGTTTTTGACATTCTTAGCAATAGGCTTTTCAACTTCTACAACTGATGCATTTCAAGTAACTTTATGTCGGTTTGTAATGTCATAAGTCTTGCTGAAAATGAATTCAGATATTTTCAATTGATAGTATCTTCCAAGGTTTGACTCAGCCAGTGTTTTCTAACAAAATCTCATATCATTTTTTCTCATATGCTGAGTTTTTTCCTTTAATATGTTAAGAAAAAGCAGATCAGACAATAACTGCTAGTATCATTCAAATTTATATTTGGTCTCATTCCTGTTAAGAGATTAATAAGATACATGCTAGTTTGTGGCTGCAAGTTGATAATGAGAGAAATTTCATTTGCTCTGAAATGCATGAATATTAATGCAGTAATTGCACAGATATTTCACACTCAAGCTCACACTTTCTACTGCCATTTCCTGGCCTTCTGAGTTCTGTACTTTTGAAAGAAATGAGCCCTCCAGAGCATGACAAATTTGAATTAAAGATATTTGCAACAGGATGTTATTTCATCTGTAAAAAGCTTATGTAACCTGTGGGTTCTGTTTTCTTAGTTTGGGACTCATGGGCTTGAGAATTACTAATGTAAATTCTACTCTTAGGCATATTACATGAATAAGAGAAAAAAATCTCAAATAATTGCTCACAAGATATGGATTGAGAAGGCTGCACTATCCATAAATAAGACTTTAAAAATATAGTAAATTATAACCTGTTTTTTTTTTTTTTTGAGATGGAGCTCTGTCATCCAGGCTTGAGTGCAGTGGTGAGATCTCAGTTCACTGCACCCTCTGCCTCCCAGGTTCAAGCAATTCTCCTGCCTCAGCCTCCTGAGTATCTGAAACTGTAGGCGCATGCCACCACGCCTAGCTAATTTATGCATTTTTAGTAGAGATGGGGTTTCACCATGTTGGCCAGGTTGGTCTTGAACTCCTGACCTTGTGATCTTCTGGCCGCAGCCTCTCAAAGTGCTGGGATTACAGGTGTGAGGCACTGCACCTGGCAATAACCTGGTTTCTCAAAGTGGTGGTGGCATTTACAGATAAGAAGAAAAAAATAGGAAATGATAGGAGGTAGGAATAAATGCAACTCAGAAGTCAGATATACCAAAACTTGTGTGTGTGTGTGTGTGTGTGTGTTTGTGTGTGTGTGTGTGGTCATGGTGTCGGTAGGGAAAACAATTTTAACTGTTTAGCTGTTAATTTTCACAGTGAAACATGAAATCACTGAAGCAGCGGAGCAGGATGTCTAGAGAAGAAACGGATCCTGAGTGTTTCTTTAGAATGTGCTGCCTGTTAATAACAGACCTGCACATGATGTAGCTGGTGTTTTCTAGGCCCAGGAAGAGTGAAAAGTCACAAGATCTAGACTGAAGCTCACCGTCAATTACGTTTTTGGGTGTCATTTCATTTCTGTGTCTTGCCTCCCACAAAACATGTTTCCTTATTAATCTATAACTTTTTTAAAAAAACTGTTTACTCAGGGGTGGATTAAAGGGATTTTTTTTTTTGAGAAGGAGTCTCACTTACTCTGTTGCCCAGGCTGTAGTGCAGTGGAGCAATCTAGGCTCACTGCAACCTACACCTCCTGAGTTCAAGTGATTCTCCTGCCTCAGCCTCCCAAGTAGTTGGGACTACAGGCACCTGCCACCATGCCCAGCTAATTTTTGTATTTTTAGTGCAGATGTGGTTTCACCATGTTGGCTAGGTTGGTCTTGAACACCTGCCTCAAGTGGTTCTCTTGCCTTGGCCTCCCAAAATGCTGGGATTACAGACTTGAGCCACTGTGCCTGGCTTAAAGGGAATTCTTTAGTCATCGAAGATCTGGTTTTGGATCTACTGCAGAATCTGGTGGCTCTATGTAAGTAATTTTATCTGCTCACTTTTTTACCATTCATAAAATGGATGTTTCCAAGTGAATGATGCGGTTACACATTTGCACAAGAAACAGTATTAGGTGTGGAGTTTGGTATAGCAAATTACATCAAAGAGTCTGTAGCAATCTGGGCTGTATAGAAACCAACACAATAGGTTTAACAGGGAGAGTTTAGTATAATAATTTCAAACCCTAATAAAAAAGTAACCATAGATATAAGAAAATTGCAAGTATTCCCATTGTTCAT
>CM052650.1:150073964-150098879 GCA_028533165.1 Leontopithecus rosalia | reverse complement strand
GGGAGAAATGCCAAATATGGGTGAGGGGGCAGAAGGCAGCAAAACACACTGCCACGTGTGTACCTATGCAACTATCTTGCATGTTCTGCACATGTACCCCAAATCCTAAAATGCAATAAAAATTAAAAAAAAAAAAAAAAAAAAAAAAAAAGAAAATTGCAAGTAGTACTCTAGAGCTGAGGGAGAGTACCTACCCAAGGAAGGAAACATTTGGATCTCTCAGATGAGGTGCTTTGGCCAGTCAGTGGCAGAGAAGTTAGCTGGTGTGGAGTTGTGGGCAAACACTAGGCAACCCTCGGGAGTACAGCTGGGAGCAAGTGATCAGCAACTGGAGCAATGGGGGTGCTGTGAGCACTACGTGGCAGCGGGACAAGAAGACCTTCAGAGTGCATGGGATACACTGGGGCAGGGGGCCTGGAAAAACCTTTTCAGGGCTGAGGACAGGTTATCACCAGGCAAGGCTGCAAGGTTAGCGAGCGATTGTGTCCTGGTCCTGTGGTTTGGTCAGGCTCCAGCATGGCTGACACTCAACTCTGTGCTGAAAATCACCTAGTCTGTTTCTCTTGGAATCTTCCGCCAGCGCCCTCCACTGACACGGTTGAACATCACGCTCACTTTAAAGGAGAAAGGCTTAAGGGAACTGGTGGTTGATTACAACGTACTGTCTTGAAGGGTGTGTTTGGACCGGTATGACAATCAACTGATACCTGACCCAAGGTCCAAAAGCAGTGAAGAAGACCAATAACAGCATCACAAATAAGGCTTGAGGCTATTTTCAGTTTATGAAAAGAGGACCTTTAAAAGGATGCTGACAGTCAAACCTTTTTTTTTTCTGTTGATCAAAGACCAACGTTCTTTGGTATTTCTTAAACATAGTATGACATATTAATTCCTGCATTACTAAATAAATTACAGCAACTTCTTATCTGTGTATTTAAAAATAAATGAAAACCTTACAGAGTCTATTCATCTAAGCATATCCAAATAACCAAAAGTAATGAAAACATTCAGTCTCTGGAAAATAATAAAGGGAATGCAATTCATAAACCCAGGGAATATTTCTCATGCTCCCTTTCCCTCTTCTTCTCAATTCCCTTTCATATCATTTTCTTTGGAGTGTCTCGTCTGTGGGTGACCCTCCACCCTCAACACACAAGCAGCTCACAAAGTAAATCCTCTCTCACTGTGAACCCCACAGCATACTTCCTTCTCTCCTCTCAGTTTCTTTCTCTTTCTCTATTAACTGACCTCTCTTTTTGTTTTTTTTTCTTCTACTCACTTTCCATTCTCCTTAGGCATCCCTCTCTTTCCTTTTGCATTTTTAGGTTCAATTGTTTTCTTCCCATTTTCTTTTTCAGCTTAAGAGTCTTAAACTAGTTTGTCAGAAACAGAATCTCCTCCAAGGCAGAAGTGGTAAGAGCAGTAAATGGGGCCCCTCGTTCTCTTCATGGGGGTAGGCGGGTCGGCTCGGAACATTAATCCATTAGAAATCCTGTCCCCTTCACACTTTCTCCTCATCAATCTTGGTTGGTTCTTGCATAGAGATCAGATATTCAATATTTAAATCTTTCAGAAGTTCTGAAATTTACAACCTAAGACCATTTTATTCTTCTTTCTCTTTACTGGGCTGCACATAATTTCTCTTGGTTTCTTGGGAAGTGCAGCCAGGTGAAGTGTGAGCACACACACACACACACACACACACACACACACACACACACACATCATTCTCCTGTCTGGAAAACGCTGACATCTGCATTCTTGTTAAATCTTTGCCCTCTAGTATCTCTGCTCCTTATAACTTGCAAAAAAGTGTGTACCATAAGTAGAGTGTTCACAGTTCTGTGTTCCTTTTAGGTGTTCTCCAAGCAACTGCAAGATTGCCAGGGAGCTGCATCTGTGTATGGGTAGAGATCCTGTTTGGGCTTAATCTGTCACCTTGGAGGCACATCAGAAGGCACTTGATTCCATCCTGATCCGTAAAGCTGCTTTCACTTACCTACAAACCAGGAAAATGAAGTTGGCCATGTTCAAATCCATCTTTTTAGTTTATTATTATTCTAGGAATTATATAGGATTTTATAGTTTGAATGGAAATCAGCAAGAATTTACCTTCTAAATGTAGTAGACATTATGAAGTATTTTTGCTTCTTTTTTATTCTGGGCACATTGTAAGATTGGGCTTCCTGTGGATCAGGTGACCAGCATTCCTGAACCAGAGCGTCTGATTGCTGGTGCAAGATTCTTCGGAGCCGTCTTTCCTCTTTGACTCAAGGACTGGACACATAGGAGATGGTGGCTGCTCCATCAACAAGGTCTTAGAGTGGGAGGATATGAAGCAGAAACTTTAGCCACTCTGGGAAAGATGCAGCACATAGGTGACAAAGCCTCTGTTGTTCTAGGCCATTGAGATTTGGGGGTTGTTACTTAGTATAACTTAGCTCATTCTAGCCAATTACCTAAACATGAATATTTCTCTGCCCTAATGATAATTGTTTTTGCCTTGGATAAATATCTTAACTAATTATATAGCGACAGTGGTATTGTGCAAACTTCCACATTTTGCGATGTTTCTGCCATCGTCTTTTTGAGGAAACATTTGTTGAATGATGTAAGTGAAATTTTTAAGGCAGGGTTTCCCATCTGTAGCCATAGATGGGATTTTTGATATAAATATATTACTAGAGTGTTAAGAGCAATTTAACAATTTAATATGTTAAATTATTGCAAATGTAGTGTTTTCTATTAATGTATCTTATTTAGTTTTTCTGCAGGTGATTGTGTGCATTTGTTCTTCATTCATTCATTCATATATTCATTAATTTATACTTTTATTCAACAAAGTATTGAATGCCAGGACTTGGACTAGGCTGGAAATATCAGTATGAATAAGACATAACACCTATCATTATCTTTATAAGAAAGTTATTAATCCATTTCTTGTTTACAAGGACCGGTAAAATAGGAGGTCATTTCTAAATATTTGGCATTTAAATATATGTCATATGTTGGGCATTATAAACTGGTTTTCAGATGATTGAAGTAATTTTAAAATGTCATGTATTAGAGTCGACAAGCTTCTTGTCATTTCTGCCTACCTTTGTCCGTTACAAATTTAAGACAGCTAACTTGAAATGCTGTCAATAGGTAATGCTATTTTTTTATGGATATTTAGTATAGTTGAAAGAACTGATCTCGGGAGATACAACAGTAAATTGATGAATTGAGGATGTGGATGACTTCATATCATAAATTTGTTTCATTTGTGGATGCCAAATGAGCTGATGTTGCGTATTTTCCCATTCAAAATGGTACTTACAAAATGCTTCCACACTTAAGTGGAGCAGTGGTGACCTTAAGTGGTTGAAGTTACTCATTTTAGGGCTACTTGGCTCATGAGATGTCTTACTGATGTTTACTGTGTTTTGTTTCTGGGTGGCTTCCCACAATTGGTTTTGAAAAACTGCAGATAATGCTTATCCATATAAAAATATGAATTATGAAAAAGCAACATAAAGAGAACAGAGTCTTCACAGGTTCGGGATTACTAGGAAAGGATATAGACAGGAAAATGCAACAGAAAATGTTTGCTGTATAGGTGATGAGTTTTAAAGGTAAGAAATGAAGTGGTTGGATCAAGAATACGACAATGAGAAGTCTCTCTCATAAACATACATCCTAGGCTGCTTTCCAAGTAAGTGCTTCTTTTCAGACCAACTTACTCATCCTATCTTCTATGATGGATTATCTCTATATATTCTCTCTCCCCACCCACACACATCTCAGTGATAATCTTAAACAATTGTGAAGCCTAACAAAATATATTCCACAATGTATGCATACCTGAATGTAAATTAATATTTGGGAAGAGAGTACAATTCTATCATACTATATTGAAACATTTAAATGTGAAATAAATACTTATTACTCTTCTCCTTTATTTGTCACCAGGGATGTTCTCATTTTTTTTCTGGTGACATTTTTATCCCAAATTTTTGCTGGGACTTCACATAAAAGTTTGGTAGCTCGTGAGATCAGGAATTTATCAGGCTGAGCTACGTTCTAGGGGATATAGTGATAAAATATAGTCTATTGTATTGATGTTAATCCTGTCATCAATGCTAAAACTAGAAAAGCATTATACTACAGTAAATTTGACTCATACCAAGACACAGGTGGGAAACGAGGTACACAGGTCATGCTGTTTTCCTGTCTCTTTCCCCACCACCAATAAATCTTTAGAAAAGCAGTGTTGATTATGGATAGCGAAAGGAATGGGAAGAAGAAAAGAGAGCATGCTAGGTGTCATTTCTTTGCTGGATGGCACTTTCTAGAAGCCACATAGAATTGATAATATTTCAGTGCAAGTGATATTTGCCAAGTATAAAAAGTAGAATTTAAAAGTATTAGAGAAATTAAAAACTAGCTGAGCAATCATAGGCTTCTTTCAAGAGCTATGGATGCACATGAGTAGTACTATCTACCAGCAGCCACAGATAAATAAAATAATTCCATTCAGTTGCTGGCTTACTTTTAGGGAAAGCCATTTGAGCCCATATATATTAACACACACTAACAAATTCATTAACTGTCTTCTCTAAAATCAAGGAGCATAAACACACATGCCTTTAACCAATAAATGCAATAAACAGTCAAAACACATTTAGAAAAATTTAGGTTCGGAAGTACATGTGCAGGTCTGTTACATGGATATGTTGCATAATGATGAGGTTTGGGCTTCTAATGTGCACATCACCCAAATAGTGAACATAGTACCCAGTAGGTAGTTTTTCAACCTTCACTCCCTTCCCTCACTCTCCCCTTTTGGATTTTCCAGTGTCTATCTCTGTCTCATGTTCATGTGTACACATTGTTTAGCTTCCACTTATAAGTGGGAACATGTGGTATTTGTTTTTCAGTTCCTAAATTATTTCACTTAGACTAATGGCCTTCAGCTCCATCCATGTTGCTATGAAGGACATAATTTCATTTTTCTCATGACTGCATGGTATTCTATGGTGTATACATACCACATTTTCTTTATCCAGTCTTCCAATGACAGATGCTTAGGTCAATTCCACGACTTTGCAATTGGTAATAGTGTCAAAAGCATGTCTCATTCCTCTGTGGCAGCTCAAAGGTGAGACAGAGCATTAGAAAGGAAGAGATGCCACAGTGTTTGTGGTAGCCCATGAGCAATGCTTTTAATTCAGCTGGTTGGCTTGGAACTTGAGCATTACCTAGCACCAGTGCAGATAGAAACTTTGACTTTCTCATTAAACTTTGCTCGTAGTTCTTTAATTAATGTTATCCTTAATTTGAATACTAGCTTGAAGAGAATAGCTCCAGTCAGCCATCATTCATGGAAAGCCTCTGTTGGATACAGTGATTTTAATGTAGCAATACTACCCCATTGGGCACATGCTAAGGGTAGTGGAATTTAAGATGAGGGCTGGAATATGGATGCTCTGAAAATCCCTCCTAACCCACTTCCAGACTGACTGCTTGCTCCAGTCCCAACTGGGCTACCAGTGGAAGACTCTTTTTTTGAGATGGAGTCTTCTCTGTTGTGCAGGCTGGAGTGCTGTGGTGTGATCTCAACTCACTGCAACTCCGCCTCCTGGGTTCAAGGAATTCTCCTGCCTAACCCTCCTGAGTAGTGGGACTATAGGCCCAGGCCACCAAACCCAACTAATTTTTGTATTTTTTCAGTAGAGATGGGGTTTCACCATATTGGTCAGGCTGGTCTTGAACTCCTGACCTTGGCTTCCCAAAGTGCTGGGATCACAGGCATGAGCCACCATGCCTGATGGAAGACTCTTGTGATAATTTTAAATTAAGAATTAAAAGTGTTGCTGTAAACACAAAAGTCTTGCTGTGAATCACAATGTCACCACCCTTCTTGGGGATGAGCTGGTCAACGTATGCTGGAGGATGTTTAGAAGTCAACGGTGCACTTTGTGGCTTATTGCATCATTTTTAAAAAATATATATTTTATTGGATGTTAGGTTCTGGGGTACATGTGAAGAACATACAGGAATGTTGCATAGGTACTACATGGCAATGTGGTTTGCTGCCTCCATCCCCATCATCTATATTCGGCATTTCTCCCCATGTTATCCCTTCCCTGCTACCCACCCCCACTGTCACTCCCCTAGTCCCCCGCAACAGACCCCACTGTGTGATGCTTCCCTCCTTGTGTCCATGTGTTCTCATTGATCAACACCCGCCTATGAATGAGAACATGCAGTGTTTGATTTTCTGTTCTTGTGTCAGTTTGCTGAAAATGATGGTTTTCAGGTTCATCCATGTCCCTACAAAGGACACAAACTCATTGTTTTTTTATGGCTGCATACTACTCCATGGTGTATATGTGCCACATTTTCCCTGTCCAGTCTATCATCGATGGGCATTTGGGTTGGTTCAGGTGTTTACTATTGTAAACAGTGCTGCAATGAACATACGTGTGCATGTGTCTTTATATAGAATGATTTATAGTCCTTTGGATATATGCCCAGTAATGGGATTGCTGGATCAAATGGAATTTCTATTTCTAGGTCCTTGAGGAATTGCCACACTGTCTTCCACAATGCTTAAACTAATTTACACTCCCACCAACAGTGTAAAAGTGTTCCTATTTCTCCACATCCTCTCCAGCATCTGTTGTCTCCAGATTTTTTAATGATTGCCATTCTAATTGGCTGAGATGGTATCTCAATGTAGTTTTGATTTGCATTTCTCTAATGAACAGTGATGATGAGCTTTTTTTCATGTTTGTTGGCCTCATAGATGTCTTCTTTTGAAAAGTGTCTGTTCATATCCTTTGCCCACTTTTGAATGGGTTTGTTTGTTTTCTTCTTGTAAATCTGTTTGAGTTCTTTGTAGATTCTGGATATCAGCCCTTTGTCAAATGGGAAGATTGCAAAAATTTTTTTCCATTCTGTTGGTTGCCAGTTCACTATAATGATTGCTTCTTTTGCTGTGCAGAAGTTGTGGAGTTTGATTAGGTCCCATTTGTCTATTTTGGCTTTTGTTGCCAATGCTTTTGGTGTTTTAGTCATGAAGTCCTTGCCTATGCCTATGTCCTGAATGGTTTTGCCTATGTTTTCTTCTAGGGTTTTCATGGTGTTAGGTGTTATGTTTAAATCTTTAATCCACCTGGAGTTAATTTTAATGTAAGGTGTCAGGAAGGGGTCCAGTTTCTGCTTTCTGCACATGGCTAGCCAATGTCCACAACACAGTTTATTAAACAAGGAATCCTTTCCTGTTTAAATTGCATTTTTTGTTTAAAACATTGCTTGTTTTTGTCAGGTTTGTCAAAGATCAAATGGATGTAGATGTGTGGTGTTGCCTGTGATGCCTCTGTTCTGCTCCACTGGACTATATCTCTGTTTGGGTATCAGTACAGTGCTGTTTTTATTACTGTAGACTTGTAGTGTATTTTGAAGTCAGATAGTGTGATGCCTCCAGCTTTGTTCTTTTTGCTTGGAATTGACTTGGCTATGTGGCTCTCTTTTGGTTCCATATGAAGTTTAAGGTGTTTTTTTCCAGTTCTGTGGAAAGGGTCATAGGCAGCTTGATGGGGATAGCATTGATTCTGTAAATTACTTTGGGCAGTATAGCCATTTTCACGATATTGATTCTTCCTAACCATGAACATGGAATGTTTCCCCATCTGTTTGTGTCCTCTCTTATTTTGTTGAGCAGTGTTTTGTGGTTTTCCTTGAAGAGGTCCCTTACATTCCTTGTAAGTTGTATTCCTAGGTATTTTATTCTCTTTGTAGCAATTGTGAATGGCAGTTTGTTCTTGATTTGGCTCTCTTTAAGTCTGTTATTGGTGTATAGGAATGCTTGTGATTTCTGCATATTTATTTTGTATCCTGGGACTTTGCTGAAATTGCTTATCAGTTTCAGGAGGTTTTGGGCTGAGATGATGGGGTCTTGTTAATATACAATTATTTCATATGCAAATAGAGACAATTTGGCTTCCTCCTTTCCTATTTGAATACCCTTTATTTCTTTTTCTTGCCTGATTGCTCTGGCTAAAACTTCCATTGCTATATGGAATAGGAGTGGTGAGAGAGGGCATCCTTGTCTAGTGCCAGATTTCAAAGGGAATGCTTCCAGTTTTTGCCCATTCAGTATGATATTGGCTGTTGGTTTGTTGTAAATAGCTTTAATTATTTTGAGATATGTTCCATCAATACCTAGTTTATTGAGAGTTTTTAGCATACATGGCCATTGAATTTTGTCGAAGGCTTTCTCTGTGTCTATTGAGATAATCATGTGGTTTTTGTCTTTGGTTCTGTATGTGTCTTTGGTTTTTGTATGTGGTGAATTACATGTATAGATTTGTGTATGTTGAACCAGACTTGCATCTCTGGGATGAAGCCTACTTGATCATGACAGATAAGCTTTTCGATGTGCTGTTGCAATTGGTTTGCCAGTGTTTTATTGAAGATTTTTGCATCTATGATCTTTATGGATATTGGCCTGAAGTTTTCTTTTCTTGTTGAGTCTCTGCTGGGTTTTGGTATCAGGATGATGTTGCTTTCATAAAATGATTTGGGATGGATTCTCTTTTTTTGGATTGTTTGGAATAGTTTCAGAAGAAGTAGTACTAGCTCCTCTTTGTATGTCTGGTAGAATTTGGCTGTGAGCCCATCAGGACCTGGACTTTTTTTGATTAGTAGGTTTTTAATTGCTGCCTCAACTTCAGCCCTTGTTATTGGCCTATTCAGCATTTCTACTTCTTCCTGTTTTAGCCGTGAGAGGGTGCAAGTGTCCAGGAATGTATTCATTTCTTTCAGGTTTACTGGTTTATGTGCATAGAGTTGTTTGTAGTAATCTCTGATGACAGTTAGTGTTTCTGTGGAATCAGTGGTGATATCTCCATTATCCTTTTTTATTGCATCTATTTGAGTCTTCTCTCTTTCCCTTTTTATTAATCTGGCTAGTAGTTTGTCTATTTTGTTGATCTTTTCAAAAAACCAGCACCTAGATTTATTAATTTTTTGAAGGGTTTTTGTGTCTCTATCTCCTTCAGCTCTGCTCTGATCTTAGTTATTTTTTGTCTTTTGCTAGCTTTCAAGTTTTTTTGATCTTGCTTCTCTAGCTCTTTCAATTTTGATGATAGGGTGTCAATTTTAGATCTTTCCTTGCTTCTCATGTGGGCATGTATTGCCAGAAGTTTTCCTCTAGACACCACTTAAAAATTTCCCAGAGATTCTGGTATGCTGTGTTTTCATTCTTGTTGGTTTCAAAGAAGATCTTGATTTCTGCCTTCATTTTTTTGTTTATCCAGTCAGCATTGAAAAGCCAGTTGTTCATTTTCCATGAAGTTGTGCAGTTCTGAGTTAATTTCTTTAACACATATTTGGCATTTAATTATATCTTATCTATGCTTCCTGTGTCTCCCCTACTTCATCTATGGCCATGTAAATTGCTCAATAACTGCTGATGATGCATTGTTTTCTTCTCTACATCAAATTATTATACAAACAAAGGGAACAATTGAAAAAAGATGCTTTGGGCATATGCCACTGGAAAAAAAGGCAGTTAAAACTTTGACATCTGGTAAGAATAGCCTGATCCGTAATAGGAAAGAAAAAAAAATAGCTTACCTGTCAAAGCAAAGTAACAAAGGCTCTATGAACTCCATAGTTCTGTAAAAAAGAAAATGATGTAATTTGATTTAAAAATTCTACATTTGTATCTGAACTGTATTTAGTGTAGTGCAGTCCCTTTATTGAAAGTTGACAGTATCTCTCAATCTTACTCTTTGTTTCTGACTCTTTTACTATATGCCTGCTTCATGCAAATATGTTTTCTGTGTCTGACGCAATAACAAGGTATTTTAAAAAAAGGATACCCCTGCCAAAAGAATTCTGGTTGGCTGTCTATCATATAAATTTATTCCTCTGGAAAATAAGGCCATTTTCTCGTTTCTTTAATGATGCTCAGAGCAAGTAGCTGTATTTTTTGGGGGGGAGGTAGGCTGAGTCTTATGCTTATCAGCCCTCTTAGTGTTTATTTTGTTAAGGACCATTAACGAGTGGGGTTGATAACGTTCCGTCATTATGCAATCATGCAGAGAATGAATTTATCCTCTAGACAAATGGAGTCAAAAGGCTATTATTTTTTCTGTTTTTTTTTTTTCCCCCCAAACTAATGGATTGTTTAAAAGCCACTGGGCTAGAGAATGTTAAAAAACTTCAAGAAATGGTTTCAACAGCCAGATTATCTTCTTATCTAATTTGTAACGAAAATAAAATAAAATAAAAGATTTTGTGAGAAAATTTACAGCAGTCAGTGATTTCTTCTTTGCATCTTCACAGAGTATAGTTTGGCCACAGCTTTCAACAGCACCTACACAGAAACTTACTTCCAGTTTTAGGATAAGACAATTGCAGTATTCTAATTAGATATTACAATAATTAAATCCATGGAGATGAACCAGACTGCCTCGGTGAGGATGAGTAAGTTACTGCAATTGTCAGCATTGTTCATTTGTATTTAAACCAACTAGATAGTAGTGAACTAGCAGAAGTTTAAAATGCTAAAACTGAGAAAAATGATTTGGTCATTTCAATATTTTCTAAATGAAATAGATCTGTTTTAGAACAACACATATCATTTATATTCAGTGGTTTTGAACTTTGCATATTTTAACAAAAGTTAAAAAATAGCATTTTCATAATACCTTGTCCATATCACGTATTAGGTGCTTTATATTTTACATAAGAATAGCACGTATTTTTCTAACTCAAAAATATTTTTATTAATGAACACACAGCTTGTCAGAGAGCAGGTAAATAGTGAAGTGATTAAGAGCATGTTCCTTGTGGTCAGACATCTAGAATTTGACCCTTACTATCTGTGTGGCTTTGGGGATGTGGTTCAACCTCTGTATTGGCTTGAAGGTGGCCCCCAACAAGGTATATCCATGCCTATACACCCAGAATCTATGAACATGGTCTTATTTGGAAAACAGTGTTTGTGGACATAAGTAAGTACAAAATCTCAGGATAAAATTATCCTGAATGTTTACATGGGCTGTAAATCCAATGACAAGTGTTTTTATATGAGAAAGGCCAAGGGAGATTTGAGACAGAAACTCGAAGGAGAAGACAATATGAAGACAAGGCAGAGATTGGAGTTATGCATACACAGGCCAGGAAATACCCAGAACCAGCAGAAGCTGGAAGAGGCAAGTAAGAATCCACACTACAGTCTCTGTGGGGAGCAGGGCCTTGCCAACACCTTGAGTCTGAACTTCTGCCTACCAGTTCTGTGAGATAATACATTTCTGTTGTTTTAAGTCACCAAGTGTGTGTTAATTATTTTTTTAATTTTTATTGCATTTTAGGTTTTGGGGTACATGTGCAGAACATGCAAGATAGTTGCATAGGTACACACGTGGCAGTGTGTTTTGCTGCCTTCTGCCCCTTCACCCATATTTGGCATTTCTCCCCATGCCATCCCTCCCCCCGCTCCCCCCCTCCGCTGACCCTCCCCTATTTCCCCCAATAGACCTCAGTGTGTGGTACTCCCTTCCCTGAGTCCATGTGTTCTCATTGTTCATCACCCGCTTATGAGTGAGTATGGGTGTTAATTTTTTACAGCAGTATTGGGAACCTAAGACAACCTCCTTAAAGTGGAATTTTCTTAACTACAAATGGGGATAATAACAACTTCAAAGAGTTGCAGTGAGAAGAGAGAGAGATGCTTAGTGCTTATAAACAGCTTAGAATAGGGTGGGGCATGTGGTAAATATTCAACGAGTTTTAGAAAGTATTAATACACTTGTTTGGCTAATTTCACAAAAACAAATATGAATGATGACTAAAAATATACATACTTGATACTAAAAATATAATGCTGACTAAAAGTAGTGTTAATTTTATTCTCCCTTTTCAAAATATTTGGAACTGGTTGGCTTGCCATTTTCTGTAGAACATATCCCTCCATTTCTGCCTGCAGTATACAAATATGTAGCATCATTATTCTTCATGCTAGTTCTCTATTAATTATCAGAGGTTCAGAGTTAGGAGAAAAATGTATCTTTAAGGTCTCCAAATTCACCTCAGCCTTTGTATTCTATACATTTTGTGACGATCAAGTTTAATGAGGATACTACTTCCCCCACTCCACCTCTCATTTCTTCTCTCCCTTCCTTGGAGCAACTACAAGTTTCTATGTCTGTTGGAATAACTGGTATAAACACACACACACACACACACACACACACACACATAATTTTTTAACCCACCACCCAGAAGTAATGCTGACTGAGGAGCTCTGACCCCACGCACCATCAGACAGTACATTTGTTAGTATTCAATCACTGGTCAGGAACCCATTATTCATTTTTCTCATCTGCTCTTTCCATTTGAGTTTCTAGTTAAGAATGCTAATACCTAATATCCCAATATTGAGAAATAAGCCACATTGGTGTTATATATCTCACACCTATAATATGTGGTGGGTGTTTGGCATGTTGCTTGGCCACTTGGTAAATGGATGGAAACATTTAGGAAGACCCTGGTCTAGCAAAAGAAACAATTCTTTTTTTCTTTCACTATTTTTGTCTCCAAGATAAAAACATGGGTGGTTTTCCTTATGTCGTTGCTGCTTGTGAATCGTCACTAATATCCACATCTTCTTTGGCAAAATGAGAACATATGTGAACTGGAAGTCAGGAGAACTGGCAGCCAGGTATAACTCTTAGAAATCTTTGGTAGAGGCCGGGCGTGGTGGCTCACATCTATAATCCCAGCACTTTGGGAGGCTGTGGTGGGTGGATCATGAGGTCAAGAGATCGAGACCATCCTGGCCAACAAATCCCGTCTCTACTGAAAAAAAAATACAAAAATTAGCTGGGGGTGGTGGCAGGCCCCTGTAGTCCCAGCTAGTCCAGAGGCTGAGGCAGGAGAATTGCTTGAACCCGGGAAGCAGAGGTTGCAGTGAGCCGAGATTAGGCCACTGCACTCCAGCCTGGCAACAGAGCAAGACAGACCCTGTCTGTCTCAAAAACAAGCAAACAAACAAATAAAAAGAAATCTTTGGTAGCCTCTTTCTACATGCATGGAAGAGAGGATTTCTTCTAAGGGTCTGCTGACTTCAGGGCCTCAGGAATGAGTCATGCTAGCTTTAAATATGAGAAGTGAAACATGAAGGAGCTCATGTCTAAGGGCATTTTGGAGGACATAGGAGACAGAGAGAGGCAGAAGTCTGTCTGTATGGGCAAATGAGCCTTTTTCTTGGTGGTGCCTGGGGCTATGATTTCTCTTCTGCTCTTCAAATCTAGCAGGAGTACAGAAGAAAACATGGAAAAGTCATCTCTTCTGCCTTGAGATACATATAAATGGCACCCAGATGAATAAAAGGGACAATCCAATATAATGTAGGCAAAGAGAGATGATATTAAATGAGGAAAATCACATTTGTAAAGTTTAAACCATGTTGTATTTGTAGAACATGATCTAAAGCTCTGGGAGTCTGCCGAAACAGATAAAGCATCAGTATTGCATACTAGAAATATTATAAATATTAACCTAGAGTTTAAAATTAATAGAAACAACCAAGATATCCTTCAATAGGTGAAAAGTTAAACAAATGTGATATATTACAGAATACTACTCAGCAATAGAAAGGAACAGTCTCTTTATTGCAGCACTACAATGGCCAAGATATGATATCAACCTAAGTATATAGATACTTATATATATATATAGATACTTAGGTTGATATTATATCTTGGCTATTGGGATGGGATGAATGGATAACGAAAATGTGTTATATAATGCAATATACTTGGCCATAAAAAGGAATAAAATTTTCTAATTTGCAGCAATATGAATGGAACCAGAGGTCATTATGTTAAGTGAAATAAGCCAGAAACAGAAAGGCAAATATCACATGTTCTCATCCATATGTGGGAGGTAAAAATTGATCTCATAGATGTAGAAAGTAGAATGGTGGTTACCAGAAGATTGGAAGGGTTGTGGTGGGGGGAATGAAGAGAAATTGGCTAATGGGCACAAAAATACAATTAGATAGATGGAATAAATTCCAGTGTTTAATAGCATAATAGGGTAATTCATTAGTCAAGGCTTTCTAGAGGGACAGAACTAATAGGAGATATATATATATATATATATACACACACACACACACACACACACACACACACAGAGAGAGAGAGAGAGAGAGAGAGAGAGAGAGAGAGAGTAGTTTATTAAGCATTAACTGACACTACCACAAGGTTCCATAATTGACCATCTGCAAGCTGAGAGGCAAAGAGAGCCAGTCTGAGTCCCCAACCTGAAGAACTTGGAGTCTGATGTTGGAGGGCAGGAAGTATCCAGCAGAGGAGAGAGATGTAGGCTGGGAGGCTAGGCCCATCTGACCTCTTTACATTTTTCTGCCTGCTTTATCCTGGCCCTGCTGGCAGCTGATTAGATGGTGCCCACCCAGATTCAGGGTGGGTCTGCCTTCCTAAACCTAACACTGACTCAAATGTTAATCTCCTTTGGCAGCACCTTCACAGACACATCCAGGATCAATACCATGTATTCTTCAAACTAATCAAATTGATACTCAGTATTAACCATCACAAGTTCACCCTTTGTCACCTTGAACCCATACACATCTCCTGAGATTACACATAATTTTCAAATAAAGACAATGATAAGGTCATAATTACACCTAACATAATACAATTATCCTTCATACAACTGGAAACACACCAATCCCCAATCCAAATGCTGTTACGTAAAGTTAACAGTACCTAAAAGCTGATATGAAATCTTATGCCACATGATAAAGGTAAAAAAGAAATAAAATGAAGATATTTTCTTAGCAGAAGTGTATACATGCACAAACGTGTTTTTAACAAAAGAAGGAGGAAATACTCATGACGATTACAGTCCTAGTTTCTGAAGCTGGTCATGTGGTCATAGATGGCATTGATGGCTACCTTCTTCTACTACTCATTCTATATTCCCTTTGCCTTCAGCAAGCACCTCATCAAGTTCTGTTTATTTCTGTTTGTTTATGGTGGAGTGACCCAAACCTTCATTTCTGAGGGGTCTGGGTGATTCGTAGTCTTGCCTGAATTGGGCTGTTGTGGTTTCCCATTGACCTTAATCACAGGGCATAGTAATACTAAGAGATGCCCTAATGGATCTCCTGTACTTCATGCATATTCTTTCTTACCTCCATTGTGGAATAGTAGACTGATTTAATCTTAATGGTCCAGGTCCATCACCCCAGCCAAACTTTAACTATCTTCTTACCTTATTTACTTAAAGGTAGGAGGAGCCCAAAGTGTCTAGGTTGCAATCTTAACTTCCAGTATAATGGAATCATTGTTGTGTCTCCTGGTGGCAGCATTCTTCCCTCTGGGACAAAGACCTTTAGGCCAGCAAATCATAATGTCGCAGGAACAGGAAGCAGAACTTTTGCTATGCCACTTAACTTCCAGTCCTTGATTCCTGGACCTGAGAATCCTAGCTATGAAAAATGGTACCATATGCTGGAAGCTGAATCAAGCATACACAGCCTTCTGGAGAACTTTGCCCCAGCCCTGCAAAGTATTGTCACCTGATTGATCTTTTAAATTGTGACTTACAAAGGCCATTCCACCTTTCTATCAATCCAGCTGCTTCAGGATGATGGGGAACATAGTAAGACCAGTGAATTCCATGAGTATGAGGCCACTGCTGCACTTCTTTAGCCATAAAGTGAGTGCCTCCTCAGAGGCAGTGCTGTGTGGAATATCATGATGGTGGAGGCATTCCATGAGTCCATGGTTGGTATTCTTGGCAGAAGCATTGCATGCAGGATAGGCAAACCCATATCCGGAGTGTCTCTTCCAGAGAGGATAAACCTCTGCCCTTTCCATGATGGGGTCATTTGCCCTTTCCATGATGGAAGAGGTCAAACATAATCAACCTGCTACCAGGTAGCTGTCTGATCACCCCAAGGAATGGTGCTATACTGAAGGCTCAGTGTTGATCTCTGCCGCTGGCAAATTGGGCACTCAGCAGTGGCTGTAGCCAGGTCAGCCTTAGTGATTGGAAGTTCATGTTGCAGAGCCAATGCGTAACTTCCACCCCTGCTGCCATGACCACTTTGTTCTTGGGCCTATTGATTGATGACAAGAGTGGCTGGGGAAAGAGGCTGAGTGGTGTTCACAGAAGGGGCCATCCTTTTCACTTGATTATTAAACTCCTTTTCTGCTGAGATCAGCCATTGGTGAGCACTCATATGGGACACAAATATCTTCACAGTTTTTGGCCACTCAGAGAAGTCCATTCACCTACCTCTTCCCAAAATTTCTTTGTCACCAATTTTCCAATCATGCTTCTTTCAAGTCCCTGACCATCCAGCCGAACCATGGGTTACAGCCCATGAACCGGTATATAATCGGACATCAAAAGGAGAGTAGTTATTTGCAGAAGATGGCAGGACCTTGCTCCAAAATCCTAGAGGCCTCTGCTGTGATCCACCTATAAAGACCTGCCAAAGGCTCCAAACAGCATCCCTATTTACCACTGACACCTCAAGCATCATTGGATCTCCTGGACCATGTGGCCCAAATGGCAGAGCAGCTTTCATAGCAGTCTGGACCTGTTGCAGAAATTTCTCCTGTTCTGGATCCCACTCAAAACTGGCAGCCTTTTGGGTTACTCGATAAATGGGCCAGAGTAACACACCCAAATTAGTAATGTGTTGCCTCCAACATCAAAATAAGCCCAGTAGGCATTGTGCCTCTTTCATGGTTGTAGGAGGTGCAAAATGCAGCAACTTATCCTTCACCCTAGAATGAATATTGTGACAGGCGCCACACTACTACTGAACCCTTAAAAATTTTACTGAGGTAGAAAGTCCCTGAATTTTAGTCAGACTTACTTACCTTTGGTATGCAAATGTCTCATGAATAAGTCCAGTGTGTTTGCTACTTCTTGCTCACCGGATCCAATCATCATAATGTCATCAATGTAATAAGCCAGTGTGATACCTTGCAGAAGTGAAAAGCAATAAAATTCTCTCTAAATGAGATTATGTCACAAAGCTGGAGAGTTCATATACCATGAGGTAAGACAATAAAAGCATGTTGCTGACTTTGCCAGCTGAAGGCAAATTTCTTCTGATGAGCCTTATGGAGAGGAATAGAGAAAAAGGCACTTGCCAAGTCAGGAGATGTGTTAACTTGCTTAAGCAATAAAATCACATCTGGTACAGCAGCTGCAAATGAAGTCACCACTTGGTTAAGCCTACAATAATCCACTGTCATTCTCCAAGATCCATCTGTCTTCTTCATAGGCCAAATGGAAGAGTTGAATGGTGATGTGGTGGGAATTACCACCTCTGCATCTTTCAAGTTCTTGATGGTGGGACTAATCTCCACAATATCTCCAGGGATGTGATATTGTTTTTGATTTATAATTTTTCTAGGAAGAGGCAGCTCTATTGGCTTCCATTTGGCCTTTACCACCATAGTAGCCCTCACCCTACCAGTCAGGGAGCCAATGTGGGGGTTATGCCAGCTTCTAAGTATGTCTATGCTAAATATACATTCTGGCATTGGGGAAATGACCACAGGAGAGTCCAGGGACCCACTAGACCCACTGTAAGTGAGAACTGAGCTAAAACTCCATTAATTAGCTGACCTCCACAAGCCCCTACTTTATTTATCTGGAGGATCAAAAGTGACATTTTGGGTCTTCTGGAATCAATATCAGCTCTGAGCCAGTGTCCAGTAGTTCCTGAAATGTCTGATCGTTTCCTTTTCCCCAATATAGTTACCCTGGTACAAGGCCAAATCTCCTTGGAGAAGGATGGAAGATTCACTGTGTAAAATGTTGGTAATGTAGTGGTGTCCTTCCTCAAGGGGATCTGGCCTCTGCTTCATGCAAGGAGTTCTTGTTCTATAAACTGGATCACATCTGGAAATTGGTTGAGGGGCCATGATTCTCTGTTTCTATGATTCAAATTAGTCTTTTGTCCATTCAACCTAGAAATTTTCTGCTTGTATAATTTAAGTAGAAATGCAGTAGGCTTCCTATCAATTTCACATATATAAAGACTGATTAATTAATTAGCCAGTGCCAGAGCTCTACACAAGTCAGACTATTCTGATTGCTACTTTGCCTCTGCTGTCCATTACGATAGTTATGCCCACCTTGCCTTTGACAGTTGAGTGCCATCACTTGGCTCTTGCCACCTCAGATACAATTATTTCCATTGTAATTAAAATTTGTAGTTGAGTGACTGTGGCTCCCACTGTTAAATCTGACATACAGAGAAGAGCAATTAAAGGGCTCTTTAAAGATTCAGGTTCTGCTCTCGCAATTCTATTTTATAAGGCATTGGTCAAAGGTATATCTTTTGGACCCTCCCAGCTGGGATGAGTAAGTCTAAAGTGACTAATCCCCTCCACCATTCCAATCCCCCTAAGCCTTAGAATCTCTTCCTCTACATTAAACTCAAGGGAAATCAAGCATTTCCAGCTCTCTCACTGTGGGCCATCTTTTAATCCATATTTCAGCTAACCAAGCAAATAAACTATAGAATCTTTTTTTTAACTCTCCAAGCTAAAACATTAAAGGCAGAGTCCCTACTTAGTGGGCCCAAATCAATAAGTTCAGCCTGATCCAACTCTATCTTTCTTCCACCATTATCTCACACCCTTAATACCCATTTCCATGCCTGTTCTACAGATTTTGCTTTATATAAATTAGAAAACTAAAGCAGTTCTTTTTGAGTGTAGTGAACCTCCTCATTGGTCACACTGTCAACCACAACTCTAGGGTTTAGTCTAGTTTAGGTCTAGAAACAAACAGAGGTGTTTGGGATAGTTCCTGAGGAGAATCAACATTATCTTGCCTGGCAACTGCCTCAGAGGAGGCCATCACTGTTGCCTCAGGCATCTCAGAATTTATCTTCTCAGATGAAAATGGAAAGGCTGATGGAAGCATGGGTCAGGGAAGGGATATTTCCACTACTACTGTTGATGAGGAAGCTGTTTCTTTTTTTATTTTTTTAAATTTCTGTCTTTTGCATCTTGTATTATCTTTTTAAAAATTATTATTATTTAAGTTCTGGGATACATGTGCAGATCATGCAGGATTGTTACATAGGTATACACATGCCATGGTGGTTTGCTGCATCCATCCATCCCTCTGTCATCTACATTAGGTATTTCTTCTAATGTTATCCCTCCCCAATTTCCTCACCCCCTGCTATCCCTCCCCTAGCTCCTCCACCCCCAACTGGCACCAGTGTGTGATGCTCCCCTCCCTATGTCCATGTGTTTTCGTTGTTCAACACCCACTTATAAGTGAGAACATGCTGTGTTTGGTTTCCTGTTTTTCTGTTAGTCTGTTGAGAATGATGATTTACAGCTGAGGAAGCTGTTTCTTCTGGCAACAAAAAAGCTTCATTAAAGCTTACAAACTCACGGTCCCCAACTTCATCAGGGTCCTCTCACACATCCCCATTCCAAGTTGCAGGGTTTTATTATTTTCCAGTCAATGCCCTCACTTTAGCAGCAGACACCTAATGAAGCTGTGTATGTACCTTTCTTTGCAGGTCATTCACTCATATGATAACAACTTGTGTCTGGTTTTCCACAATTTCAGCATTTTCTTTGCAGGAGATAAGATTCTCATTCAGGGCAATTTTGGCAGGTTTGAGGCTTTGTATCTACTTCTGAAGCTGGGAGACAGAATTGCTGAGTTAGTTATTTTCTTTCATCACTTTGTTTAGTGAACTTATGAGCAACCAGCCAGCTTCATTATGTTCCTTGGTTCTCCATGTGCAGTCAAATTTATTATGTATAGAGTCACTAAACTCCTTGCCTTTTATGAGTTTTGAATCAGGAGTGTCAAATTCATTTATTTTGGATAACTCTCTAAAGAGTTCATGCCAAGTACTATTATTGTTATCCATACTATTAGAAATTACAGTCCTTAGCATTTTGAGTCTAATCATGTTAAGTAGCCAACTCCAGAATCCCCCAAACCAACAAAAGAACTTCATCTTTAATATTCTGTTATCTAGAACCTGGAGGAATAAAGAGAAGTTGGCTAATGGGTGCAAAAATACAATTAGATAAATGAAATAAGTTCTAGTGTTTAATAGCATGGTACAGTAAATATAGTTAATAATTATTGTATATTTCAGAATATCTAGAAGAGAAGATTTGGAATGTTTGCAACACAGAATGATTAATGTTTGAGGTGGTGAATGTCTTAGTTACCCTGATTTGATCATTACTTATTATTCGAATGTATAACAATATCACATGTGCCTCATAAATGTGTACAACTATTATACACCATTGATTTGTTTTTTTTTTTAAAAGTAATAGATTAGTGGTGCAGACAATAACTTGGATGAATTTTTAAAGAATTTTGTTGAGTAAATAGTCAACTACCAAAGTCGCATACTATAAGATTCTATTTTATAACATTCCTAAAATGACAAAATTATAGAGGTGGAGAAAAAATGATTAGCTATTGGGCTTAAGGAGAGGATAGGAGTGGAAGAGAACTGGGTGTGATTATAAAAGGAAACATGAGGAGTCCCTGTAGAGATAGAAATATTCTGGGTTTTCACCTGTCAATGTCAATATCCCAGTTGTAAATCATAGTAAAAATATTTTACTATGATTTTGCAAGGCATTATTTTTGGGAAAAATTGGAAAAGAAGTTTACATAGAATGCCTCTGTATAATTTTTTTTACAAATTATGCAAGAAATGAACTCAAAATAAAATGTTTAATTAATTATATTGGAAGAACATGAAGAAAGAGGAAACATCAGCAAGCAGAGTGAGTTGCTTGAAAATAGTCCCTTACTTTTTGGGTATAAATAGAGGGAACAATTGTATTAAATGTTGCCTACAATTAAACAATGTGTATGAGAAAATACAGGATGGGAAACTCAGGCATTTAACAATATTAACTCTGGCAGAGATAATAGCTTTATATTCATAATTTCATCTGCAACTAAACTGTGGCATGATTAAATAACATGTTACACCTTATTTCTAAATTAGAGGTGCTTTCAGTTGGATAATTCTCTGTCATTTTTATTCTTCACTTTATATAGATCAAAAACACTAGTAGTGTTATTGTATGTGGGAAAAATCTTACTTTAAGGTATATTTATAATAGTGCTAAGACACAAATTTGAAGGATACAAAACTGAGAATTACTTCTAAGAGACTGCTTTAAGACAGAGGAAAAATGCAGTTCTAGCATTATATTTATTCCAAAATCAAAGTGATATAGAGTGATTTGAATGAAAAAGGACAATAACCTATGTAAATTTTAGTCGCAATATAGTACACAAATAAGTACTCAACAAAGAAACATTCAACCTTATGAAACTCTTAGATCAGCAAGAGATTTTTTAAATTTATAAAATGCTTTAATTTTTCTTAAAATTAGTTTTGATTTGATTACTTATGATGCAGCACATGCAAATGTAAGAGCATACCAATGTCTGAACTAGAATATACATTTTCTTAGATTTCTGCCATCGTTGTACTCATTTTTGTTTCTTTTTAGTGGGTAAACAACTAGCTTGTATTTCTTTCAGGTGACAATTTTACGTGTCACATATGTTGTACTCAGCTGCATAGAGACATCAAACCAAAATAACAGGTTAAAATAGTAGGGCATATTTATGGCCAGGCACTGTACTTAGCATTTATATGAATTATCTCATTTAACCCTCACAATTCCTCTATGAAGAAGACATCCTTTTTATCCCAGCTTCCCCTTTCAGATAAATAAATGATGGTGCTTTTGGCTTTGGTAGCTCTAACAAAGCCACACAGCCTCGTTGCCTACCAATTTGATGTGTGACTTATGTGGCAATTTATTTTCTTTATACTTATTTCTTTGTTTATACAAAAAGTGTTTATGCTTATTGTCATCTTTGGTAATTCTGGGGGTTACAGACCTAAATTAGAACCCAAACAGATCAGCTATAGTCATACTTTGCCTTGGACAGCATCCTTTCAAAGGTGAAAAGCATCATGGAATAATCAATTAACAAGAGAAAGCATGACTCAGGTATCTAAGGACCCCTTTTGTGGTGACATTTAAGTAGGAAATTCATTTTGGGGAGAAGCTGGTGAATAGTTTTTACTTTATTTTTGTAAAGGAAATCTTTGAAGCCTTATAAAAAAATGAATCAGCAATCATAAAATATGATTTCACTATTATAAATGATGAAATATGTAATTATGGGAGAATTATTTAATAACCTAGCATTTTAGTTTCCTAAAAGTTGTAAAACCAAGGACTACAAATTGAAATTTTTTTTGCTGCAATTTGGTGTTTAGGTCAGCAGTTTTGAGTCAACTTGAAACATTTCTGCCTTCCTTTGTGGCTGTTACTGACATCTCAAGTCCAAGTTTTCTCACCTCCCAAGACACACTCTCCTGACATCAAAATGTAGATTTAGATTAGGGAGTCATTATTGCCTCCTCTTTGGAAGATGCACTGGGCTTTTCACCTCTTGTTAATATCAGTGCTTCATATGCCCTGAAAATAACCCTCTCTCTCAACTGACTTTCTGTTACAATCCTGCCATCTGAAATGTGGACTCTTCCATTAACAGTTTCAACACTTTACACTCATTTCTCCTTTCTCCAGTGCAAGTACTTCATAGTCCTGTGCGTAAGTACTGCTCTGCTATTGTGTATCATGCTGTAAGATTTCAGACTTCCATTGTTCTTTATGCTGTTACCTTCACACTGCTCAAAGTTATTCCCATTAAAATTATTTTATTTTACTTTAAATTCTGGGATACATGTGCAGAACATGCAGATTTGTTGCATAGGTATACATGTGCCATGGTAGTTTGCTGTACCTATCAACTCATCATCTATGTTTTTTTCATATTTACACAGTATGATTTTATTGATAAGAATTGTGTAAATTCTGCAAAAACTTTTATAGACAAAATCATTTTCCTTTTTTTGAAAACCCAAGTTTACTACCTCATATAAATAAAATATATATATTCTTAATTATACTTAAAGTTCTGGAGTACATGTGAAGATCTTGCAGGATTGTTGCATAGGTACATGCATGCCATAGTGGTTTGCTGCCTCCATCCATCCCTCCATCACCTACATCAGACATTTCTTACAATGTTATCCCTCCCCAACCTCCCCACCCCCCGCTATCCCTACCCCAACCCCCACACCCCAACAGACCCCAGTGTGTGATGTTCCCATCTCTGTGTCCATGCATTCTCATTGTTCAGCACCCACCTATCAGTAAGAACATGTGGTGTTTGGTTTTATGTTCTTTTATCAATTTGCTGAGAATGATGGTTTCCATGTCATTCATCCATGTCCCTACAAAGGACATGCGCTAATCATTTTTATGGCTGCATAGTATTCTATGGTGTACATGTGCCACATTTTCTTTATCCAGTCTATCACTGATGGGTATTTGGGGTGGTTCCAGGTTTTTGCTATTGTAAACACTGCTGCAATGAATGTACGTGTGCTTGTGCCTTTATAATAAAACAATTTATAATCTTTTGGATATATACACAGTAATGGGATTGCCGGGTCAAATGGAATTTCTGTTTCTAATCCTTGAGTAATCGCCACACTGTTTTCCACAATGGTTGAACTACTTTACACTCCCGCTAACAGTGTAAAAGTGTTCCAATTTCTCCCCATCCTCTCCAGCATCTGTTGTCTCCAGATTTTTTAATGATTGCCATTCCAACTGACTTGAGCTAGTATCTCACTCTGATTTTGATTTGCATTTCTCTAATGACCAGTGATGATGAGCATTTTTCATGTTTGTTGGCTGCATAAATGTCTTCTTTTGAAAAGCTTCTGTTCATATCCTTTGCCCACTTTTGTATGGGTTTGTTTGCTTTTTTCTTGTAAATCTGTTTTGGTTCTTTGTAGATTCCGGATATTAGCCCTTTGTCAGATGTGCAGCTTGCAAAAATTTTTCCCATCCTGTTGGTTGCTTGTTCACTCTAAGGATTGTTTATTTTGCTGTGCAGAAGCTCTGGAGTTTAATTAGATTCCATTTGTCTATTTTGGCTTTTGTTACCATTGCTTTTGGTGCTTTAGTCATGAAGTCCTTGCCTATACCTATGTACTGAATGGTATTGCCTAGGTTTTCTTCTAGGGTTTTTGTGGTGTTACATCTTTTTTTTTAATTGCATTTTAGGTTTTTTTATTGCATTTTAGGTTTACATGAAGAACATGTAAGATAGTTGCATAGGTACGCATGTGGCAGTGTGTTTTGCTGCCTTCTGCCCCTTCACCCACATTTGGCATTTCTCCCCATGCTATCCCTCCCCCGCTCCTCCCCCCACTGTCCCTCCCCGATCTCACCCAATAGACCAAAGTGTGTAGTACTCCCCTCCCTGTGTCCATGTGTTCTCATTGTTCATCACCCACCTATGAGTGAGAATATACAGTGTTTCATTTTCTGTTCTTGTGTCAATTTGCTGAGAATGATGTTCTTCAGATTCATCCATGTCCCTACAAAGGACACAAACTCATCATTTTTGATTGCTGCATAATATTCCATGGTGTATATGTGCCACATTTTTCCAGTCCAGTCTATCATCAATGGGCATTTGGGTTGGTTCCAGGTCTTTGCTATTGTAAACAGTGCTGCAATGAACATTCGTGTGCATGTGCCCTTATAGTAGAATGATTTATAGTCCTTTGGATATATACCCAGTAATGGGATTGCTGGGTCAAATGGAATTTCTATTTCTAGGTCCTTGAGGACTCGCCACACTGCCTTCCACAATGGTTGAACTAATTTACACACCCACCAGCAGTGTAAAAGTGTACCAATTTCTCTGCATCCTCTCCAGCATCTGTTGTCTCCAGATTTTTTA
>CM052650.1:150055970-150073464 GCA_028533165.1 Leontopithecus rosalia | reverse complement strand
TAGGAAAAAATGTTTGCAGTTTACCCATCTGACAAAGGGCTGATATCCAGAATTTATAAAGAACTCAAAGAGATTTACAGGAAATAAACAAACAAGCCCATTCAAAAATTGGCAAAGGATATGAACAGACACTTTACAAAAGAAGACATACAAGAGGCCAACAAACATATGAAAAAATGCTCATCATCACTGGTCATTAGAGAAATGCAAATCAAAACTACATTGAGATACCACCTCACGCTATTTAGAATGGCATTCATTAAAAAATCTGGAGACAACAAATGCTGGAGAGGATGTGGAGAAATAGGAACACTTTTACACTGCTGGTGGGAGTGTAAGTTAGTTCAACCACTGTGGAAGACAGTATGGCGATTCCTCAGGGACCTAGAAATAGAAATTCCATTTGACCCAGCAATCCCACTACTGGGTATACATCCAAAGGACTATAAATCAGTTTACTATAAGGACACATGCACACGAATGTTCATTGCAGCACTGTTTACAATAGCAAAGACCTGGAACCAACCCAAATGCCCGTTGATGATAGACTGGACTGGAAAAATGTGGCACATATACACCATGGAATATTATGAAGCCATCAAAAATGATGAGTTTGTGTCCTTTGTAGGGACATGGATGAATCTGGAGAACATCATTCTCAGCAAACTGACACAGAACAGAAAATGAAATACCTCATATTCTTACTCATAGGTGGGTGATGAACAATGAGAACACATGGATACAGGGCGCTTAGCACTACACACTGGGGTCTATTTGGAATAGGGGAGGGACAGTGAGGGGGCAGCTGGGGATGGATAGCATGGGGAGAAATGCCTGATGTGGGTGAAGGGGAGGAAGACAGCAAATCACACTGCCACGTGTGTACCTGTGCAACTATCTTTCATGTTCTCCACATGTACCCCAAAACCTAAAATGCAATAAAATAAAAAAAGAGATGGGTCTCCTTAATACAGCACACTAGTGGGTCTTGACTTTTTATCCAACTTGCCAGTCTGTGTCTTTTTATTGGAGCATTTAGGTTGTTTTCATTTAATGTTAATATTTGTATGTGTGAATTTGATCCTGCCATTTTGATAGTAGCTAGTTGTTTTGTCCATTAATTGATGTAGTTTCTTCATTGTGCTGACAGTCTTTACCATTGGTACATTTTTTAGTGTCTGGGACTGGTTGTTCCTTTCCATATTTAATGCTTCCTCAGGAGCTCTTGAAAGGCAATTCTAGTGGTGATGAAATCTCTCAGCAATTGCTTGTCTGTAAAGAATTTTATTTCTCTTTCACTGATGAAGCTTAGTTCACTAGATATGAAATTCTGAGTTGAAAGTTTTTTTCTTTAAGAATGTTAAATATTGTCCCCCACTCTCTTTTTGCTTGTAGATTTTCTGCTGAGAGATACACTTTGAGTCTGATGGGATTCTTTTTTGTGGGGATTCAACCTTTCTTTCTGGCTGCCCTCAGAATTTTTTCCTTCAATTCAACCTTGGTGAATCTGACAATTTTGTTCCTTGGGGTTGCTCTTCTTGAGGGATATCCTTGTGGTGTTCTCTGCATTTCCTGGATTTGAATTTTATCCTGCCTTGCTAATTTGGGGAAGTTCTCCTGGATAATATACTGAAGAGTATATTCTCTTCATTCATTCTCTCTGTCACTTTCAGGTATGCCCATCAAACATAGACTAGGTCTTTTTACATAATCCCATATTTCTTCGAGGCTTTGTTTATGTCTTTTCACTCTTTTTCCTCTAATCTTGCCTTCTTGTTTTATTTCGTTGAGTTGGTTTTCAATCTCTGATATCCTTTCTTCTGCTTGATCGATTTGGCTCTTGAAACTTGTGCATGCTTCACCAAGTTCTCATGCTATGTTTTTCAGCTTAATCAATCATTTACATTCTTCTCCAAGCTGGTTATTCTAGTTAGCATTTCATCAACCCTTATTTCAAGGTTCTTAGTTTCTTTGCATTGGGTTCAAACATGTTCCTTTAGCTCAGAGAAGTTTGTTATTACCCACCTTCTGAATCCTACTTCTGTCAATTCATCTAACTCATTCTCCATTCTTTTTCCTTCCCTTGCTGGTGAGGAGTTGTGATCCCTTTGATAAGGAAAGGCATTCTGTCTTTGGTGATTTCATCCTTTTTGTGCTGGTTTCTTCCCATCTTCATGGATTATCTACCCTTGGTCTTTGAAGTTGGTGGTTTCTGATAGGTCCCTGAGTGAACATCCTTTCTGTTGATGTTGAAGCAATTTCTTTTTGTTTTTTAGTTTTCCTTCTAATAGATCCCTCTACTATAGGACTGATGGAGGTCCACTTCAGACCTTGCTTGCCTGGGAATCACCCATGGGGCCTGCAGAACAGCAAGGATTGATGCCTCTTGTTTCCTCTGGTAGCTTAGTTTCAGAAGGGTACCTGCCAGATTTCAGCCAGAGCTCTCCTGTATGAGACATCTTTTTGATTATATGGGGGTCAGGAAGCCACTTGAGGAGGCAGTCTGTCCCTTATTGAAGCTCAAGTGCTGTATTGGGAGCTCTGTTGTTCTCTTCGGGCAACAGAGACACTTAAGTGTCCCTGCTGGGCAGGGACACTTAAGTCTGCTGCAGCAGGACTCACAATTGCCCCATTCCCTGGTGCTCTGTCCCAGGAAGGTGTGGTTTCATTTATAAGTCCCTGATGCATTGCCGCCTTTTTTTTTTTTTTTAAGATATGCCTTGCCCAACAAAAAGGGAGCCTATTCACAGTCTGTCTGCAGAGGTGCTGCTGGACTTCCACGGACTCAGTCCAGCTGCTGTGTGAGCATCCTCTGGCTTTTTTTTACTCAGGTAAGATTAGACCTGCTTTGTCAATGGCAGGTGCCCTTCACTCCACTGAGCTCAGTCGTCCCAGATGGAACTCAAACTGATGTGCTGGCTGCAAAACTCTCAAGCCAGAGGGTTTAAGTTTGCTGGTCTTTGTGGGGGTGGGACCCCCCAAGCAGTATCACCTGGCTCCATGCTTTCAGCTCCCTCTCTTTCTGGGGAGTGAGAAGCTCTGTCTTACAGGTGCTCCAGGCACCAGCCAAAGATTTGTGCTGACAGCCCACAGCACTGGCTGGAGCAGCCAATCAGATATGTGCTGGTAACTCAGATCTGTGCTTGTCAGTCTGGTGGGGATCTCCTGGTCCGTGGGTGGTAAAGACCTAGGGAAAGGCCAGGCATGATGGCTCATGCCTGCAATCCCAGCACTTTAGGAGGCTGAGGTTAGTGGATAATGAAATCCAGAGGTCGAGACCATCCTGGTCAACATGGTGAAACCCCATCTCTACTAAAAATACAAAAAATTAGCTGGACGTGATGGCACATGCCTGCAATCCCAGCTGCTTGGGAGGCTGAGACAGGGGAATCGCTTGAACCCAGAAGGCGGAGGTTGCGATGAGCTGAGAATGCACCATTGCACTCCAGCCTGGGCAATAATAGCAAAACTCTATCTAAAAAGGGGAAAAAAAAGACCTAGGGAGAAGCACAGTGTCTAAGCCAGAGTGCTGGGGGGAAAAGTCCTTGATGGCCTCTGTTCAGTAGGAAGGGAGTCTTCTGGCCAGTTGTACTTCCTAGGTGAGGCAGTGCCCCCTCTCTGCCTTGGTTTGCCTTCCTTGAGCTGCACCCACTGTTCAACCAGTCCCATTGAGATGAACCTGGTACCTCGGTTGGAAGTGTGAAAATCACTTGCCTGCTGGGAACTGTGCTCCAGGGTTGTTCCTATTCAGCTATCTTGGCCGAAGTTCCCCCATCATCTAGGTTTAAACCCCTCATGCATGAGGTATTTGTTCTAATGTTCTTCATCCCTTGCTTTCCAACCAGTTATGCTCATTTTTAAGAGACCAATCCCAAATGCTACATTTTCTTTTCCCAAACATTTTTTAATCCTCCTGTGGATGGAGGATTTTCTAAACATCCTTTGGATGTTTCCACAGGAAACATCATAATGCATAAATTGAGTAACTCTAATTATAGTAATAGCTAACATGAATTGAATGTTTCTCATGTACCAGTCATTGTATTAGAAACTTGCCTGTATTCACTTATTTAATCCTCAGACAAAACCTGTGTTCTACTAATTGTTGTAGTCCTATTTCCAGAGGAAGACAAGGAGACACGGCAAGATCCTGTAACCTGCCCAAACTTACATGGTTGATGAACTGCAGGTCAGGAACAATAACCTTTGGAAACTGAACTCTACACACTTTCCTCTGCCTAACTCGTAGTACAATGACTCTTCAACATTCCTCACCTTCTTGTTGATTATAAACTCTTTGACAAATAAATGTCCCTTACCAATCTCTGTCTCCTATGGTGCTTAATGTTCTAAGGAATGACCATATCAAATTAAATTGAAATTCCCTCAATGGCAATTGTAATAGCTCTGGGCATGTAGAATGAATAAAAAATCTAGGTGTTTGTAACAAAGAAAAATTTGTCTGGAAATATAATTCATATTGTACAAAAGGAATTATTTCTTCCATACAATGTTCTCAGCTTTTCTGTCACTGTCCCATTCCAATATAGATGCAAATAAGGCCACATTAATCTTTGGAAAAATGAATGACCCCCTACATATCTGAATGAAGTGAAACACCATTTTGAGAGGTAATGTTGTCTAGTCTTCTTTCACAGTACATTGTTTCATTTTAAAGCTAAAGCAATTACCTAGCTTTGGTCCTCCCCAATTTCTCAGCATCATTGTCCTTATCAAACACGAATGTGTTTCATATAAAAAAAAGTCAAAGAGTTGTTTCTTATTCTTGTGTAATAAGCAGAGTTGATTTCTGGCAGGTGTTTCCCTCCCTCCCAAATTTTGAATGATCATCTAATAAGGGGAGGGATGAGCTTAGCTGCCTTAAATTCTCTGTGGGTCCTCACCATCTGGCACATTTTCTTGGAGCTTGTGACATAAATGTTTGAATGTCAGAGTAGGAAAACTTTTTGCTAGGGAGATACTTTAGATGTCAATCATCATTAAAATAAAGATCTCGAGTGACTTAAATCAATTCCCAGAAATGGAAGAACTCCTGCCAATCAGTGGTGAAGTGTGCTATTGGTATAGTGAAAGGCAGTAACATATTATAATGCTAGTCCACCTGTGTGGGCATTAGTGGGCACATGCTCATTTTCTCTGCCACTTTTAACTTTGGACTTGTGCCATTTAAGAAGTCTTATTAAGTTCATCTGTTGGAAGACTATTTATAAATTCATAGTTATATTTCCAGTGCTAACATTATTATCAGAGAAATAGTTCAAACACATGGCATATCTAAAAGTCTGTAATGGTGTTTTGATTCTAACAATTTTCCAACAAAAGACCAATCATGAAGGAAATCATCTTTATATCAAATGGAGTATGACTAAAGGATATACTCAAAGAGTAGCTCCAATCTTCCTTCTTACTTTTCATTGAAAAACTCCTAAATGCAAGACTCTTCACTAAATAACACAAGAGAATATCCATAAGCACACTTCATGCAGGGTCTCTGCCCTCCAGGAGATGTAACCTTGTTGAGGAGTAAAGATGCATGTGGGAAGATTATAATACAAGGCTGACTGATAGTAAGATAATTTTGGAGGTTTGAAGTGATAGTTTTTTTTTTTCAGTTTGCAATTGTTTTTGGGACAAACAATTATTGGGACAAAATCTTTATCTCCCACATAGAGCACTGATTGCCACTTTCCAAAAGAGAGAGAAATAATTAAAAACAAAACAAAAAAGAAAGAACTAGATAAAACCTTTTGGTAACAAAATATGTAAATTGTTCATTATTATTTATATTGAAGAGAAAATAAGTTCATGTTTTTACATTAAAAAACAATTTTATATAAAATAAAAATGAAAAGGGTTTTATTGAATTCCATTTGGAAACATTTTACAAGTTATTAATATGGTACAAATTGACAGATAGACCACATTTATGATGTATCAGTTTACAAACAAATTTTAAGAGGGTTATAAAATTATCTGTTTAATGGTGGAGTAATGGATGATTAAAAATTTAGGTCATAAATTCCAGTTAATAGACAATGAAAGAACAAACTATTTATGCAAATATGCATTACTATAGACTAGGAATCAAATAATCTCACAAAACTAAGTTGAAATAATAACTAATAGTTATTAAGAAACAATTATGTTCCAGCCCCTACTCTAATCCTATGAGGAAACTGGGAAATAAAAATGTTGAGCAAGTTGGCCAGGGGTACAGCAAAGGTCATCTTATTCTAGAATTAATACTCCAGCCTCTGTTGCTAACATCCAGAGATGGTTAAGAGTTTATAAGTGAAAATAACAGCAGTTAGGCATCACCCTCATATGAAGAATACTAAGATATGTGTCAGTAAACTAAGAATGTAAAATGGTGGGAATTTTCCCTATTTTTGTGTGGGCGTGCATGAAGGAGCTTGGTATAGACTGGTTTACCTTTAGTAGAACCCTGAATTAGAGCACCCTGCAAACTGTAGTAATGCATTTACTTTAATTTATAAATATTAAATTTTAGTAAAGTTAACAACTCAGAAAATCTCTGTACTTTTTTTGTGTGTGAAAATAAAAATGTCTTTTGGAGAAAGGCCTTATTCTTTTGGACCAGTGAGTCTGTTATTGGTTAGGTAGATAGGAAAGAGCGAGACAGAATAGGGCACTTTTCACCCACCCGATAGGAATGTCAGGTGACGGTTTGACAATTACCACATTGCCTCTCTGAAAATGGTAATTCCAGTAGCAGGAGCTAGGGAGAGACAATCTCATTATGGTCCAAAGCTGATAACATTAAAAGTGTTAATTGAATGTGAGCACAGAGGAGAAGCAACTTGCCAGGCATGCATGTTGAGACAAAAGTGTGGAGTATGACCTTCCGGAGGCACACTGCTAGATGAGGAAAGAAAGCCTCAGTTGGACATGCATATAACTTCATAAACACATTGCACATGCTCACTTCCTAAGGGTAAGGAGGGCACCGCGTATGTGGGCAGCCCACTCAAAGGGAAGAATCATGGGAAAAGGGCATAAGATGGCAGCCTATGGAGTCCTAGGATCACAGTTAAACACCACACTTGTTCTCCAAGTCACCCACTTGGATCTCTTCCATGCAATCTTTCCTTCCTTTCTTGTTCTAAAGCCTTTTTAATAAGCTCCCACTCCTGCCCTTCTTTAGTCTCCTTTTCTGCTTTAGTCTCCTCAGTTGAGTTCTTTCTTCTGAGGAGGCAAGAATTGAGGTTACTGCAGACCTGTATGGGTACACTGCCAGTAACTCAGATATCTGCCACTGGTAACAAGTGGTGCAGCAGAAGAGTTTATTAGTAACTGGACAATAAAATTTTGTTTTGTTTTGTTTTAGTTCAGAGGTAAGGGATTACTTTTTGCTTTAAGACAGAGTTGGATTCTAACAGAAATTATGCCATTTATAATGTGTATTACTTTGAGAAGTTACTATATCTATTCTCTCAATTACTATTCTTAGTTTATCTTCTGTAATACAGGAGTAATAATATATGACTTACAGGATTCTTGTAAGAATTAAGTGAACAAGTACACAAAATTCACCTGGAAAGGTTTTACACATGTAGCAGGTACTCAATAAATCCTAGTTTTCCATTTTCTAAATATTTGTTTTCCTTACTGCTTATATTTTATGAGAAAAATCTATACTGATCCACAAATAGTTACAAAATTTGCAAGCTAATTCTTTAGTAGGCTATTTTTTTTCCTGAACATTCTCAAATGAGAAGCAGCTAGGCAGACTGGGGGGCCACTATACTGTGAGTCAAGAGATCTTATTCAGGCACTGAAATAAATAATACTCTGTGATCTGGAGCAAGTAACTCTGCCTTTCAGCTGCCATTGTTGTTTGCAGAAAGAAGGTGGTAGGCCTTTTAGTCTGCAGGCCTTTCTGGCTTTAACAGCCCATAAAGGGGACACAATTTGGATCTCTCCCTTTAATGGCAACAAAAAAGGATTGTGTGCTTGAAAATTGAATGTCAGTATTGCTTCTAGGAAAAGACTTATTTGGATTTATGAAATTTTGAACAAATAAGGAGAGTTGAAACACTCCAAGGATATTGCAGTTAGGTAACAAATGATCAGTGGTTTTTTTTAGAATATGACACCAAAAGCCCAGGCAACATAAGCAAAAGTAGACAAATGAGATTCCATCAAACAAGAAATCTTCAGCACAGCAAAGGTAACAATCTACAGAGTGAAAAGGCAACCTGCAGGATAGAAGACAGTATTTGCAAACTGTATATCAGATAAAAGGTTAATATCCAAAATATATAAGGTACTTTGAAAAGAAAAAAAAATCCCAATTAAAAAATGAGTAAAAGATCTGAATAGACATTTTTTCAAAGAAGACATACAAATGGCCAACAGGCATATGAAAAGGTGCTCAACATCACCAATCATCAGGAAAATGCAAATCATAACCATAAATATTACCTCATATCTGTGAGGATGGCTATTATTAAAAAAAGACATACCACGTATTGGCAAGGGTGTAGAAAAAGGAAACTCTTGTACATTATTGATGGGAATTTAAATTTATACAATTTTTATGGAAAACAGCATGAAAGTTTCTCAAAAAATTAAAACTAGAACTACTTTATGATGTAGCAATTCCAATTCTGGGTATATCTGCAAAGAATATGACATTAGGATCTTGAAGAAACATCTGCATTCCTATGTTCATTGCATTATTCATAATAGCCAAGCTATGGAAACCAAATTGTGGGCATATATATATATATATATATACATATATATATATATATATATATATATATATATATACACATATATATATATATACACACACACACACACACACACACACACACACACACATATATATAAATGACTGGGGAACATTATGCTAAGTAAAATAAAGCAGATGCAGAAAGACAAATACTGCATGACTTCACTTAAATGTGGAATAGAAAATAATCAATTTTTCAGAAGGAGAAGTCTAAAAATGAGCAGAAAATAATTTGGGAAAAAATACTTGAAAGAGTGTTTCTGTTGGAGAGAATGGTACAAATGAAGGGTCAAAAGTGTTACATTAGGAATGGCAGGTTTGAGGATTGGAAAGCCATGGGAGGAAGACAGGGCTGTGCAGTAAGCCTGGGAAAGTAGATGTCTCCAGATCCCTGGAAGCACGGTGTGGGAGTGGGGTCTCATAAGCCACCTGAAGGAATGTGTCTTGCAAAAGCCATTAAAAGAGGCAAAACACCATCATGTATCTCTCCAGCTTGGAACTGTGGAGGACGATTCAGAATAGCAGCAAAATTGGAAGCAAGAAGACTAGATAGATGCTTTTGCCAGAAAATGGGGATCTAGGATAGGATAGCAGCAGTGAAGAGAGGGAAAGAGGGAAGAAGGGAAGGGGAGAGGGTGAAAGGTTACTTGAAGTGAGGCAGTAAGGGAAAGAGAGACATCATAGATGACAGACTGCTAGCACAAACATCAGAACTTTGTAGAGCCATTTGCTGGAAGAGCACTGGAGGAGGAGAAGATTGAGAGCAGGGGAGTTTGACGGTGGGAATCGAGTGTTCATATTTAAACATGGTAGCAAACTTTAAGTATATGTGGGTATTGTGAGTTGAATGGTGACCCCACAAAACATACTTCCACACCCTAATCCCTAGAATCTGTGACTGTGACCTCATTTGGAGAAAGGGTCTTTGCAGATGTAATTGACATCAGGATCTGAGACTCCATAAGCCTGGATTATCTTGACAAGCCCTAAATCCAATGACGAGTGTTCTTATAAAATGACAGAAGAGGAGAAGATACAGAAACAGAAGAGAAAGTGATGTGCAGATGGAGGCAGACAATGAATTTACGTGGACAAAAGCCAGTGAATACCTGGAGTTACCAGAAACTAGAAGAGGCAAAGAATGGATTTTCTGCTAGAGTTCCAGAGGGCGTACAGCCTCCCAAACTCTTAATTTTGGACTTCTGATTTCCAGAACGATGAGATAATGAATTTCTGTTGCTTTAAGCCACTCATTTTTGATAATTTGTTATGGAAGTGACAGGACACCAATACAGAAAGGGACATCCAAATTGAGATGGGAAGTTGGTGGCAGAGATGTAGATCTGGTGCTCAGAAGAGAAGTCAGGGCTGGAGATGTATATTTTAAAGTATCAGCGTTTAGGTGATATGTAAACCATGATAATGGAAGAAAGAACATAAAGAATAAAAAGAGGAATTTCCTTTGTCTGGAACGCTTTATTTCTCGTTCTCCATGTGGCTAACTTCTCATGACTTTCAGAGCCTTGCTCAATTATTTCTCAGTGAGCCTTCTTGGAACACTCCATTTAAATGGTTCTCTCATTCCATTCCTTTTCTCCTACTCCTACTTAACTTTTTTCCACCTACTATTATCTGATAATCTGATTGTTTGCTTTTTTTTTTTTTTTGAGTTGGAGTCTCACTGTGTCACCCAAGCTGGAGTAAAGTGGCATGATCTCAACTCACAGCAACCTCCACCTCCTGGATTCATGCAATTCTTTTGCCTCAGCTTTCAGAGTAGCTGGGATTATAGGCATGCACCACCACACCCAGCTAATTTTTTATATTTTTGGTAGAGACAGGGTTTCACTGTGTTGGCCAGGCTGGTCTTAAACTCCTGACCTCAAGAGATCTACCTGCCCTGGCCTCCCAAAATGCCAGGATTACAGGTATGGGTAATGGCACCTGACCTCTTTACTTATTTTATTCAAGAACACTGGCTCTCTCTCTGCCTGCTGACATTCATGTAAGACATGACTTTCTCCTCTTCATCTTCCACCGTGATTATGAGGCTTCCCCAGCCACATGGAACTATCCTTAAAAGACAATTTACTGAATCCAAGATGGCTGAATAGAAACAGCTCTGGAGTGCAGTTCCCAGTGAGAATGCAGAGGGTGAATGATCACCACATTTCCAAACAAGTTTTTACTTCCCATAGACCAGGAGATTCCTGGGTGGAAAACACTGTGAGTCTCCAGCATGTCTGTTACAACCAGCACAGCAGGTCTCCACATAAAAACTCAAACAAATCTGGGCAGCCATTTCAACTGGTCTCTGGGAGACAGAGTTGCCCACTCAAATGAAAAAGAGGGGGTTAACACAGGGAGCTAGGTGATCTGGCCTGGCAGCTTCCACCCCTACAAAGACCAGCAATCTGAAATGCTCTGGATTGAGAGTTTCTCAGCAAGCACAGCTGAACCTGAGACAGTCCAGTTCTGTTGGGGGGAAGGGCATCTGCCATTACCGAGGCTGTCCACCACTATAGAGGAAATCTGCCATTACCAAGGCAATCTGCCATTGCTGAGGCAGTCCGCCATTACCAAGATAGTCTGCCATTAGTGAGGCAGACTGCCATTACTGAGGCAGTTCTAACCATACCTCTATAAACAAAACCATAAGAAAGTTCACACAGTAGCTGGGCAAAGCCCATGGCAGCTGAGCAATGCCTCTGCTGGCAGAATGTGACTAGGCTACCTCCTTGCTGGGCAGAGCAGCTCTGAGAAAAGGCAGCAGAACATCAGAAACTTATAAATAAATCCCTACCTTCCCAGGACAAAGAACCAGGGGAAAAAATGGTGGTTATGAGTTCTGCTGCAGCAGACTTAAACATAACTGCCCAGCAGCTCTGAGTGGAACAACATAGCTCACAGCTCAGCACTTGAGCTCCTATAAGGGACAGACTTTCTCCTCAAACAGCTCCCTGACCCCTGTATATCCAAAGAGACACCTCATAAAGGAGAGCTCAGGCTGACATCTGGCGAGTATCCTTTTGGGACAAAGATAACAGAAGAAGCAACTGGCAGCAACTCTTACTGTTCTGCAGCTGCCACAAGTGACCCCCAGGCAAGCAGGGTCTGGAGTGGACCTCCAGCAGTCCTACAGCAGAGGGGCCTGACTGTTAGAAGGAAAACTAAAAAACAGAAAGAAATAACTTCATCATCAACAAAAAGAATGTCCACTCAGAGACCTCATCCGAAAGTCACCAACTACAAAGACCACAGATAGATAAATCCACAAAGATGGGAAGAAACAAGCAAAATTGGATGAAAAACCCCAAAATCAGAATGCCTTTCCTCCTGCAAGGGATCACAACTCCTCACCATCAAGGGAACAAGACTGGATGGAGAATGAGTTTGATGAACTGACAGAAACAGGCTTCAGAAAGTTGGTAATAAGAAACTTCTCTGAGCTAAAAGAACATGTTCTAACCCAATTCAAAGAAACTAAGAACCTTGAAAAAAGATTTGACAAAAATGATAAGTAAGATAAACAGCTTAGAGAAGAATATAAATGAATTGATGGAGCTGAAAAACACAACACGAAATCTTCATGAAGCATACACGAGTTTCAATATCCAATTGACCAAGCAGAAGAAAGGATATAAAAGATCGAAGGTCAACTCCATGAAATAAAATGAGAAGGCAAGGTTAGAGAAAAAAGAGTGAAAAGAAATGAACAAAACCTCCAAGAAATATGGGATTGTGTGAAAAGACCTAATCTATGTTTGATAGGTGTACCTGAATGTGACAGAAAGAATGAATCCAAGCTAGAAAACATTCTTCAGGATATTATCCAGGAGAACTTCCCCAACCTAGCGAGGCTGGCCAACATTCAAGTCCAGGAAATCCAGAGAACACCATAAAGATATTCCTAAAGAAGAGCAACCCCAAGGCACATAATCATCAGATTCACCAGGGTTGAAATGAAGGAGAAAATGCTAAGGGCAGCCAGAGAGAAAGGTCAGGTTACCTACAAAAGGACACCAATCAGGCTCACAGTGGATCTCTGCAGAAACACTACAAGACAGAAGAGGGTGGAGGCCAATATTCAATATCCTTAAAGAAAAGAACTTTCAATCTAGAATTTCATATCCAGCCAAACTAGGCTTCAAGAGTGAAGGAGAAATACAATCCTTTACAAACAAGAAATTGCTCAGAGATTTCATCACCACCAGGTCTGCCTTACAAAAGTCCCTGAAAGAAGCACTAAACATAGAAAGGAACAACCAGTTCCAGCCACTCCGAAACTGTACAAGTGGTAAAGAGCATCAATACAACGAAGTAACTGTGTCAATTAATGGGCCAAAAAAACTGGCTAGCCTCAAAATGGCAGGATGAAATTCTTACATAACAATATTAACCTTAATTGTAAATGGGCTAAATGCCCCAATCAAAAGACACTGACTGGCCAATTGGATAAAAAGTCAAAACACATTGATGTGCTGTATCCAGAAAACCCATCTCATGTGCAAGAATACACATAGGCTCAAAATAAAGAGATGGAGGAAGATTTACCAAGCAAATGGAGAGAAAAAAAGCAGGAGTTGCAATCCTAGTCTCTGATAAAGTAGACTTTAAACCAACAAAGATCAAGAGACAAAGAAGGGCATTACATAATGGTAAAAGGATCAATGAAGAACTAAATCAAGAAGAACTAACAATACTAAATATATATACACCCAATACAGGAGCATCCAGATACATAAAGAAAGTTCTTAATAACCTACACTCCCACACAATAATAGTGGGAGACTTTAACACTCCACTGTCAATATTAGACAGATCAACCAGAAAATTAACAAGGATATCCAGGACTTGAACTCAGATCTGGACCAAGCAAACCTGATAGACATTTACAGAACTCTCCACCCCAAATCCACAGAATATACATTCTTCTCAGTACCACATTACACCTACCCTAAAAGAGACCGCATAATTGGAAATAATGAACTCTTCAGCAAATGCAAAACAACTGAAATCATAACAAACAGTCTCTCAACCACAGTGCAATAAGATTAGAACTCAGAATTAAGAAACTAACTTAGAACCACAGAACTTTATGGAAAATGAACAACTGGCTCTTGAATGTTGACTGGATAAACAATGAAATAAAAGCAGAAATAAAGACATTTTTCAAAACCAGTGAGATTGAAGACACAATGTACCAGAATCTCTGGGACACATTTAAAGCAGTCTCTAGAGGAAAATATATAGCAATAAGTGCCCACATGAGAAGAGTGGAGAGATCCAAAATTGACATCCTATTGTCAAAATTGAAAGAGCTAGAGGAGCAAGATAAAAAAAAATTCAAAACCTAGCAGGAGACAAGAAATAATGAAGATCAGAGCAGAAGTGAAGGAGATAGAGACCCAAAAAGCCCTTCAAAAAATCAATAAATCCAGGAGCTGGTTTTCAAAAAGATCAACAAAATAGACAGACCGCTAGCCAGATTAATAAAATAGAAAAGAAAGAAGAATCAAATAGATGCAATAAAAAACAATAAAGGTAAATATCACCACAGATTCCACAGAAATACAAAATACCATCAGAGATTATTATGAATAACTCTATGAACATAAACCAGTAACCTGGAAGAAATGGATAAATTTTTGAACACTTACACTCTCCCAAGCCTAAACCAGGAAGAAGTTAAAATCCTGAATAGACCAAAAACAAGGGTTGAAGTTGAGGCAGCAATTATTAGTCTACCAACCAAAAAAAAGCCCAGGTCACAATGGGTTCACAGCCGAATTCTACCAGACATACAAAGAGGAGCTGGCAACATTCCTTCTGAAACTATTCCAAACAATCCAAAAAGAGGGAATCCTTCCCAATTCGTTTTATGAGACCAACATCATTCTGATACCAAAACCTGGCATAGACTTAACAAGAAAAGAAAACTTCAGGCCAGTATCAATGAAGAACATAGATGCAAAAATCTTTAATAAAATACTGGCAAACTGATTGCAACAGCACATCAAAAAGCTTATCCATTATGATCAAGTATGCTTCATCCTGGGTATGCAAGGCTGGTTCAACATATGCATCTCTATAAACATAATTCACCACATAAACAGAACTAAAGACAAAAACCACATGATTATCTCATTAGATGCAAAGAAGGCCTTCAACAAAATTCAACAGCCCTTTGTGCTAAAAACTCTCAAGAAACTAGGTGTCAATGGAATGTACCTCAAAATAACAAAAACTATTTTTGACAAACCCACAGCCAATATAATACTGACTATGCAAAAACTGGAAGCATCCCCTTTGAAATCTGGCACTAAACAAGGATGCCCTCTCTCACCACTCCTATTCAATATAGTATTGGAAGTTCCAGCCAGAGCCGTCAGGCAAAAACAAGATATAAATATTATTCAATTAGGAAAGGAGGAAGTCAAATTGTCTCTATTTGCAGATGACATGATTGTATATTTAGAAGATCCCATAGTCTTAGCCCCAAATCTCCTTAAACTCATAAGCAACTTCAGTAATGTCTCCAGATACAAAATCACAAGCATTCCTAGACACCAATAACAGACTTAAAGAGAGCCAAATCAAGAATGAACTGCTGGCTGGGCACAGTGGCTCATGCCTATAATCCCAGCACTTTGGGAGGCCGAGGTGGGTGGATGATGACGTCAAGAGATTGAGACCATCCTGGTCAACAAGGTGAAACCCCGCCTCTACTAAAAATACAAAAATTAGCTGGGCATGATGGTGTTCGCCTGTAGCCCCAGCTACTTGGGAGGCTGAGGCAGGAGAATTGCTTGAACCCAGGAGGTGGAGGTTTCAGTGAGCCGAGATCGTGCCATTGCACTCCAGTCTGGGTAACAAGAGTGAAACTCCAGTCTGGGTAACAAGAGTGAAACTCCAGTCTGGGTAACAAGATCTGGATAACAGATAACAAGATCTGGATAACAGTCTGGGTAACAGATCGTGCCATTGCACTCCAGTCTGGGTAACAAGAGTCTAAAAAAAAATGAACTGACATTCACAATTGCTACAAGGAGAGTAAAATACCTAGGAATACAATTAACAAAGGATGTAAAGGGTCTCTTCAAAAAGAACTACAAACCACTGCTTAAGAAACTAAGAGAGGACAAAAACAGATGGAAAAATATTCCATGCTCATGATTAGAAAGAATCAATATTGTGAAAATGGCCATACTGTCCTAAGTAATTTATAGATTCAATGCTATCTCCATCAAGCTACCTATGAGCCTCTTCACAGATCTGGAAAAAAACACCTTAAACTCCATATGGAACCAAAAGGGAGCCCACATAGCTAAGTCAATTCTAAGCAAAAAGAACAAAGCTGGAGGCATCACGCTACCTGACTTCAAACTGTACTACAAGGCTACAGTAATCAAAAACATTGGTACTGGTAGCAAAATAGAGATATAGACCAATGGAACAGAACAGAGGCCTCGGAGGCAACCCTACACCTCCGAGTGTGGCAATCCCACACATCTACAACCATCTGATTTTCAGAAACCTGACAAAAAGCAATGGGGAAGAGATTCCCTGTTTTATAAATGGTGTTGGGAAAACTGTCTAGCCATGTACAGAAAACAGAAACTGGACCCCTTCCCAACACTTTACAGTAAAAGTAACTCCAAATGGAGTAAAGACTTAAACATAAGACCTAACACCATGAAAACCCTAGATGAAAACCTAAGCAAAACCATTCAGGACATAGGCATAGGCATAGGCAAGGACTTCAAGACTAAAACACCAAAAGCACTGGCAACAAAAGCCAAAATAGACAAATGGCATCTAATTAAATTCCAGAGCCTCTGCATAGCAAAAGAAACAATCATTAGAGTGAGCTGGCAACCAATAGAATGGGGAAAAAGTTTTGCAATTTACCTATCTGACAAAGGGCTAATATCCAGAATCTACAAAAAACTAAAACAGACATATAAGAAAAAAAGTACAAGAAAGAGGAAGATGGCGCTCTAGAAACAACTCACCACTGCAGCTCTCAGTCAAGACGCAGAGGGTAAGCAAACACTGCATTTTCAGACGGATCCTTATAGCCAACAGAGCGGGGGAAAAGCCCAGGTGTAAAAGGCATGCAGGACTCAAGCACAGTGCTCTCCGCTGGCGTGGCCAGGCAGCCAGCGCCACCACAGCAGATGGGGCACAAAACACAGGGGTCTGGGCACCCTGTTAGACCGGCAATTTGAGACTTGGGAGGGCAGATTGCTATGTTCATCTGACTGAACGGGTTTTGGACAGTGAACTAGACCAGGAGATTTCTGGGAGGTGAATTGTGAACCAGCGCAGTGGGTGACTGCACTGGAAATCACACAGATCCCGGTGTCCCTTTGGCCAGCGACTGAGGCACCTGGGAGAGAGTCAACCCTACAACTTAAAAAGAAAAAAAAAGCAAAAGGCTAGGAGGCAGGGAGCCAAGTGATCAGGCTCGACGGGTCCGACCCCCACAGGGACAAGCAATAAGGCGATTTGGAGTGCTGGGGGTTGAGAGTTCCACTGTAGGAAGAGCGGAACACATGACTGTGCAGCTCGGTGGGGGAGGGGCGTCTGCCATTGCCGCGAGCTTTGGCCCCTACTGAGGTACCCGCCCACTGCTGATGCAGTCAGCCATTGCCAAGGCAACCCACAATAACAGAGAGACTCCACGTACAGGGCAAAGCCCACATCAGC
>CM052650.1:150039384-150055470 GCA_028533165.1 Leontopithecus rosalia | reverse complement strand
CTTCCTCCTTTCCTATTTGAATACCCTTTATTTCTTTTTCTTGCCTAATTGCTCTGGCTAGAACTTCCAGTACTATATTGAATAGGAGTGGTAAGAGAGGGCATCATTGTCTAGTGCCAGATTTCAAAGGGAATGCTTCCAGTTTTTGCCCATTCAGTATGATATTGGCTGTTTGTTTGTCATAAATAGCTTTTACTATTTTGAGATACATTCCATCAATACCGAGTTTATTGAGGATTTTTAGCATAAAGGCTGTTGAATTTTGTCAAAGGCCTTCTCTGCATCTATTGAGATAATCATGTGGTTTTTGTCTTTGGTTCTGTTTATGTGTTGAAGTACGTTTATAGACTTGTGTATGTTGAACCAGCCTTGCATCCCTGGGATGAATCCTACTTGATTATGGTGGATAAGCTTTTTGATGTGCTGTTGCAATTGGCTTGCCAGTATTTTATTGAAGATTTTTGCATCTATGTTCATCATGGATATTGGCCTGAAGTTTTCTTTTCTTGTTGAGTCCCTGCCGGGTTTTGGTATCAGGATGATGTTGGTCTCATCAAATGATTTGGGAAGGATCCCTCTTTTTGGATTATTTGGAATAGTTTCAAAAGGAATGGTACCAGCTCCTCTTTGTGTATCGGGTAGAATTCGGCTGTGAACCCATCTGGACCTGGGCTTTTTTTGTGAGGTAGGTTCTTAATTGCTGCCTCAACTTCAGATCTTGTTATTGGTCTCTTCAGGGTTTCGACTTCTTTCTGGTTTAGGCTTGGGAGGAGGCAGGTGTTGAGGCATTTATCCATTTCTTACAGGTTTACTAGTTTATGTACATAGAATTGTTTGTAATAATCTCTGACGATGGTTTGAATTTCTGTCGAATCTGTGGTGATTTCCCCTTTATTGTTTTTTTTATTGCATCTATTTGGTTATTCTCTTTCTTTTTTATTAATCTGGCTAATGGTCTGTCTATTTTGTTGATCTTTTCAAAAATCACCTCCTGGAATTATTGATTTTTTGAAGGGGTTTTTGCATCTTTATTTCCTTCAGTTCTACTCTGATCTTAGTTATTTCTTGTCTTCTGCTAGGTTTTGAGATTTTTTGATCTTGCTCCTCCAGCTCTTTCAATTTTGATGATAGGGTGTCTATTGTGGATCTCTCCACTCTTCTCATGTGGGCACTTATTGCTATATATTTTCCTCTAAAGACTGCTTTAAATGTGTCCCAGAGATTCTGGTATGTTGTGTCTTTGTTCTTGTTGGTTTCAAAGAACTTCTTTATTTCTGCCTTCATTTTATTGTTTATCCAGTCAACATTTAGGAGCCAGTTGTTCAGTATCCATGAAGCTGTGCAGTTCTGAATTAGTTTCTGAATTCTGAGTTCTAACTTGATTGCCCTGTGGTCTGAGAGACTTATGATTTTAGTTCTTTTACATTTGCTGAGGAGTGATTTACTTCCAATTATGTGGTCAATTTTAGAGTAGGTTTGATATGGTGCTGAGAAGAATGTATATTCTGTGGATTTGGGGTGGAGAGTTCTGTAAATGTCTATCAGGTTTGCTTGTTCCAGGTCTGAGTTCCAGTCCTGGATATCCTTGTTAATTTTCTGTCTGGTTGATCTGTCTAATATTGACAGTGGAGTGTTAAAGTCTCCTGCTATTATTGTGTGGGAATCTAAGTCTCACTGTAAGTCATTAAGAACTTGCCTTATATATCTGGGTGCTCCTGTATTGGGTGCATATATATTCAGGATCATTAACTCTTCTTGTTGTATTGATCCTTTTACCATTATGCAATGTCCTTCTTTGTCTCTTTTGATCTTTGTTGCTTTATAGTCTCTTTTACCGGAGATGAGAATTGCAACTCCTGCTTTTTTTGCTCTCCATTTTCTTAGTAAATCTTACTCTATTTCTTTATTTTGAGCCTTTGTGTATCCTTGCACGTGAGTTGGGTTTCCTGGATACAGCACACGGGTGGGTTTTGGCTTTTTTATCCAATTTGCCTGTCTATGTATTTTGATTGGTGCATTTAGCCCATTTACATTTAGGGTTAATATTGTTATGTGTAAATTTGATACTGCCATTTTGATGCTAGCTGGCTGTTTTGCCTGTTAGATGATGCACAGTCTTCATTTTGTTGGTGCTCTTTAGCATTTGGTATGTTTTTGGAATGGCTGGTACTGGTTGTTCCTTTCTATGTGTAGTGCCTCTTTCAGGAGCTCTTGTAAAGCAGGCCTGGTGGTGAAAAAAGTCTCTCAGTACTTGCTTGTTGGTAAAGGATTTTATTTTTTCTTCACTTATAAAGCTCAGCTTGGCTGTATATGAAATTCTGGGTTGAAAGTTCTTTTCTTTAAGGATGTTGAATATTGGCCCCCATTCTCTTCTGTCTTGTAGGGTTTCTGCCTAGAGATCTGCTGTGAGTCTGATGGGCTTCCCTTTGTGGGTGTCCTGAGCTTTCTCTCTGGCTGCCCTTAGCAATTTCTCCTTCATTTCAACCCTGGTGAATCTGATGATTATGTGCCTTGGGGTTGCTCTTCTTGCGAAATATCTTTGTGGTGTTCTCTGTATTTCTTGGACTTGAATATTTGCCTGGCTCACTAGGTTGGGGAAATTTTCCTGGGTAATATCCTGAAGAGTATTTTCCAGCTTGGATTCATTCTCTTCATTACATTCGGGTACACCTATCAAACATAGATTAGGTCTTTTCACAAAGTCCCATATTTCTTGGAGACTTTGTTCATTTCTTTTAATTCTTTGTTCTCTCATCTTGCCTTCTCATTTTATTTCTTTGAGTTGATCGTCGACCTCTGATATCCTTTCTTCTGCCTGGTGAATTTGGCTGGTGAAACTTGTTCATGCTTCACGATGTTCTCGTGTTGTGTTTTTCAGCTCTATCAAATCACTTATATTCCTCTATAAGTTGTCTATTCTCATTATCATTTCATTGAATATTTTTTCAGCATTCTTAGTTTCTTTGCATTGGGTTAGAACATGTTCTTTTAGCTCAGATAAGTTTCTCATTACCCACCTTTTGAAGTCTAATTCTTTCATCACACCCATTCTTCATCCAGCCTTGTTCCCTTGCTGGTGAGGAGTTGTGGTCCCTTGTAGGAGAAGTGGTGTTCTTGTTTCAGGTGTTTTTCTCCTTTTTGAGCTGGTTTCTTCCCATCTTTGTGGATTTATCCACCTGTCGTCATTGTAGTTGCTGAATTTCAGATTGGGTCTCTGAGTGGATGTTCAGTTTGTTGATGGCGAAGTTATTTCTGTTTCTTAGTTTTTTTCTAACAGTCTGGGCCCTCTGTTGTAGGACTGCTGAGGTCCACTCCAGGCCCTGCTTGCCTGGGGATCACCTGCAGCAGCTGCAGAACAGTGAGGATTGCTACTAGTTTCTTCTTCTACTATCTTTGTCTCAGAATGATGCCTGCCAAATGTCAGTCTGATCAGTCCTTTGTGAGTGACTCTTTGGATATATAGGGGTCATGGAGCTGCTTGAGGAGACAGTCTGTTCTTTATAGGAGCTCAAGTGCTAAGCTGTGAGCTCTGTTGTTCATTCAGAGGTGCTGGGTAGGTATGTTTAAGTCTGCTGCAGCAGAACTCATAACCCCCCATTTTTTCCCAGGTGCTCTGTCCTGGGGAGTTAGGGCTTTATTTTTGAGTTTCTGTTGTGCTGCTGCCTTTTTTATTCAGGGCTGCCCTGCCCAGCAAGGAGGCAGCCTAGTCACTGTCTGCCTGCAGTGGCTTGGCTGAGCTGCTGTGGGCTCTGCCCTACTGCTGTGTGAGCTTCCCTGCAGTCCTGTTTATATGAGTGTGGTTAGAACTGTCTCAGCAATGGTGGCCCACCTCGGTAATGGTTGACTCTCTCTGTAATGGTGGGTTGCCTCTGCAACAGTGGGTTTCCTCGGCAACAGTGGGCTGCCTCAGCAATGGTGGACTACCTCTGTAGGGTGGAGGGTCTTGTTAATGGCAGATGCCCTTCCCCCACAGAGCTGGACTGTCCTGGGTTCAGCTGTGCTTGCTGTGAAACTCTCAAACCAGAGCATTTCCAACTGCTGTTTTTTTCTTTTTTTTTTGTTGGGGGGGTGGGACCCGTGGAGCCTGATCACCTGGCTCCCTTCCTCAGAGCCTTTTTTTTTTAAGTTGAACTGTTGACTCTCTCCCAGGTGTTCCAGTCGCCTGCTGAAAAGGTGCTGGGATCTGTGTGATATCCTGTGCAGCAACCCACTGCTCTGGCTGAAACAACAGTGCTGAAATTCATGGTGTTTTTTTGCCTGATAATCTCCTGGCCTGACTCCTTGTTTCTGTCCCCCATTTAATCAGATGAATGGGTGACTCTGCCTTCCTGGAGCTCCAATTGCCAGATTAAAAGGGCAACCAGACCAGTGTATTTTGTGTAGAGAACCGCCACAATGGGGTGCCAGCAAACCACCCACGCCAGCCAAAACAGCCAAGGTGGTGACCTGTGGGGCTCCTTTGCCTGGGAATCTCCTGGTCTGTGGGCAATAAAAATATGTCTGGAAATGTGGCATCCGCTTACCATCTGAGCTTTCACTGGGAGCTGCAATCCTGAGCTGGCCATCTTGGATCTTGTTCCCTGGGAGGGCATTTTTATTACTGTCTCATTTTAAACTGATAAAAAATTAAAATGTTGCTTAGAAAATGTTGCATTCCCTTTGAAAAACCTGATGATAGTGAGAACTCTCAGAATGGGAATACAAGTGATTGTCAGGTAGGGATGATGCTTTGAATGTTAATAATGACATTAATGATGATGATTGACTTTGTATGATGACACATGCCTGTAATCCCAGCACTTTGTGAGGCTGAGGCAGGAGGATTAACTGAGCCTGGAAGTTCCAGGCTGCAGTGTGCTATGATCATGCCACTTGCACACCAGCCTGGGTGATAGAGCTACATGCTGTCTCTAAAAAAATAAATAAATAAAAGAAGAAGAATGATGAAAAAAATCTTCTGAGCACTTACTATGTGCCAGACATTAGGCTGAATGTATCATCTTTAATTTGTAGCTGAATATTGAGAACTGGATATTTGATGATACTATTTTAAAGTTTATTTGATTTCATTTTACCACCACCACCATAAGTTTAAATAATACATAGATATATAAATAGGAAGTGAAGTTTCTAGTTTCTGCCACATAGTAACTGTTCACATTTTAATACTTGAACTACTAGACAATTGTCTATGCTTATACACCTATATGGGTAGTTTGGAAAACTGGTATTATATTAAATAAAGTATTTTGCAACTTTTTTGTGCTTAATACATTGTGTGTATAATTCCTTGTCAGTATATACATAGATGTTGAATGCTGTATAATATTCTACTTTATGTACAACACAACTGACACATCCAGTTTATTGATGACAATGCACATTTATCATATTTTTTGCAATAATACATTTTTAAACAATGCTGCATTGAATACCATTGTTATTTATTTCCATTAATGAAAATTCACTATGTATTATCTTTTTGCTATAGTGCCTTTTAAACAATGCTATATTAAATATTTTTGTTTATTACTTCCATTACCTCTATTTTTATGGATGATAAAGCTGAAATTTGGACTGGGTGGGTAAATTGTTCAAAGTCATATATCTGGTAAAGGGCAGTGCTCCAAACTCACTAGGTCTAATTCCCAAACTTATGTCAACTCCTCTATTCTACTGAATAATCTTATGTATAGCACTAGTGTGATGTCTTCTTTTGGTCAATCATGGTATCCAGAGTGGGGGATGCTTCCTCTCCAGCTAATTCTCAGTGCCCTCACTTAATAAACTGGCCATATGGTAGCTGAAAATCCAAGCAGGCAATGGAATTTTAGCCAGAAGGTAGCCTATGAGAGAGGAGTTAGGTGTGGGGCTAGGACTGTGCTGACAGTGAAGGTTGAGGAAAAGGAACCATTTTTCTTGTGTATCTGGGAGAGTGTTGCTGAAGTCATAAGATTCTCAATTTCTTCTGCTTTCTTCTCTAAACTATTTTTATCTGGTTGTCCTAAACATATAGTTTAAGTGATCACAGAGGTTCTCTAAGAAAAGTAGCAACTAGATTTCACTAAATTTTAGTTATTATCTTCAAATTATTAAATAAGCTCAGTAAGCAGATTGCTTCTTACTTTATGTTTTTACTTTTAATATCTTCTTTGTCTACTGATCAAGTTAGCATGGCTACAAGCAATGCCATGAAATTCACTGAAATGACATAATCTCAGTGAAACCAATGTGATTTCATTCAAAGTAAATTCATTCTGGCAGAGAAAATTGCATTTTCTTCAGTTTCTTTTCCTTTCTGAAGGTATTCCTTTGCCTCTGATGTAAAGTAGTTTCTTAATTTCTTTGCAGGATTTCACCCTTAAAGGCTGTTTTCTTCTGTAGCTCAGTTTTATCCCCCTTTTTGGTATTTTATATTATAACACTGTTCCACATCTGTAATTATTTTAAAGAATAAGTCCATTTAATTTAATATGACGTCTCAGAAATATTTTTCCCTTAGTCTTATTTTGGATTCTTCCTTTTGAATCATTAGGATGGATGAAACAACTTGAAACCAATTAAAAAGAGGTGGGTCTGGTGTCAGGAGATTTGAACCATATCATTTCACCTGCCTGAGCCTCAGTAACCACTTCAGGATCCCATGGCTAAAAGTAAGGTGTTGTTTTAGATTATAGAAGAGATTGATTTAGAAGAGACAGATTTAGAAGAGATTATTATAATTTCAGAAATTATAGCCATGAAAATTAAATATGATTTTAAACAAATATTTATTTGTTAACAATAAAATAGTTTTCTTTTAAACAGGATGTAATTGTGTGTTGCTAATTAAATATATTTTCTTTCATTAGTAGAGCTATGAACTTCATTGGTAGACTGTCACAGACTGGGTAATTTATAATGAGAAATTTATTGGCTCACAGTTCTGGAGAGTGGGAAGTCCAATACCAAGGTGTTAGAATTTGGTGTGGTTTTTCTTGCTGCATCATTACATGATGGAAGGCATCATATAGCAGAAGGGCATTTTGGTTGTACTTCACTATTTTTGAATAAGGTTTCTTAAGGGAGTGGGGAGAATTCCTGACCACTAGTGAGTAAGTTCCATTGCAGACCCTGTTTGCAGCACAAAGTTAATTGTGGGAGCAGGGTGTGGGGAGAGAAATACTGTTTGATGAATTATGGAGAATTGAGTTACAACTGAGCTGAGGATTATATCCTTTCTAGGATCTATAAAAGGCAAGAAAATAAAAAAATACATTTTTATCTGTTTGCACATTTCAGTTAAAGTTGGACTTATCTAGCTAAGCAGAATCACGTTGCTTAATTTTCCCCTAAAACGTATTTCACAGTAGACAGTACTATTTTCAGTTGGTTTTGGACTCATTGTCTTCTCTCTCACTATCCACCCCCATCTTCATAGGCCTCCCTCAACTCCCTCCAATAGCCCAGTGATCAACTATGTGCCAGAATTTCACATCATGAGTTGATCTCCAATGTGGAGAATTTTAGTAACCAATGTCGCAGAATTGTGACTGGTTTTAACTCTTCACTCTATTTCACTTGTCTAACATACTAATAGTAAAAAAGAAGCCAGTGCCTTTCTTTTAGTATGTAGAAAATGTCCTGGTTTTGTATTAACACTAAGAACTTTCTGTTTCTGGAAGAGATAAAAGGATAATTCATGTGGAATATTATGGATCAAGTGATACCTTAGTATTAAGTTTTAAGATTTTGTACATTTACTAGCATCAGTAGATAGGAGCCAAATTTCTATTTTATGTTAGCATCCATAGTTATACACATTAATTGATTATCTTATTGAGTATCAAGATTTGGCTAGTATTACCTCATCTAATCTTTATTTTTTATGGCATTTTAAAAATGTAAATAATTTAAAAATTGTATTTAATTTTTTAAAAGAAGTTTGAGATTTCTGGAAATTTAAAGGTAAGATTTATGTTAGCTAAATAAGCACTGGTGCTTTGTAAATGGGAAAGCAAAATTCAAACTCAAGCCTTCAGATTTCAAGTCCAGTATTCTTTTGCACTCTTTAGACTGAGAAAGGATCATTGGTGTCCAATAAGAAAGGCAGATTTGGAAATCCCAACTAGAATACTTCACTTTATGTACTTTCTTCCTGGAGACCAAGCCCACCATGACGAGGAATATCTTCAAGCAAGGGTGGAATTGTGCAGGAGTATAGAATACTCTCCATCTCTTCTCACAACTCATAGCTCTCCAGCTGATAACAATCTACAAATATATTTACATAGAGGGAAAAATGATTCTATATTTAAATAGAGCTCTCTATATGTCAAGTGTCCTCACACCATCCTATGCAGTGGGTACAATCATCTACACATTTTTTTTAATGGGAAATTTTAGGCTTTGAGTGGTTAAGTAATTTTCCCAAGATAATAGTTACTGAAAGGAAGAAATAAGAGTTTTACATGTCTATCTGCACCACTTTCATAGCTCCTCCTGATTTTATTCATAGCTCAGCCACCATAATATGCACAGAATAGGACAAAACCATAAGTAATCTTTTGCTACTATCAAGTAAAACAAAAAATTAAAAATCAAGCAAACCAAAGCAAAGTCTTGAATCTGTTAGCATCTTTTCCACTCACCAGCTTTCAAAACCACTTGAGCACACTTGAAGGAATCCAGTGTCAATATTTATAAATGATTTCCAAAGTTTAATTGTAATTACTTACCCTGTATTTGTACAACAGAAAGATCCACTGTCTGAATTATAGGTGTTTTTCATAGATTATACATTCTGGAAACTGAAAGATAACATTGAAAGAGTTTTTTTTTTATCCCATTTTGCACTTTTAAAATACAAATTGAGGGGAAAGAATCTGTTTTGAATTACTGAGTCATGGGAGGTCAGTATTCCCAAGGTCTATTCTTGCCTCACATTAATTCATATATTCACTGGGGATTGAGAATTCTCCTCAGGTTGGCTGAACACAATATGCTATTAATCTTTCTCTCTTTTCAGAGCTTGATTCTTCTTTGAGATGGTAACTTAGATCTGATGCAGGAGAGTAACTTTCTCTGGAAAAAGAAGAATATTTTTATTTATTCTAACGTTGGTACTCTAAAGTCTGTCGTATCTGGAGCATTAAAATATTACGTGCTTGACCAACCAAGAATAATAAATGTTCAGCTGCACAGAAAGTCTGTCTGAAAAAAGCCTTCTCCCTGTGGTTTTTATAAAGCACACAACGTGTAGTCAGCATGTCTACAGTTCAATAAGATATTTGTTTTATGTAATCAAATGAATAGCACATTTATCCAGAGTGCTAATGTAATAGTAAGATTATCAGCAAAGCAGAAGACTCCAGTGTGGAAAAAATACTTTTATATCCATGCTATAATGTAATAATGTATGTGAAATTTCAATAATGGCTTTCTCTGTCGGGAAAGGGTGGTCATTAATTGGGTTGGTTTCCCATCAGAGAGTGGTAATCATCACTGTTTTCCAATGGTGTTGATTTTTATTTCAACACAAAATGCCAATCTATATTCTTCCTAATGACATTTTCAGTAATAAGAGGGGTATTAATTCAAGTACCTTTTTTATTTCCCAGATCTTTATATTTACTATTCGGTCAATCTATTTCTGCTGTATGTGAGGTTCTCGAATGAGGCAGCAGTAAGACTGGACAATGCCCTGGAGGAATTTACAGTCTCTCAAAGGAGACATATGTGTCAATAGATAAATGACATGAAATGAATTAGGTGTTGTCTGTACCTCTCACCTCCCCTTTACCTCTCAGTGAATGCTACTGTCTTATCCAAGCCACCAGTAATCTCCCTAAAGCTAAATTTAATTCATTTTTTGTCTTAGTGTCTGTCCTCCTTGGTGCATTTTTCATTGTGAATCATTCCTACTTTCTCAAACATCTCTTGGCTTGGTTTTGATGACATCACTTAATTCTGTTTTCGTTTTTTTTTTTTGTACATCTATGGCTATTACTTTTCACTTTAAAGGCCTCTTTTACTATTTTTTAGTGGTTCCAGACCTTATTTTCATTTTACTCTGCACATTCACCATTATTTCAGTTGTCATCTTGGACAAGCATAAAAATCTGAACAGCCAAGGTTGTATTCGTAGGTGGAGCCATGGGAACAGCAGCCCAGCGGACAAGTGAAGACATACAAGTCAGGAGAGACAGCCTAAGGGCTACAGCCAATGTGCTTTTAGAAAGAAAATATTCCTAATGAGAGCCTCAGTCTGTGATACTGTGATTCTATAATTAATTTAAAGTCAAAGATGGGAAAGCTGCCTCCATGTTTTTTCCTCAGATGTGCTTACATACTAGTATTTTGTCTGATAGAAACTAGCAGTCATTTTCTCAAAAACTTTCTTCTGTTCATGAATGCTGCCCTAAAATGTAAGGATAAACAGTTCCTCTCTCCTATTCCTACCATAAACACAGTAACGCGATTTATTTTTAAAGAAGAAAAATCTCAACACAAATTTTTCTCTTTCAATTGAAATGTGTGCAAAAAATGTCCCATTAATTTGCTATAGAATCAGCAGCCTTTGGAGGAGAGATCACCATAGAAGTGAGGGGAGCAGTGAAACAGGCAAGGCAGGCATCTCTTTCCATGGCTGAGTGGTCTGCAATAGGATGAGCCTGGGTGTGTGCATGTGTGTGAGTGGGAGAAAGAGAGAACCAATCACCAATTGGATGGTGTTGTAATTTTATTTAGATTCTCTAATGAGAGAAGAAAGGAGTAAACATGTAACAGAGACAATCCATAGCATTGTGCTCTTTCCACATGCCCAGGTCAAAGTTTAAAACTTCTTTGAAAAAACATGTTTTACTTTGAAAAAAGAAAAACAATATTGAAAATATCTCACTTCCTATTATAACCGTGCTTGCTTAGATATATAAAAAATATTTCAAGTGGTGTGCCAGGAAGATGCCATTGCATTAAATCTAACAATTTCAGGAAATGGTGCTGAATTAAATAAAAGTAATCTTCTCCAATAGGTTCAGAGTCCTGGTAGTTTTGGGAACACAGTTTCACATGAACATAAGCCTACCAAAGGAAATAGTAATAAAATTTCTTTTAAAGTTTTGCTCCACTGGGGAGAGATGTTCTGACACTGCCAACCAGGCCACAGAGTACAATGCTTTCCACTCCTTTCAGCAGAATTTTTGACAAGTTTGTCTTGCTTGTGTCATCTGGCAGGATAAAAAATGTCTTTGATCAGAGTCTTTTATTGCCTAGATAAATCACATATTCATTCACCCCAACAAATATTTTTTTCCATTTCTACTACCCCTGTCTGAAATCATCTATGATCTTGGTAATGAATGTTTACAAGGAAGACCAATAACTAAAGATATTATTGGTTATCATTTTAATACCATAGCTATAATTTTTAATCACATGTAATTGACAAGAAAAATGATTATAATTTCCACAATAAATCTTTTTATCTTATATTTACACTTATTGTTGTTAGAATGATTATCTCCTGTGTATTAAAAGTATTTATTCTTTTCAATCTTGGACTGAAGTGTGTAGTTTTAAAATAATATTCAATAAATAAGTAAATTTTGAGAATTGTACTTCATCACAAGGTAAATTGTGGTTTTGTTTTTTATATTGAGATTTACAGCTGCAGGTCAAGGACAGACCATCACCTTTCCCCAGACACTCCAATGCACATTTCTGTGATAGAGTAAATTTTCAAAATCACTTCCTTTTCATTGTAGATTTAAACAAAGATAAGAGGCGTACTTTTTGTTGTGACATAATCCTGGTAAATGAGGCAATGCTTGTCTGTTTGAATCTTCAGGATCTCCTGATAAGGCTCCTACTTCCATGTTTTGTCTTTGTATTTACACCAAACTGTTATCACATCCATGTACATTTTCTAGTCCAAATCTAACATGGGTTTATGAAATATTATGTAAAACCTGATGACCACTTTCCACAGATTTTCTCAGGACAAGAGTCTTCACTCTTTGACTTTACTGGCTATGAGAACTCAGCTCCTTGAACTGAGTTCACATATTAATTTTTTTAGTTTCAGATTCAAGGGTATATGTGCATGTTTGTAACATGGATATTACATGCATAACACACATTACTTTTGTAATGACATATGATTCTCAACATAAAGTGCTTAGCACACTGTTCAGCACACATAGAATAAACACACTACTTTTATGATCATAAAATACATTATTAGCTTTTTCCTTGTTCACATAAACTGTGTTTTAAAATTTGTCATAACTTTTCCCTAAATATTCCAAATTCTTCTTTCTCCTTTAAAAATTTTTTTCAGCCCCCATATTGCATATTTAGAGTTAAATTTGAATAAGCAGCCTATATATGAGACTACCAAGTAAGACCTAATAAGTGTGTTTAAAAGCTTAGTGCTGGGACAGAGCTTAATGCAAAGCCCAGTTCTGACATTTTTAATTCAAGGAGGTTTTAAAGTGTGTCTGAATTGATAAAAGAAAAACTTAAGCCTAATTAAATTTAAAGGATATTAACTGAGTAATGAGCAATTTGCAAATTGGGCAGACTTTTGAGCCAAGAGAAGCTCAGGGACTCCAGTGGAGCCAGTGCAGCCATGTGATGGCAGAAGATTTATAAACAGGAGAAGGAAAGTGAGGTACAGAAAATGGAAGTGAGGTACAGAAATAGGTAGAAGACAGCCCGGCAGGTATTTGCCTTGCTTGAACACAGTTTCAACATCAGGCTACATTTGATTGGCCAAAACTCAGTGATTGGCATAAGTGAAGGCTCCGGTCTGTTTACATCTCCACTTATGATAGTTCATGTTGTACAGAAAAACCTGTAGGCCAAATGTAAAATACGTAAAGAGACATCTTTAGGCTAAACTTGATTTAACAGAGTTTTTTTTTCTAACCCAACATTTTCTGGGCTGTGAGCTGGGTACTTGACATCCACTCTCTTGTTTATTTCTCTGAACACCTTGTCAGGTACATTTTATTATTTTTATTTTACAGATGAAAATGAAAACCACAACATCTTAACCTTGGAGAAGTGAAGTGGCTTTATTGAGAGCTCAGATTTTTTTCTGATTCAAAATTCCAGGAAGAAATTCTGTGTTAAACCAGAGCAGAAAAATTAATATTTTGACAGATTCCAATCATGAACTTGATGAATTTGCCCTTGCTCATTGTACTTAAAAAATTATCTTTTTGAATCCGAAGAAGATGGCATGGTAGGAGCAAATCAGGATTGCAGCTCTCAGTGAAGATGCAGAGGGTGAGTGCAATCCGCATTTCCAGATGGATCTTTGTTGCCCACAGAATGGGGAAGTTCACAGGTGTAGGAGAGACATTGGACACCAGTGCAGCTGTTTTGGCCAGCACTGCAGCGCAGCGGCAATCAACACAAAATGCACTGGCCTGGGTGCCCTGTTAAACTGGCAATCTGAGATTTTGGAGGGCAGATTAGCATATCCATCTGACTAAATGGGACTTGGACACTGAGCCAGACCAGGAGATTCCCAGGAAAACATGTTTGAGCTGGTGCAGTGGGTCGCTGCATGGGAAATCACACAGATCCCGGTGCTCTTTCAGCAGGTGACTAAAACACCTGGGAGAGAGTCAACTGTTCAACATTAAAAAAAAAAAAAGAGAGCTCTGAGGCAGGGAGCCAGATGATCAGGCTCGCCAGATCCCACCTCACAGGGACAAACAAAATGGCGATTTGAAATGCTCGGGGTTGAGAGTTTCACTGTGGTCACAGCTGAACCCAGGATGATGCAGCTCCATGGGGGAGGGGCGTCCGCCATTACAGAGTCATTCCACCCCTACTGAGGTACACTCCCATTGCTGACACAGCCTACCATTTCCGAGGCAACCTGCCATAAGAGAGAGACTCCACAAACAGGGCAGAGCCCACGACAGCAGGACAGAGCCCACGACAGCAGGGCGGAGCCTCGGCAGGCAATAGTGACTAGACTGCCTCCTAGCTGCACAGGACAGTGCAACAGATACTCATAAAGAAAGCCCTAACTCCCTGAGACAGAGCAACTGAGAAAAAAAAGGGGTTTTATGAGTTCTGCTGCAGCAGACTTAAACATACCTGCCTAACAGCCCTGAATGAACAATGGAGCTCACAGCTCAGCATTTGAGCTCCTATAAATTACAGACCATCTCCTCAAGCAGCTCCCTGACCCCTGTATATCCAAAGGGTCACCTCAAAAAGGACTGATCAGACTGACATTTGGTGGGCATCATTCCAGGACAAAGATAGCAGAAGAAGAAACTGGTAGCATCCCTCACTGCTTCAGGTGTACCCCAGACAAGCAGGACCTGGAGTGGACCTCAGCAGTCATACAGCAGAGGGGCCAGATGGTTAGAAAGAAAACTAAGTAACAGAAATAATTTATCATCAACAATCTGGGTGCCCACTCAGAGACCCAATCAAAAAGTCAGCAACTACTCAGATGACAGGTGGATAAACCCACAAATATGCGAAGAAACTGGCGCAAAAAGGAGGAAGACATCTGAAACCAAAACACCTTGCCTTCTACAAAGGACCAAAACTCCTCACCAGCAAGGGAACAAAGCTTGATGGAGAATGAGTGTGATGAAATTACAGAATCAGACTTCAGAAGATGGGTAATGAGAAACTTCCGTGAGCTAAAAGAACATAATCTAAATCAATGGAAAGAAACTAAGATCCTTGAAACAAGATTTGATGAAATGATAACAAGAATGGACAACTTAGAAAGGAAAATGAATGAATTGAAGGAGCTGATAAACACAAGAGAACTTCACAAAGCATGCACAAGTCTCGACAGCCAAATTGACCAAGCAGAAGAAAGAATATCAGAAGTCGAAGATCAACTCAATGAAATACAACAAGAAACCATGATTAGAGAAAAAAGCACAAAAAGGAATGAACAAAGTCTCCAAGAAATGTGGGATTATATGAAGAGACCTAACCTACATTTGACAGGTGTACCAGAATGTAATGAAGAGAATTAATCTAAGCTGGAAAATACTCTTCAGAATATTATTCAGAAAAATATCCCCAACGTAGCAAGGCAGGCCAATATTCAAGTTCAGGAAATACAGAGAACACCATAAAGATATTCTGCAAGAAGAGCAACCCCAAGCCACATAATCATCAGATTCACCAGGGTTGAAATGAAGGAGAAAATGCTACGGGCAGACAGAGAGAAAGGTTGGGTCACCGACAAAGGGAAGCCCATCAGACTCACAGCAGATCTCTTGGCAGAAATGCTACAAGCCAGAAGAGAGTGGGGGCCAATATTCAACATTCTTAAAGAAAAGAAATTTCAACCCAGAATTTCATATGCAGCCAAACTGAGCTTCATAAATGAAGGAAAAATAAAACCTTTTGGAAACAAGCAAGTACTGAGAGATTTTGTCACCACCAGGTCTGCTTTACAAGAGCTCCTGAAAAAGGCACTACACATAGAAAGGAACAACCAGTACCAGCCATTCCAAAAACATACCAAATGCTAAAGAGCATCAACAAAATGAAGAATCTGAATCAACTAACTGGCAAAACAGCCAGCTAGCATAAAAATGGCAGTATCAAATTTACACATAACAATATTAACCCTAAATGTAAATGGGCTAAATGCACCAATTAAAAGACGCAGACTGGCAAATTGGATAAAAGAACAAAGCCCATCGGTGTGCTGTATCCAGGAAACCCATCTCACATGTGAGGATACACAGAGGCTCAAAATAAACGGATGGAGGAAGATTTAACAAGCAAATGGAGAGCAAAAAAAAGCAGGAGTTGCAATTCTCATCTCTGATAAAATAGACTTTAAAGCAACAAAGATCAAAAGAGGGAGCTCACAGAACAGCACTTGAGCTCCTATAAAGTACACATCGTCTCCTCAAGCAGCTCCCTGACCCCCGTATACCCAAAGAATCACCTCAAAAAGGACTGATCAGACTGACATTTGGCGGGCATCATTCTGGGACAAAGATAGAAAAAGAAACTGGTAGCATCCCTCACTGTTCTGCAGCTGCTACAGGTGTACCCCAGGCAAGCAGGGCCCGGAGTACACCTCAGCAGTCTTACAGC
>CM052650.1:150021881-150038884 GCA_028533165.1 Leontopithecus rosalia | reverse complement strand
GTGTATAGAAATGCTTGTGATTTTTGCACATTGATTTTATATCCTGAGACTTTGCTGAAGTTGCTTATCAGTTTCAGCAGTTTTTGGGCTGAGGTGATGGGGTCTTCTAGGTATACCATTATGTCGTCTGCAAATAGAGACAATTTGGCTTCCACCTTTCCTATTTGAATATGCTTTATTTCTTTTTCTTGCCTGATTGCTCTGGCTAGGACTTCCAGTACTATATTAAATAGGAGTGGTGAGAGTCGGCATCCTTGTCTAGTGCCGAATTTCAAAGGGAATGCTTCCAGTTTTCGCTCATTCATTATAATATTGGCTGTTGGTTTGTCGTAAATAACTTTTATTACTTTGAGATACGTTCCATCTATACGGAGTTTATTGAGGGTTTTTAGCGTAAAGACTGTTGAATTTTGTCAAAGGCCTTCTCTGCGTTGATTGAGATAATCATGGGGTTTTTGTTTTTTGGTTCTGTTTATGTGGTGAAATATGTTTATAGACTTGAATATGTTGAACCAGCTTTGCATCCCTGGGATGAATCCTACTTGATCATGGTGGATAAGCTTTTTGATGTACTGTTGCAACCGGCTTGCCAATATTTTATTGAAGATTTTTGCATCTATGTTCATCATAGATATTGGCCTGAAGTTTTCTTTTCTTGTTGAGTCTCTGCCAGGTTTTGGTATCAGGATGATGATGGTCTCATAAAATGATTTGGGAAGGTTTCCCTCTTTTTGGATTATTTGGAATAGTTTCTGAAGGAATGGCACCAACTCTTCTTTGTGTGTCTGGTAGAATTTGGCTGTGAACCCATCTGGACCTGGGCTTTTTCTGTGTGCTAGGCTCTTAATTGGTGGCTCGACTTCAGACCTTGTTATTGGTCTATTTATAGTTTTGGCTTCCTCCTGGTTTAGGCTTGGGAGGACACATGTGTCCAGAAATTTATCCGTTTCTTTCTGCTTTACTAGTTTATGTGCATAGAGTTGTTTGTAATATTCTCCAGTGATGGTTTGAATTTCTGTGGAATCTGTGGCGATTTCCCCTTTATTGTTTTTTATTGCCTTTATTTGATTATTCTCTCTTTTCTTTTCTCTTTTTTGTCTCGTTGGTTTTGAAGAACTTCTTTATTTCTGCCTTCACATCATTGTTTATCCAGTCATCATTCAGGACGTTTGCAGTTCTGAGTTAGTTTCTGAATTCTGAGTTCTACCTTGATTGCACTATGGTCTGAGAGACTGTTTGTTATTATGTCAGTTGTTTTGCATTTGCTGAGGAGTGATTTACTTCCAATTATGTGATCAAGTTTAGAGTAGGTTTGATGTGGTGCTGAGAAGAATGTATATTCCGTAGATTTTGGGTGGAGAGTTCTGTAAATGTCTATCTGGTGCTTGTTCTGGTTCTGAGTTCAAGCCCTGGATATCCTTGTTAATTTTCTGTCTGGTTGATCTGTCTAATATTGACAGTGGAGTGTTAAAGTCTCCCACTATTATTGTGTGGGAGTCTAAGTCTCTTTGTAAGTCATTAAGAACTTGCCTTATATATCTGGTTTGCTCCTGTATTGGGTCCATATATATTTAGGATCATTAGCTCTTGTTGTATCGATCCTTTTACCATTATGTAATGACCTTCTTTGCTTCTTTTGATCTTTGTTGCTTTAAAGTCTATTTTGTCAGAGACGAGAATTGCAACTTCTGCTTTTTTTGCTCTGCATTTGCTTGGTAAATCTTCCTCCATCCCTTTATTTTGAGCCTTTTTGCATCCTTGCATGTGAGATGGGTTTCCTGGATGCAGCACACCAGTGGGTTTTGGCTTTTTATCCACTTTGCCAGTCTGTGTCTTTTGACTGGTGCAATTTGCCCATTTATATTTAGGGTTAATATTGTTATGTGTGAATTTGATACTGCCATTTTAATGCTAGCTGGCTGTTTTCCCTGTTAGTTGATGGAGTTTCTTCATTTTGTTGATGCTCTTTAGCATTTGGTATTTTTTTGGAGTGGCTGGTACTGGTTGTTTCTTTCTAGCACCACTTTCAGGAGCTCTTGTAAAGCAGGCCTGGTGGTGACAAAATCTCTGAGTCCTCTCTTGTTTACAAAGGATTTTATTTTTCCTTCACTTGTGAAGCTCAGTTTGGCTGTATATAAAATTGTGGGTTGAAAGTTCTTTTCTTTACGGATGTTGACTATCGAGCCCCAGTCTCTTTTGTCTTGTAGAGTTTCTGCTGAGAGATCTGCTGTGAGTATGATGGGCTTCTCTTTGAGGGTGACCTGAGCTTTCTCTCTGGCTCCCCTTAGCATTTTCTCCTTCATTTCAACCCTGGTGAATGTGACAATTATGTGCCTTGGGGTTGCTCTTCTTGTGGAATATCGAATACCTTTGAGGTGTTCTCTGTATTTCCTGGACTTGAATATTGGCCTGCCTTGCTAGCTTGGGGAAGTTTTCCTGGATAATATCCTGAAGAGTATTTTCCAGCTTGGATTCAGTCTCTTTGTTACATTCTGGTACAACTATCAAACGTAAGATAGGTCTCTTCACATAGTCCCCCATTTCTTGGAGACTTTGTTTATTTCTTTCTGCCCATTTTTTTTTCTAATCTTGGCTTCTCTTTTTATTTCATTGAGCTGATCTTCGACTTCTTATAGTCTTTCTTCTGCTTGGTCAGTTCAGCTGTTGAAACTTGTTCATGCTTTGTGAAGTTCTCATGTTGAATTTTTCAGATCCTTCAATTCATCCATATTCCTCTCTATGTTGTCCATTCTTGTTATCATTTCCTCGAATCTTTCTTGAAAATTTTTTTTCAAGGTTCTTAGTTTCATTGCATTGATTTAGAACATGTTCTTTTAGCTCACAGAAGTTTCTCATTACCCACCTTCTGAAGTCTGATTCTATCATTTCATCACACTCATTTTCTGTCCAGCTTTGTTCCCTTGCTGGTGAGGAGTTTTGGTCCTTTGTAGGAGGCGAGGTGTTTTTGTTTCTGGTGTTTTCCTCCTTTTGCGCTGGTTTCTTCCCATCTTTGTGGGTTTATCCACCTGTCATCTGAATAGTTGCTGACTTTTCGATTGGGTCTCTGAGTGGACGTCCAGATTGTGGATGATGAATTATTTCTGTTACTTAGTTTTCCTTCTAACAGTCTAGCCCCTCTGCTGTATGACTGCTGAGGTCCACTCCAGGCCCTGCTTCTCTGGGGTACACCTGTAGCAGCTGCAGAACAGTGAGGGATGCTACCAGTTTCCTCTTCTGCTATCTTTGTCCCAGAATGATGCCCGCCAAATGTCAGTCTGATCAGTCCATTTTGAGGTGACTCTTTGGATATACAGGGGTCAGAGAGCTGCTTGAGGAGATGTTCTGTACTTACAGGAGCTCAAGTGCTGAGCTTTGAGCTCTGTTGTTCATTCAGGGCTGTTAGGCAGGTACCTTTAGGTCTGCTGCAGCAGAATTCACAAAATCCCTGTTTTTGCTCAGATGCTCTGTCTCAGGGAGTTAGGGCTTTCTTTATGCATATCTGTTGCACTGTCCTGCCCAACTAGGAGACAGTCTGGTCACTATTTGCCTGCCAAGGCTCTGCCCTGCTGCTGTGGGGTCTGCCCTGTTGCAGTGGACTCTGCCCTGCTGCTGTGGGCTCCACCCTGCTGTTGTGAGCTCTGCCCTTATGCTGTGGGCTCTGTCCTGCTGTCGTGGGCTCTGCCTTTTTGCCATGGGCTCCTCCCAGTTGCCATGGGCTCTGCCCTGCTGTTGTGGACTCCACCCTGTTGCCATGGGCTCCGCCCTGCTGCCGAGTGTAATTCCCTGTAGTCCTGTTTATATGGGTGTGGTTAAAACTGCTGTGTTGATAGTGGCATGCCTCTGTATTGACGGAGTCTCTCTGTTATGGCGGGTTGCCTCGGCAACAGCAGGCTGTGTCAGCAATGGGAGTGTACCTCAGTAGGGGCAAAATGCCTCGGTAATGGCAGACGCCCCTCCCCCACCAAGCTGCACTGTCCTGGATTCAGCTGTTCCCGCAGTGAAACTCTCAACCCCGAGTGTATTGAATTGTCATTTTGTTTGTGCTTGTGGGTGTGGGACCCGCTGAGCCTGATCACCTGGCTCCCTGCCTCTGAGCTTTTTTTTTTTTTAAAGTTGAGCAGTTGACTCTCTCCCAGGTACTTTAGTTGCCTGCTGATAGGGCACCAGGATCTGTGTGATTTCCCATGCAGTGACCCACTGTGCTGGCTCAAACATCACTTCCTGGGAGTCTTCTGGTCTGGTTCACTGTCCAAGTCTTGTTTAATCAAATGGATATGCTAATCTGCCCTCCCAAATTTCAGATTGCCTGTTTAACAGGGCACCCAGACCAGTGCATTTTGTGTGGAGTGCTGCTGCACTGCGGCGCTGGCCGAAATGGCCGCTCCAGCCAAAACAGCTGTGCTGGCATTCTGTGTCTCTCCTACACCTAGGAATTTTCCCGTTCTGTGGGCAACAAAGATCTGTCTGGAAATGCGGCTTGGACTCACCCTCTGTGCCTTCACTGAGAGCTGCAATTCTGAGTTGCTCCTACCATGCCATCGTCTTTTTTCCATTGGGACTTGTATTTAAAAGGGAAGCAGAGAATAACCATTTGGAAAATTAGGAGCCTGACTGGTGTGCTGTCTCTTTTGCCAGGCAGAAAAAGAATTCTGAATAATCACCTCATAAGAACTTTTCAAACATCATTGGCCAGAACTAAGTCATATGGCCACCTCTGGCTGTGGAGGTGACTCCCTACTGTCATTATTTATCATTATTTGTTTTGTTTGCACAATCGGATTTTTTCAGCTGATGTGGAATGGTGTGTGTTCTAATGGGATGTGACTTTGGTAAAATAAACAACCTTTTCACTGCCATTGGGGATTCTCCACAATTCTGAGACTTTCACGAAATGCCATGTTTAGCAACCTCAGTGTATTACAGATCTCCAAAGAGGCCTGCATTACACTTGGCTACCTAGGAGGGTGTGAAAGTATTGCGCTTATGCTATTGAAGTTAACAGAGAACTTTGTTACTTTAAAAGTTTTGTACTCATAGGTTACTCTCTTATGGAAATTGTTTCTCATAGATATCTTTAAATTCTTCATTGTGACTCAGAGTTGCTATTACAGCAAATGGGTTGTCATGAATTTTGCATTATTGTGATCATTCTTAAGCATCTTTGCATGCCGCCTAAGTTCAGGAGACAGAATTATTTACATATATTTTCAATCTGTTTTAGAAAGATATATACATGGCAGCCCAACAGCTCATTTATTCTATGGCCATGATAGGAAAACTGGGCAAATGTAATGCTATAGTTTGCTTGTTTATTGCAGGTATTCAATGGAGTAAACCATAAAATGAATTACTATTTATGAAGATTTAAAAGTTGGCAGGAACAAAACCCAATCCAGTTGTTGTTTTGTTTTCTCAGAGGTGAGCAAACTATTTATTTAGTGTCTGTGCCTGATCTATTTTATTTGTCAAATAACTTTCCTTTGTCTAGTTTGGAAATTGTTTTCTTCCACCATTTCATAAGGAATAGCTATTTAAAGAAACCCAGTTTGTATCTTCTAGACTCATAGTTACTGTTCCTGACAACTTAGCAGGGCAGTTAGTTACTTCAATAAGAGTCCAGAGAATGGAGACTATAGGAAGTTATAAAATATAACCATGTTGTTATGCTAAAGATTGAGCAGCAATAAGAGAACCAGCCAGAAAGAGTGTATACCTGAAATTCAGCTAAATAAGAGAAATCTGGAAAAAACCAGTGTTCCCATGGACACAGGGAGGGGGAATCACACACTGGGGCCTGGGGGTTGAGCAGCTTGAGAATGAATAGCAGGGAGTGAGGGGATTGGGGAGGGATAGCATTAGGAGAAATATCTAAAGTAGATGACGGGGCAATGGATGCAGGAAACCATGGCATGTGTATACCTAAGTAACAAACCTGCACAATATGCACATGCATTCCAGAACTTAAAGTGTAACAGTAATTTAAAAAACCTAGTGTTCCAAGAAGGATGGGAGTGAAGAACAAATGAGATGAGGTAAAAGGACCTATAGCATAAATCTAAATTAGTGGTTTCCAAGTTTAAGTGATCATAAAATTATATGATGGCATTTGTTAAAAACATAGTCCAGAATCATACTTTGAAACTCCAATCGAGATGGTCTGGCAAAACTAGGAATCTGTGTTTTAGCAAATGATCTTGCTGCAGATGGTCTGTCTCCTGCATGTTGAGAGATACTCAGCATCTGAAGAGTTCTCTCAGTCTATCGGGTCAGAGGTCAGACATCACTCTAAGCAGGGCTGTTGCACTCCAAATCTAGACAGAGGATGTTTCTCACATCTGGTTTAACCTGCTGGCAGATTTGAATTATTCTTGCACATGAATCTGAGCTCTCATGCAGAGATAGATCTAAATATTAGGATACCCCACGTCTTACACCAAACAAAGGTAAGATCAAATTAATAATTTTATTTTAGTTGTGGTGCTTTCCTTTGATGTTCATGACTTGGATACAGATTTAACATTTAATAGCTAATGTAGTGTTCAATTTTACTCAGTTCTTCTTATTTAGGAAGCTATGTTGGTTTTTGGTTTTAAGTTTAAATTCTCCCTACCCAAACCTTTATTTGAGATGTTTCTATGTATATTTCTTTCTTAGACTTACCATATTCTCTTCCAAATGAAAGCTTGTTTTCTTGGTAGAAAGAGAAAATAATTTTAAGTCAGACAAACTGAAGGACCACTAGTTGCCATAATTTATTGTAAGCAGGGGGGTTCCAAGTTCAAATGCCTTCAGAAGCTGTGTTGGAAGAGGGTTTGTGGAAAACATGAGTGTGAATCAGAAGGGAATGGTAGAATATAAAAACTGGCAAGTGTACAACCTGCCTAAAAGCATTTAAAAAATCAAAGGAAGCATCAAGTTCCTAAAACAAGGCAGGTCTTCAGACCAAATTCGCCTTGCTGGCCATCTGTCTATGTCCTTGATTTGAAGTCTTACTTTGTCAAATGGCAGTCTTATCTGAGTTTGTTACAATTTCATGGTGACACTATTTTACTAACACTGCAGTAGAATTTGGCATGCACATTAGGACAAAAATGACACAACTCAGAAGCTCTGGAGTATTATTGAGAAGAGCAAGAAAGGGAGGAAGGAACAGAGAGATAGAGAAGGAGATAGAGTGAGACAAGGGGGAGAGAGAGAGAATATGCAAATTATACCCAGTGCTTACTACCTACATGACTTTGTATATACTACCATTATTTTTCTTTGACCCTCTGTTTCATGTGTAAAATGAAAATAAAATATATTTCTCAGTAACTGCCTTAAATTTTAAATGAAATAATATTTGTAAAATTTTATACAATGCTTGTTACATAGTAGACACTAAATAAACAAAGTTTTAAAACTGATTTCATGTGGCAGAATTTACTAGGAAGTTTCTGAAAATGTCATAATTTTCTTACCAGTATTATATGCACTTAGTGATATAAAATGTGATGTAGAGATGTCTTTTCCTCTGCTCTTGACACAGTTCATGATGAGCACCTTGTCCAAGGCTAAGTTGGAAGTGTCTAAAGGAAATTTATCACGTCTGAGAACAAAAGTAGATTACACTCCTTGGCTGCTAAATTCAGTCACACTCTTCCTATATTTCCCCCCTCTTGCCCTGCTCCCTCTCTTTTTGTCAAATCCAGGGAAAACAGTCACCTCTTTTCTTGAGTTTTCTAAATAACAGCTCCACCCAGAAGCTATGGAGCAAAGTGCTGCTTTGGGGTCAAGTATAGGGTTGGTGGACATGGTGGAGTCTCTATAAACCAACAGCCGGAGGCATAGGAAGGGTGCACATCCTGTAATGTGCCACATAAAAGTGTTAGCATCAGCTTTCTCTGAAAGAGCAAAGTTTGAGTTCCTTCAGCCTTGAAAGGTTCCTGCAGCCTTGGAGCAGCTGCATATTTAAATGAGAAGTGAACAGATCTATTTCCCCCATCCTTTTTTTTTTTTAAAAAAAAAACAAATGCCCCATCCCCTGTCTCCTATACATGAGCTCTATGAAAGAACTGATCACTAATGAGACAGTAAAGAGGGCTGTGAAAAAGAGGTATTGCTGACTTATGATCCTCGATCCTCCAACCTCCAGCCACTGGTAATCACTATTTTACTCCTCATTTATATGACTTGGAACTTTTTTACACTCCACATATAAGTGAGATCATGTGGTGTTTGTCTTTCTCCAGTGTTCTCCAGGTTAATCATGTTGTTGTAAATGACAGTACTTTCTTTTTGTTCATTCATCTGATGACAAAAACTTAATTCTATATCTTGTGGATAACGTTGTAATGAAATGAACATGGCAATGCAGAGATCTCTTCAACATACCAATTTTATTTCCTTCAGGTATATATCCAGTAGTGGAATTGCTGGATCATGTGCTAGTTTTATTTTCACTTTTTGAGGAATGTTCATACTGTTTTCCAGGATATACTAATTCACATTCCCACCAACAATGTACAAAGACTCCTTTTTCTTCACATCGTCACCAAAAAGTGTTAGCATTCATCTTGTTGGTAGTTGCCATAATACCAGATATGAGACATTTTATTGTGACTTTAATTTACATGTCCCTGATAATTAGGAATGTTGAGCATTTTTTAAAAATACTTGTTGGCCATTTATATACCTTTTGAGAAATACTTATTCAGGTCCCTAACCCATTTTCAAATCAGGTTATTTGTTTTCTTATTATTGAGTTGTTTGAGTTCCTTATGTCTTGTGGATGCTACAATGCCAAGAACACACAATGGAGAAAGAATAGTCTCTTCAATAACGGGTATTGAGAAAACTGAATATACACATGCAGAAAAATGAAGTTAGACTTTCTTATCACATCATATACAAAAATCCACTCAAAATGGATTATGTGAGACCTGAAACTCTAAAACTATTATAAAAAACAGAAAAGAAAAGCTCCATGACATTGGTCTGAACAAAGATTTGTTTTGGATAGGACACCAAAAGCATTGGCAGCAAAAGCAAAAATAGACAAACGGAATTACACCAAACTACAAAGCTTCTGCACAGCCAAATTAAAAAAAAACACACACACACAAATAAAAATCAGTGTGAAGAGACACTACAGAATCAGAGAATATATTTTCAAAGCATACATCTGATAAGGGGTTAATACCTAAAATTTACAAGGAGATAAAGTTTAAAATCAAGAGAGGGGAATTGTGTTGGATTTGATTGGATATACTGCAATAGGCAGAATAAATTTTTAAAATTATTATTATACTTTAAGTACTGTAGTACATGTGCAGAACATGCAAATTTGTTGTATAGGTATACACGTGCTATGGTGGATTCCTCTCAGTGCTATTCCTCCCCTTTTCCCCCAACCCCTGACAGCCCCCAGTGTGTGAGGTTCCCTTCCCTGTGCCCATGTTTTTATTATTCAACTCCCATTTATGAGTAAGAACATGCAGTGTTTGTTTTTCTTTTCTTGTGTCAGTTTGCTGAAAATGATATTTTCCAGCTTCATCCATATCCCTGCAAAGGACACAAACAATTTTTATAGCTGCATAGTATTCCATGGTGTATATCTGTTACAATTTCTTTATCCAATCTATCATTGATGGTCATTTGGGTTGGTTTCAAGTCTTTGCTGTTGTGAATAGCGCTGCAATAAACATATGTGTGCATGTGTCTTTATTGCAGAATGATTTATAATCCTTTGGGTATATACCCAGTAATGGGATTGCTGGGTCAAATGGTATTTCTGGTTCTAGATTCCTGAGGAATTGCCACACTGTCTTCCACAATAGTTGAAGTAATTTACACCCCCACCAGCAGTGTAAAAGCATTCCTATTTCTCCACATCCTATCCAGCATCTGTTATTTCCTGACTTTTTAATGATCGCCATTCTAACTGGCATGGTATGTTATCCATTCACTTCTCTAATGAACAGCGATAATGAGCTGTTTTTCATATTTCTCAGCTGCATAAATGTCTTCTTTTGAAAAGTGTTCATATCCTTCACCCAATTTTTGATGAGATTGTTTGTTTTTCTTTTATAAATTTGTTTAACTTCCTTGTAGATTTTGGATATTAGCCCTTTGTCCGATGGACAGATTGCAAAAATTTTCTCCCATTCAATTCACTCATGATTTGACTCTCTGTTTGTCTATTATTGGTGTATAAGAATGGTTATAATTTTTGCACATTGATTTTTTTTTATCCTGAGATTTTACCGAGGTTGTTTATCAGTTTAAGGAGATTTTGGACTGAGATGATGGGTTTTTCTAAATATACAATCATTGCCTTTTCACTCTGATGACAGTTTCTTTAGCTATGCAGAAGCTCCTATTGTAATTAGATCCCATTTGTCAATTTTGGCTTTTGTTGCAACTCCTTTTGGTGTTTTAGTAATGAAGTCTTTACCCATACCTATGTCCTGACTGGTATTGCCTAGGTTTTCTTCTAGGGTTTTTATGGTTTTAAGGTTTTACATTTAAGCCTTTAATCCATATTGAATTAATATTTATATACAGCATAAGGAAGGGGTCCAGTTTCAGTTTTCTGCACATGGCTAGCCAGTTTCCCCAACACCATTCATTAAATAAGACATCCTTTCCCCATTGCTTGTTTTTGTCAGGTTTGTCAAAGATCAGATGGTTGTAGATGTGTGGCATTATTTCTGAGCCCTCCGTTCTGCTCCATTGGTCTATATATCTGTTTTGGTACCAGTACCATGTTGTTTTTGTTACTGTAGCCTTGTAGTATATGTAGTTCGAAGTCAGGTAGCATGATGCTTCCAGCTTTGTTGTTTTTGTTTAGGATTGTTTTGGCTATGCAGGCTATTTTTTGGTTCCATATAAAATTTAAGATGTTTTTTTCCAGTTCTGTGAAGAAAGTCAATGGTAGCTTGATGGAGATAGCATTGAATCTATAAATTACTTTGGGCAGTATGGCCATTTTCATGATATTGATTCTTCCCATCCATGAGCATGAAATGTTTTTCCATTCGTTTGTGCCCTCTCTTATTTCCTTGAGCAATTGTTTGTAGTTCTTGAAGAGGTCCTTCACATGCCTTGTAAGTTGCATTCCTACGTATTTTATTCTCTTTGTAGCAATTGCGAATGGGAGTTCACTCAAGATTTAGCTCTGTTTGTGTATTATTGGTGTATAGGAATGCTTGTGATTTTTGCACATTGATTTTGTATCCTGAGACTTTGCTGATGTTGCTTATCAGTTTAAGGAGATTTTGGGCTCAGATGATGGGGTTTTCTAAATATACAATCATGTCATCTTCATACAGAGATAATTTGACTTCCTCTCCTCCTATTTGAATACTCTTTATTTCTTTCTCTGGTCTAATTTTCCTGGCCAGAACTTCCAATACTATGTTGAATAGGAGTGGTGAGAGAAAGCGTCTTTGTTTTGTGTTGGTTTTCAAAGGGAATGCTTCCAGCTTGCGTCCATTCATTATGATATTGGCTGTGGGTTTGTCATAAATAGCACTTATTATTTTGAGATACCTTCCATCAATACCTACTTTATCAAGAGTTTTTTAGCGTGAAGGCATGTTAAATTTTATCAAATGCCTTTTCTTCATGTATTGATATAATCATGTGTTTTTTGTCATTGATTCTATTTGTGTGATGGATCACATTTGTTGATTTGTGTATGTTGAATCAGCCTTGCATCCCATATTGAAGCTGACTTGATCATGGTGGATAAGCTTTTTAATGTGCTGCTGGTTTTAATTTGCCAGTATTTTACTGAGGATTTTTGCATTGATGTTCGTCAGGAATATTGGCCTGAAGTTTTTTTTTTGTTGTTGTTGTTGTGTCTCTGCCAGGTTTGGTATCAGGATGATGCTGGCCTCATAAAATTAGTTAGGGAGGAGTCCCTCTTTTTCTGTTGTTTGAAATAGTTTCAGAAGAAATAGTACCAGCTTCTCTTTGCACCTCTGGTAGAATTTGGCTGTGAGTCCATCTGGTCTTTGTTTTTTTTTGTGAGGGGTTGATAAGGTATTAATTACTCCCTGAATTTCAGAACTTGTTTTTGGTCTATTTAGGGATTTGACTTCTTCCTGGTTTAGTCTTGGGAGGGTGCATGTGTCCAAGAATTTATCCATTTAATCTAGATTTTCTAGTTTATATGCATACAAGTTTTTATAGTATTCTTTGATGGTAATTTGTATTTTTGTAGGTTCAGTGGTGATATCCCTTTCATCATTTTTTATTGTGTCTATTTAATCCTTCTCTCTTTTATTCTTTATTAGTCTGGATAGTGGTCTATCTATTTTGTTAATCTTTTCAAAAATCAGCTCTTGGATTCTTTGATTTTGTTTGAAGGGTTTTTCATGTCTCTTCCTTCTTCAGTTCTGGTTTTATCTTAGTTATTTTTTTGTCCTCTGCTAGCTTTTGAATTTGTTGGCTTTTGCTTCTCTAGTTCTTTTAATTGTGATGTTAGGATGTTGATTTTAGATCATTTCCACTTTCTCCTCTGAGCATTTAGTGCTATAAATTTTCCTGTAAACACTGCTTTAGCTGTGTCTCAGAGATTCTGATACATTGTGTCTTTGTTCTCATTGGTTTCAAAGGACTTATTTATTTCTCCCTTAATTTTGATATTTACCCAGAAGTCATCAGGAGCAGTTTGTTCAGTTTCCATGCAGTTGTGTGGTTTTCAGTGAGTTTCCTAATCCTGAGTTCTAATTTGATTGCACTGTGTTCTGAGAGACTGTTAAAATTTCCATGCTTTCACATTTGCTGAAGAGTGTTTTACTTCCAGTTATGTGGGTGATTTTAGAATAAGTGCTATGTGTTGCTGACAAGAATGTAAATTCTATTGATTTGCAGTGGAGAGTTCTGTAGAAATCTATCTGTAGATATCTATTAGTAGATATCTATCTGTAGGTATCTATTAGTAGATATCTGTAGTGCAAGTCTTGAATATCCTTGTTAATTTTCTGTTTCATTGATCTGTCTAATATTGACAGTTGAGTGCCAAAGTCTCCCATTATTATTGTGTGGCAGTCTATGTCTCTTTGTAGGTCGTTAAGAACTTGCTTTATATATCTGGGTGCTTCTGTATTGGGTGCATATATATTTAGGATCCTTAGCTCTTCTTGTTGCCTATATCCCTTTACTAAATATGTAATGGCCTTCTTTGTCTTCTTTGATCTTTGTTGGTTTAAAGTCTGTTTTGTCAGAGACTAGGATTACAGCCCCTACTTTTTTCCACTTTCCATTTGCTTAGTAAATCTTCCTCCATCCCTTTATTTTGAGCCTATGCATGTCTTTGCATGTGAGATAGGTCTCCTGAATAGAGCACACTGATGGGTCTTGACTCTTTGTCCAATTTGCCAGTCTGTGTCTTTTGATTGGGGCTTTTAGACCATTTATATTTAAGGCTAATATTTTTAGGTGTGAATTTGATCCTGTCATGGTTCTAGATGGTTGTTTTGCTCATTAGTTGATGCAATTTCTTCATAGTGTTGATGGTCCTTACATTTTGGTTTGTTTTTATAGTGGCTGATACTCGCTTTTCCTTTTTATATTTGCCGCTTTTTTCAGGAGCTCTTGGAAGGCAGGCCTGGTGGTGACAAAATCCCTTGGTATTTGCTTGTGTGTAAAGGATTTTCTCCTTCACTTATGAAATGAAGTTTGACTGGATATGAAATTCTGGGTTAAAAATTGTTTTCTTTAAGAATGTTGAATATTGGCATCCACTCTCTCCTGGCTTGTATGGTTTCTGCTGAGAGATCCACTGTTAGTGAAATGGGCTTCCCTTTGTGGGCAACCTGATCTTTCTCTCTGGCTGTGCTTAACATTTTTTCCTTCATTTCAACCTTGGTGAGTCTGACAATTTTGTATCTTGGGGCTGCTCTTCTCAAGCAGTATCTTTGGGGTGTTCTCTGGGTTTCCTGAATTTGAATGTTGGCCTGTCTTGCTAGGTTGGGGAAGTTCTCCTGGATAATATCCTGAAGTGTGTTTTCCAACTTGGTTCCATTATCCCTGTCACTTTCAGGTACACCAATCAAATGTAGGATTGGTTTTTTCACATAGTTTCATATTTCTTGAAGGCTTTGTTCATTCCTTTTCATTCTTTTTTTCTCTAATCTTGTCTTTATTCTTTATTTCATTAAGTTGCTCTTCAATCTCTGATATCCTTTCTTCTGCTTGGTTGATTTGGCTATTGATACTTGTGTATACTTCATGAAGTTTTTTGCTATATTTTTTAGCTTCATCACATCATTTATGTTTTCCTCTAAACTGGTTATTCTAGTTAACAATTCCTTTAACTTTTCATCAAGGTTCTTTGAGTCCTTGCATTGGGTTAGAACATGCTCCTTTAGCTCAGAGGAGTTTGTTATTACACACCTTCTGAATCCTGCTTTTGTCATTTTGTCAAATTCATTCTCTGTCCAGTTTTGTTCCCTTGCTGGTGAGGAGTTGTGATCCTTTGGAGGAGAAGGAGGTTTTTGGAATTTTCAGCATTTTTGTGCTGGTTTTTCCTCATATTCGTGGATTTGTCTATTTTGGTCTTTGCCATTGGTGATCTTCTGATTGAGTTTTCACATGGTCGTCCTTTTTGCTGATGTTCATGCTGTTGCTTTCTGTTTGTTAGTTTTCTTCTAACATCAGGTCCCTCTACTACAGGTCTACGGGTCTGCTGGAGTTTTCTGGAGGTCCACTCCAAACTGTTTGCCTGTGTATCACCAGTGGAGCCTGCAGAACAGCAAAGATTGCTGTCTGCTCCTTCTTCTGGAAGCTTTGTCCCAGATGGGCACTTGCTAGATGCCAGCGGGAGGTCTCCTGTATGAGATATCTATCAAGCCCTGCTGGGTGGTGTCTCTCTGTCAGGAGGCACGAGGGTCAGGGGCTCACTTGAGGAGGCAGTCTGTCTCTTAACAGAACTTGTGTGCTATTCTGGGAGATCCACTGTTCTCTTCCAAGCTGGCAGGCATAAACATTTAAGTGTGCTGAAGCTGCACCCACAGCTACCCTTTCCTCCAGGTGCTGTGTACCAGGGAGATGGGAGTTCTATCTATAAGCTCATGACTGGGGCTGCTGCTTTTCTTTCAGAGATGCCTTGCCCCTGAGAGGAGAAATCTAGAGAGGCAGTCTGGCTACAGTGGCTTTTTTGGTGCTGTGGTGGGCTCTGCCCTGTTGGAATTTCATAGTGGCTTTGTTTACACTGTAAGGGGAAAATCGCCTACTCAAGCCTCAGTAATGGCATGTGCCCCTCCCCCCACCAAACTCAAGCATGCTAGGTCTACTTCACACTGCTGTGCTGGCAGTGAGAATTTCAAGCCAGTGGATCTTAGCTTACTGGGCTCTGTTGAGATGGGAATCCACTGAGCAGGACCACTTGGCTCCCTGGCTTCAGCCCCCTTTTCAGGGTAATAAATGCTTCTTTCTTGCTGGGTCTAGGCACCACTGGGGTACAAAATAAAACTCCTACATCTAGCTTTGTTTCTGCTGAAATGGCCAAGAAATTTTGTGCTTGAAACTCAGGGACCTGCTGGTATAGGCCCAAGAGGGAATCTCCTAGTCTGTGGGGTGTGAAGACCATGGGGAATGCATAGTATCTAGGCTGGATAGCACTGTCATTCATGTCAAAGTCCCTCATGGTTTCCCTTGGCTAGAGAAGGGAGTTTCTTGACTCCTTGTGCTTCCCAGATGAGGCAACACCTGACCCTGCTTCTGCTTGCCCTCTGTAAGCTGCACCCACTGCCTAATCAGTCCCAGTTAGATGAACCAGGTACCTCAGTTGGAAATGCAGAAATCATACACCTTCTGCATTGGTCTCGCTGGGAGCTGCAGACCAGAGCTGTTTCTATTTGTCCATCTTGCCCAGGAATGTTTTTTCAGGATTTTGGAGATCGGTTCTAATGAAAAGTTATTTGTATATTCACCAAAATGCAAATGAAAGTATTAATAACTAGAGAAGTTCTCACATCACTAGCCAGATCCTAAATTAATGAGCTGGATAATTCACTACTTTTAGTAGACTTTCATACTATAATAATCTAAATTGATTACTTCTAGCTTTTGGCATTGACAAATCAATTACATTCATTTTGTAATCTCTGCAAGAGTTATTCTTAGATTCCCTTATAATTTGTTAAATGAAGAGAATAATGGTAGTTTTTTTCTTTTGTTTCCAATCAAGTAAACTTAACATATTTTCATATATACCATAAATTGATATAAACTTACAAATAGCTGTTTTTACAAAACTCATTGTATGGAACCCTACTAAGAGTCCAGCAAAAAGACTTTTAAAGCTTAGGATGTTTTTAAGCATTTTTTCCCCAAGTCCTGTAATTTACTATAATCTGGAGTTTGCCTAATCACAGTTTGAGGACTAAATCTAGCTCAGCACATAGTTTTGTAAATAAAGTCATACTGGATTTCAGCTGTGCTCATTTGTCTATCTGTTGTCAGTGGCTATTTTTGTACTACAGTAAGAGTTGAGTGGTTGTGACATAAACGACATGGCCTGTAAAGTTTAAATTATTTACTACCTAGCCCTTTGAGAAAAAGTATGTCAACACTGACAAGTCACAAAAACAAGCAAGGAGAACTATTTATTTATTTATTTATAGAAATTTATGGGATATATGTGAAATGTTGCTACATACATGAAATGCACAGTGATCCAGCCAGGGTATTAAGGATGTTTGTCTCCTGAGTACAATATGTTTTTGTTAACTATAGTTACTCTACGGTGCAATCATACATTAAATTTATTCCTTCTATCAAACTGTACATTTGTACCTTTTAACTCCCTTGCCTTCATCCGCCCGTCTCCCCACTCACTCACCTTTCACAGTTTTTGTTCTCTACCTTTCCTCTCTACCACTGTGTGATCAAATTTTTTAGCTCCCACATATAAGTGGGAACATTTGATACTTGTCTTTTTGGGCCCGACTTATTTTGCTTAAGATAATGACCTTAATTTCCTTCCATATTGCTGCAAATTACATGACTTC
>CM052650.1:149999798-150021381 GCA_028533165.1 Leontopithecus rosalia | reverse complement strand
GACAATGGAGTGTTAAAGTCTCCCACTATTATTGTGTGGGAATCTAAGTCTCTTTGTAAATCATTAAGAACTTGCCTTATGTATCTAGGTGTTCCTGTATTGGGTCCATATATATTTAGGATAGTTAGTTCTTGTTATATCGATCCTTTCACCATTATGTAATGTCCTTCTTTGTCTCTTTTGATCTTTGTTGCTTTAAAGTCTATTTTATCATAGATGAGAATTGCAATTCCTGCTTTTTTTTGCTCTCCATTTGCTTGGTAAATCTTCCTCCATCCCTTTATTTTGAGCCTTTGTGTATCCTTGCATGTGAGATGAATTTCCTGGATACAGCACACTGATGGGTTTTGGTTTTTTATCCAATTTGTCTGTCTGTGTCTTTTGATTGGTGCCTTTAGCCCATTTACATTTAGGGTTAATATTGTTATGTGTGAATTTAATACTGCCATTTTGATGCTAGCTGGCTGTTTTGCCTGTTAGTTGATGCAGATTCTTCATTTTGTTGATGCCTTTTAGCATTTGGTATGTTTTTGGAATGGCTGGTACCTGTTTGTTCCTTTCTATGTGTAGTGTCTTTTTCAGGAGCTCTTGTTAAGCAGGCCTGGTGCTGACAAAATCTCTGAGTACTTGCTTGTTTGCAAAGGATTTTATTTTTCCTTCACTTATGAAGCTCAGTTTGGCTGGATATGAAATTCTGGGTTGAAAGTTCTTTTCTTTAAGGATGTTGAATATTGGCCCCCACTCTCTTCTGGCTTGTAGAGTTTTTGCCAAGAGATCTGCTATGAGTCTGATGGGCTTGCCTTTGTGTGTAACCCGAGCTTTCTCTCTGGCTGCCCATAGTATTTTCTCCTTCATTTCAACCCTGGTCAATCTGACGATATTGTGCCTTGGGCTTGCTCTTCTTGAGGAAAATCTTTGTGGTGTTCTCTGTATTTCCTAGACTTGAATATTGGCCTGCCTTGCTAGGTTGGTGAAATTTTCCTGGATAATATCCTGAAGAGTATTTTCCAGCTTGGATTCATTCTCTTCATCACATTCAGGTACACCTATCCAACATAAATTTGGTTTTTACACACAGTCCTATATTTCTTGAAGAGTATTTCATTCCTTTTTGTGCTTTTTTCTCTAATCTTGCCTTCTCATTTTATTTCGTTGAGTTCATCTTCAACCTCTGATATCCTTTCTTCTTCTAGGTCAATTTGGCTGTTTACACTTGTGCATGCTTCATGAAGTTCTCATGTTATGTTTTCAGCCCCATCAATTCACTCATATTCCTCTGTATGTTGTCCATTCTTGTTATCATTTTCTGAAATCTTTTTTCAAGGTTCTTGGTTTCTTTGCATTGAGTCAGAACATTTTTTTTAGCTCATGGAATTTTCTCATTACCCACCTTCTGAAGTGTGATTCTGTCATTTCATCACACTCATTCTCCATCCAGCTTTGTGTCCTTGCTCGTGAGCAGTTGTGATCCCTTGTAGGAGGAGAGGTGATCTGGTTTCGAATGTTTTCCTCCTTTTTGCACTGGTTTCTTCCTATCTTTGTCGATTTATCCACCTGTCATCTGTGTAGTTGCTGATTTTCAGATTGGGTCTCTAAGTGGACGTCCAGATTGTTGATGATGAAGTTATCTCTGTTTCTTGTCTTTTCTTTTAACCGTCTGGCCCCTCTGCTGTAGCACTACTTAAGTTTACTCCAGGTCCTGCTTGCCTTGGGATCACCTGCAGCAGCTTTAGAACAGAAGGGGTTGCTACCAGTTTCTTCTTCTTCTATACTTGTACCAGAATGATGGCTGCCAAATGTCAGTCTGAGCAGTCCATTGTGAGGTGACTCTTTGGATATATGGGGGTCAGGGAGCAGCTTGAGGAGAGTGGACAGACTGGTCCTTTATAGAGCTCAAGTTCTGAGTTGTGAGCTCTGTTGTTCATTCAGAGCTGTTTGGCAGGTACGTTTCAGTCTGCTGCAGCAGAACTCATAAACATTCTTTTTTTTTTTCTCCAAGTGCTCTGTCCTGGGAGTTAGGGCTTTATTTATAAGTTTCCCTTGTGCTGCTGCCCTTTTTAAGGGCTGCCCTTCCCAGCAAGGAGGTAGCCTAGTCACTGTCTGCCTGCAGAGGCTTTGCTGAGCTGCTGCAGGCTCTGCCCTGCTGCTGTGTGCACTTCCGGCAGTCCTGTTTATATGGGTGTGGTTAGAACTACCTTGACTGTGGTGGCCTGCCTCCTTAATGGCAGACTCTCTCTGTTATGGTGGGTTGCCTTGTCAATGGCAGGCTGCCTCAGCAGTGGCAGACCTCCCTCATAGGGGTGGAGTGCCTCAGTAATGGCAAACGCCCCTCTCCCACCAAGCTGGACCATCCCGGTTTCAGCTGTGCTTGCTGTGAAACTCTTAACCCCGAGTGTTTCCAGTTGCTTTTTTTTGGTTTGTTTGTTTTTGTGGGGGTGGGACCTGCCGAGCCTGATCACCTGGCTCCCTGCCTCAGAGCCCATGTTTTTTAAGTTAAATGGTTGACTCTCTCTCATGTGTTCCAGTGGCCTGCTGAAAGGGAACCAGCATCTGTGTGATTTCTCATGTGGTGACCCACTGCGCTGGCTGAAACGATGGTGCTGAAATTCGTGGTGCTTTTTTGGCTTGGGAATCTTCTGGCCTGGCTCTCTGTTTCAGTCCTATTTAATCAGATGGGTGGGCTAATCTGCCTTCCTGGAGCTCCAATTGCTAGCTTAAAAGGGCAACTAGACCAGTGTATTTTGTACAGAGAGCAACTGCGCTGGGGCACTGGCAGAACAGCCGTGCTGGCCAAAACAGCCACTCTGGCGACATGTGTGGCTCCTCTGCCTGGGAATCTTCTGGTCTGTGGGCAATAAAAATCTGTCTGGACATGTGGCATCCACTCACCCTCTGCACTTTCACTGGGAGCTGCAATTCTGAGCTGTTCCTACATGGCCATCTTGCTCTACCTCCTAATTTTTTTACTGTTTTTGATTTAATGTTAGTTTTATCTGACATACAAGTGGAGCTACTCCTGCTTGCTTTTGGTTTCCACTTGCATAGAATATCTTGTTCTATCACTTTGTTTTCAGTCTGCATGTGTCTTTACTGTTAAGGTGAGTTTCTTATAAGCCGTATATACTTGAACAATTTTTGTAATTTCTTCATCTATTATGTCTTTTAAGTAGAAAATTTACTCCATTTATATTCAGGGTTATTGATATTTGAGACTCTGCTCCTTTCTTATTGTTCCTGTTTTCTGGTTATTCCATGCACTATTTGCTCTTTTTGTTTTTCAGTTTATTATTGTGGTTTGGTGGACTTCTGTAGTAGAATCATCTGATCACCTTTTCTTCTCTCTGTGGGTGCTTTACCAGTGAGTTTCATACTTTCATGTGATTATGTGATGGTAAATGTCATCCTTTCACTTCCAGGTTTAGGACTCCTTGAGCATTTCTTGTTGGACCAGTATAGTGAAAATAAATTCCCTCAGCATTTGCTTCTCTGGAAAAGTAGATTTTTTTTTTCCCATTTAGAAAGAATAATTTTGCTGAATATGGTATTTGTAGCTATTAGCTTTGATATTTTTTTTCTTTCAGTACTGGATATATCATCCCATTCTCTTCTGGTTTATGAAGCATCTGCTGAAAAAATCCACTGTTTCCTGATGTAGTTTCCTTTACAAATGACTAGATGCTTTTCATTTGCTGGTTTTAGAATTCATTATTTATCATTGACTTTAGAAAATCTAATTGTAACGTGCCATGGAGAAGTCCTTTTTGCATTTTATCTGCCGGGGAATCTCTGAACTTCCTATATCCAAATGTCTAAAACACTTGTTTGACTTGGAAAGTTTTCATCTTTTAATTTGCTAAATAGATTTTCTAATACTTCATTTTCTCTTTGCTCTCATGGATACCAATAATTCAAATATTCTTTTGCTTACATTACCCTAAATGTCATAAAGGTTTTGCTCATTCTTTTGTCTTCATTTTTCTTTATTGTTCTCTAGATGGATGATTTCAAAACATCCTGTCTTCAAGTTCTGAGGTTCTTTCTTCTGCTTAATCTAGTCTATCATTGAAGTTGTGTGTGTGTGTGTGTGTGTGTGTGTGTGTGTGTGTGTGTGTTTCTTTTAAAATAAATTATTCAGTTCCAGAATTTCTATTTGATTCTTTTTAAAAAATCTATCTCTTTGCTAATTTTTTCATTTATATTCTAAATTGTTTTCCTGATTTACCTGTTTTTTTTTTTCAGAATTATTTTGTATCTCATTGAGCTTATTTTAAGTCAATATTTTGAATTATTTTTCTTGGACTTAAAAGTTTCTTTCTGGTTAAGATATATTGCTGGAGAATGATTGTGTTCCTTTGGAGGTGTCATATTTTCTTGCCTTTTTTTGTTTCCTGTGTCCTTACTTTGCCATTTGTGAATCTGCTGTAACAGTCACTTCTTCCTATTTTTGAATTTACATTCATAGGGGAAGCCCTTTTCCTGAATCTATGGATATAATATTGGTTGGGCAGGCCACTTTCACTTTGATTCTGGTATATGCAGTAGTGTAGAGTGTAATCTCTGCAGGATTTTGAGGGATATAAGCACCATCAGGGGTATCTATGATTTTCTTAGAGGGTTAGGGTGTGGTTAATTGTAGAGACTATGGTGAAGTTGTGCTGAGGACAGAGATGCCGGGTGGGTCAGTCTTTAGTTCCCAATGGTGGTACAGTGGACTAAGCATGCTTGTCCTCATGCCTCATGGGAGTTTTTATTGTCTCACTGTTAGTAGTTACCATTGGGCAGATTCTTGGGTCCCCAGGTGGCTTGCTCCAATGCCAATTATAGCAGCCATGGACCAGCTAAGTGGGTGTGAGTTCTCTGGCCTTAGGAAGGCAGCATGGTGTGGGCAATGAGAGTAGCAGTGGCAGGATAATTCTCTGGGTCCCAAGTGAGGTACGATGACGTTGACAGTGACTGCAATTAACTGAGTGGGCAAGTCTCCAGGCCTATGGATGGTGCTTACAGGTAATTTTCAGCTGGGATGGTAATAGCTGGGAGTTTAGGCCTAACCTTGGGCTTCTGGGAGGGGTGTTCAAGTGCTCAACATGGTAGATTGAGTTGAACAATCCCTAGGAGCCCAGGCTATGTGTTCTATCTAAGAGGAGAATAAAGATGGGCTTGGCAGGCTTATGCTCAGATCACCATTCCTGCCACCCCAGTGGTGAGACTGGGCACCCACCCTGGTGGGCAGGTATAGGGTAATACTCAAGTCACAAGCAGAGTGCTCTAGTGAGGGGCAGTAGCAGCTGTGCTGAGGCCCTGCCACTGGGGAGAGTGGGGCTGGCCTCAGTGGCCATAGCCCAGGCCAGCAAGTGGGGAAGGCATATCCCTCTCATGCTCTAGTGCCAGTGGCACTTGCCCCTTAGCCCTGGTGGTGATACCTCATTCATATCTTGTGCCTCAGCCCCAGCTGCTGGAGCTCTTGCCTAACTTACAACTGAGTTCCAGTGGCAACTTGTGCTGGCATCACAGTCTCTGTCCCAGAAATGCTTGCTTCCCATCATCAGCAGCTGTAGCTCACATTTCACATGCTTCTCAATCTCAACTGCTTGACTGCTCCAAGATAATGCCCCAATTTCAGCAGCAACAACCCACATTTCTATAATACCTCAACTCCCACACCTCTGTTCTCCAGTGCAGTCTGCAAAAGGCTAGGTTTGAAAGTGGTGCCCTGCTGTGGCCACATTAGGTCTCAGAAAGGTCTTAGAAAGGGTGTGAGACTTGGCCTGACCTTCCTTCCTGGAGCACTTCTATCCAAGGCCTTCTAGAAGCTTCCTGTGTTAGTTTCATGGGTTGGGAGGCATGGGCGGGCTCTTTTATGGCCAGGATTGCATGATTCTATGGTGGGAATGTGGGGTCCTAAGATGTTTCTCACTTACCCTTTCCTCACTTTGTGGAGTCACTCCAGAAAATTGTTACTCAGTCGAAATGAGACAGATAGCCAACTTCAAGATTTGAGGTACATTCTCCTTGTATTAAACCAAGTGGCAAAATCAAGGTGACCAAATTGAGAAGAAAATGTCCCTTCCATCAAACCCCACTTATTTTTAAAAACTTAATTTTTCAGATTAAAAAATCACAAATATTGTGTCATAGATATGATCAGCAGGTAACAGAAAAAACACAGTAACAAGGACAAAAGACATTTGAGTAGTCAAATGTTTGGCACTTTGAATATTTCGAAACATCTGGCTTTGCAAGTCATTTTCCTTGATTTGATATGACTTCAGTCCCCATGCACCTAAGTGCAACCAGAGACATATTGAATGAGTATGTACAGATACATTGTTGCTGGGCATGCAAAAGGCTAAAGTTGAGCAAGTTTGAGTAGACAGTAGCTGGAATTTGCAGCTAAAACAACTTGGCCTGAGACTGTCATGGTCAAAATTTACAGTTCTTAAAATGTAATTCCCGAAAGAACTTACTCTTTATCAAGAAGTCAAAGTAGAAGTTAGGCTAACCACTCTTCTGTTCCATTTAGAGATTCCACCCAATATAATTTCTTACTAACCATGTGCCATATTGTCTATCTTACAAGGCAGCCTCGAACTCACGTTCTAACTATAAGATGAGCTTGGCCAGGTGTGGTGGCGCAAGCCTGTAATCCCAGCACTTTGGGAGGCTGAGGCGGGTGGATCACGAGGTTGAGATATCGAGACCAACCTGGTCAACATGGTGAAACTCCGTCTCTACTAAAAACACAAAAAATTAGCTGGTCATGGTGGCGCGTGCCTGTAATCCCAGCTACTCAGGAGGCTGAGGCAGGAGAATTGCCTGAACCCAGGAGGCGGAGGTTGCGGTGAGCCAAGATCGCGCCATTGCACTCCAGCCTGGGCAACAAGATTGAAACTCCGTTTCAGGAAAAAAAAAAAAAAAAAAAAAAAGATGAGCTTGTGATTTCAGGGTAAAATGCAGGCAGGAATGCTTGACATTGGCACTATCCACTTAGTTCCAACTGATCACGGGCTATTACATAATTTGGTGTGTATTTGCACACTCTTTTAAGTGCATTAAAACCTCACTGACACTAGCATTATTATTAAAACAATTCACTGAAGAGAGAGAGTTCTAACCAAATGCATTTCTTCTTTCATTTCAAATAAACTGACCTTGGTAAAATGTGTTAAAATTACTGGTTAATCTTAGTGGCTTCAGGGTCAGTTTTACAATGTTTCTGTGTAGTGTAGCATCTGCAATTATGTGAAAGATTCCAACTTTGAAAATAAGTAACCAATTACATCCAAGAGGAGAAATAGAGCCAAACCTTGGCAGCAGTTCTGTTGATCACTTCCTTAATAAGACGTTTTAAACCCATTTTATTATTTTTTTAATGGAAATACTGACAGCTTGTGTACTTTTGTTTGGCACTTATAGTAGGAGCAAAGAGAATTTATTAAAGAATGAAGATTTTTTCATTTTCTTAAAAGGAGCAGGTGTTAACTTAGGCTTCCAAAATTATTTGGAAAATGGAAATGTCCTATGAAAATTCAGAGTCCTGAAAAATTACAGTATAATAATTTTATATCTAGTTGACCCAAGTTTCGAACTTCTAATGCCTTGGAGGTGCACTGTAAAGGTACTGGGTTAGAAAGCAGGAAATCTTCAGTTTTGTTTCGGGTCCCACATTATCTATCTTTATGACTTGAAACAAATAGCTTTGCCCCTCTGAATCTCAAATCAATCATTTGTTGATTGTGAAGATCCCTTTCAAGTGTAAAGTGGTACATCTGAATTTTCATTTAAATTAAGTAAGTGTGGGATTTGAAAAATAGAAATCTGGTGTCATCTCTGTACATCTTCTACAATGCAAAACAAGAAAGAGGCAATCAATCTGTAATTTTATTAGTCTCCTGGTTAGTGACTAATCATATAAAATTATTGGGCCAATGAAAAAATTAGTAAAGTCTCTAATCTGATATTAGAAACTTTGTCACCATTTAATATCAATTAATTAACTTTTAATTTAATGAGTACATAGTCTCAATACTTATGGGTTATATGGGATAATTTGACACAAGCATGTGTAATAATCACAATAATGTAATTCACATATTAGGGTGAATCAAATATACATCACCTAAAGCATTTATCCTCTGTGTCACAAACAATGTCATAAAAGTATAGAACACTTCACACATTTGCACGTCATCCTTGCACAGGGAACATGCTAATCTTCTCTGTATGTTTCAGTTTTAACCTAAGTGCTGCTGAAGTGAGGACTCCACAATTTTAATTGTTCATTTCCACTGAAAATATTTTCAAGGCAACTGCATAGGCAGCAGCATGGAGGAGATCAGGAATAGACATTATTATTAACCGTTAGAATAGAATGGCTAAGAACCTTCATTGATGAATCTTATTTCTATGTCTTATGATAGCTAAATCTGCAGCTCATGTCAGATTTATTGATACATGCTTCAAGGTAACTAAATTATTTACAAATAATGTAATAATTTTTTCAACTGCCAACCACTTTTAAAAAGAAGAAATATACTTCTGTGTAAACTAGCATTAAGTTTTTTTTGGTTTAAAGATATATTTTTCTCAAACCGAGCAAATTTAAAAAAATCTATAATTGTCTTTTCTAGTTGATGAAATCAATTCTTCCAAGTATAACATCAGCTGTGAATCTATCCAAAATAGTGAGCTGATAGTCTCAAATAAGTTTCTTGGGTCAATTTACCACTGCAAGCCACTATACTGTTACATAAAGGCAGAACAGACTAACCATAGTTAAGTGTTTCCAATTTATTCTTGTTCTTCCTGCCCATTTCATTTACCTTTTGATGCCTTTTATCTCCCAGCAACATGCAAACCTATAAGGCAGAGAATGTGGTAGATATTTCTTGAGTAGCTTGTCAGGTTCACTTTTGAAGAAAAACTTAAAAACAGCTATGCCTTATTGGTATGCAACTATGTCAGCCTGAGTGGTTTTAATTTTTTTCTTTTACTACTGAATACCAACAAAAGTATCTGGTGCTATTAGCAACAAATTATGCTGCCCATAACTTATAATTAGAAGAATGTTAGCATTTTCACTCACTGCTTCTAACAAAAATATTTTATTCTTAGGTTTTTAGTCTAACAATATTGAATTTAGGATGGTATAATTGGAATACGGTGACATGTTTGCTTTTCAAAAACTCCTCATTTTAAAAATATTCCCTAGATAAAATTTTCTGCATAGTTTCCAGTAATTCATGCCTATGACCCCATGTAAGCTTTCCTTAGCTGGGAAATTCAGAGTTTAAAATGATTTTCACTATAGAAATTTATATAGTTAAATCTTGTTGTCCTGTTGAAGTTCAATGATAATTAGAAATCTAATTAGTACAGTCTTTTCTTGGTATAATATGCATGCCTATGACAAACTAGTGATGCAAACCACTGTTTTAATATCATATGTTGACTTTTATATAGAAATAAAAAATGCATTTTTCCTGATGTTTATTTGTATGTGATTCTCAGCATTAGATCAGTTTCAAATATGACTGTAGTCATTCGTGATTTTTCCTACAGGGAGCTTAACAGCTTGAATTAACAAGCTTTAATGTAAGCACCACAATAATGACTAAAATATTGTTTCATCCAGACTCATAGAGGAAATATATGTATATATATTATATATATAATATATATTTGTGAAATATATATGTGAAATATGTACATATATTTGTGAAATATGTATTTCTGAACTAATATCTGAGTCATTTAGAGCAATAATAATTATTCTTTTATTAGTTAATAATCTGTAGCTCACATTCAGTCCTAACTCTCTGCAGTGAACTGCTTGCTCAGCAGATGGGTTTTGAATAACTTAGATTCCTGAGTCCATGTCTGTGTCACTAGCTCCTTCCTGCTCATGGGCCTTTTGAATAGCTACTTACCCAGGGAGAAAAGATGTAAAATCCGCTTTGGATATTTGTCCAACAATAACTAAGAGCAGAAGAATCAGCAGCATTTAGACTATCCACAAAAGCCAACCCAAAATAACATTCTCCTTAGTTTCCAGATGTTTTTCAGTTTTTAACTTTAAGTGATGTCCTCCACAGTCCCAGCAGGTTTTCAGGAGGCTAAACAGGAGTCATGGCCCCATTCAAATATCCCCCTTAATAGTATTTCTGCAGGTCAGAAGACTCTAGTTTACTTATCTCCTCCTTTCATCCTGTGTCTCTTCCACACTTGTGCAAACAAAACATCCCTGAAGAGATGCTACACAGAATTTCCTCAGGAAATGGCGGTGGTTTGGTCAAGCATTTGGCAGCCTATGCTTAGTGACCCTGCTCACCAGGGCACTTAAAGAGAAAGTATCCTGCTATGTGACAAAGAAAAAGACTTGGAGCTAAAGGGCCTGTGACGGTGGTCTTTGGAGTCAAACTACAACAACCCACTTTAGCTAAAATTTCAGACACTAGAAAATAGAACTGCTTTTTAAAACTAAGAATTGAACCACAGTATCTGTAAACTATGACCATTTAAGCGATCCATCACCGTTACACTCCTTATGGAGTCTGGTGATGTACTAAATGTGAGTATTAAAAAAAAAAAATCTTCTGAAACTCTTTCTTGACTTAGTGCCCAGGCGCAATGTGGATAGACGGGAGACATCCCATAGCCTCTCAGCCATGCCATATTGGAATTGGTTTTTGCTAGTTTGCCCAGTCTTCCTTCAACTTCTCATGTTTTGTCCAGATTCTGTTGACTTCAAAGAGAGTTTCATATAAAGCAAGATGAAAATGGCAGGGTTGCGGGGGGCTGTGAATTTCAAATTGAACCCTGCAGAACAAAATATTTTTAGCAAGACACAAGATAATGGACTTTTTTTTTCATTTGAGAAGAATGATATTTTTCTTCTTTGTTTATTCTTACCAACATAAAGCACAATCTCTGCTCCTACAGTGAAGAGTCTTGAATATGTCTTTTTTCTAAATAAGCTTAGTGAAAGGTTGTGGTTTCCCTAGCAACAGATGACTTCTTTCTATATTTTTCTCTTTGGGGAAAAAACATACTTTGGCTTTATAAAGAGCCTTTCATTTTGGGTATCAAAGCATTTTATGGCCAAATTGTCACCCTGCCTCAGCAAAGCAGATGAATAACACCCTCCCCGCTTTATAGATGGGGGAGGAAAATGGCAGCTGGAACTAACAGCTGCAGTGGGAATCATATGCTGCCTTGTGAGATCTTTGCCAAGGGAGGATGGCAGAAACACCCTAAGGTAACTCACAATAATTTATGCCTCTGTATGATTCCCTCTCCTTGAGTGTAGGTGGAACCTGTGGCTTGCTTCTAACAAATAGAATACAGCAAAGGTGGTAAAATGTCATGCCTTTGCTTAGGTTGCATTACATAAAACTCCATCATAGGACACTGGAGTGGGGGATTCCTGCTGCCTTTCAAAAGACCAATAGCCATGTTGTGAACACCTATGTAAAGGGCCATGCAGAGGCCTTTTGGAAATGATAGCAACGTTCAGCCAACAGCCAATAAGAAGCTGGGGATCAGCACTATAGCTGCAAGGAAACTAGTTTTTCCTACAGCTTGGAAGAGAATATCAAGCACCAGAAAGGAACAAAGGCAAGCTGACAGCCTGCTTGCAGATTTTAAGACTCTGAGCAATAGTGCCAGATAAGCCATAGGATGTCTCCTGACCAATGGAAACTATAAGATAATAAATATTTAAGCCACTAAGATTGTTAAGCAGCAGTAGATAACTAGTAAGGGGGTTATACAAATGGATAATTGTTAAACTGACTAGAGAGAAGTTCGAAGACAATAAAAAGGAGGGTAATAAGGATAAAGACTTGGAAGACAGATCCACATAGGATAATATTCAGATTTGGCACTTAGTAGCTTACCTTCTTTAAACCACAATTCCTTCATTTACAGAATGGAGATAATACCCACCTCTGCAAGCTATGATAAAGATGAAAAATTATGGCTCTAAAAGTATCTGGCATTATACCTGTCACATAGTATGTGTGCAGTAAATGATAGCTAGCAGTAGATATAGTTGTAACATAAAAAGAGTTTTGACCCTATTTCTAGAGCTCTTGTAATTGCAACATGAACAGAGGGCATTTGTAAAGCTAATTCACTTGAGCAGTTCAATAAAGCATCTCACCTTTCACCCCATTAGGAGTTCACAGTACCTGGAGCAAAGGTGGTAGAATTGACAGGCTTAATCTATTTGGAATCTTGGCAGTAGAAAGCCCCCTGCTTGCATGGTGGCTTCTCTTGTGTTCTGTTTATTTTATTCTATTTTAAGGGATACATTGAGGACATTACCTAGGATCACAATATTGTGAGGCATCTGGATACTAGAGAATGAGCCATTGCTGGCCACTTATCCTGAGATATACCCAAGTGGGTTATCCATCCATAGAAGTTCCTGTGAGGAGACAAGGGAGAGGAAGGAATTGAGGAAGAGCAGGGATGAGTGCAGAATTATTGAAGATGCAGAATGAGAACAAGAAAGATGTTACTTTTATGGCTAGAGTGTGTCTTGCATGGACAAATAGCTGCCTAAAACATGAGATGTGACAATAGACAGATATAACTCTGGCTTATAAAAAGCTGAAGAGATATGACTCAAATAAAAGGGTTACCTAAATGTGAACAGTTCTATGGTCAATCAGAAGCCTGCTACCAAGTTTTTGGGTTTTCTCTGCCTCTAATGTAGGTTTCAAGAAAAGATGCCTGGTAAGATAAGCTTATGGTTCTGACTGGAACCTGGAAGTATCTTGACCTCATTTATTATGTAGAAAATACAGGATTCTCCCTCACTTCCCTCCCTGAACTAGAGTTTTCTCCTAGAGTGACCAAGTGCAAGATGCCTTCAGTAGACAAAGAATTGTCACCTAGCAACAATTTATCAAAGCACTTCTTTGGAAAGATTCATTCATAGTTACAAGATTTGCATAGTTAAATTTGTAAACTCTGTGATTTATACATGTTTTTTTAATCCATGAATTCACAGAGGCATGCATCTTTAAGTAAATGGCAAAAAATTGGCATATACAATAAATATCCTTTTCTACTAACAATGCTTGATTAAGAAATGTAGTGTAATTAAGCACTCAAGAGATTAGGGGCCCTGCCAGAAGTCATTTAAAATATCAAAGCAATGTGAATCTCTAAAAAAAAGAGAGAGAAATTCTAATTTTTCCCTATGATCAGTGCTTAAATGCCATTTTTTCTTGATTTGAAATATCAAATGTTGCAAAAAATCACCCTCCTCCCTTTTAGGTTCCGTGCTTTGCCAGTACCCTAAACTTAGCTCAAGATCTTATGTCCCCTAGAAAATGAGACTAAGAATGCACTCTTGTGCAAGTGATTTCATGACAGCTCTTCTAGGAGGAACCTATAAGGAAGTGAAGGAAGCAGAGTAGAGGTCTGGGAAGAAGCGAGACATAGATGCGAGGTCAGCTGGACACTAGCTTTAGGCTGAGCCCACGAGGAGTTCTAGGGCCCGAGTGGTAGCCCATAGTAGTTCCATCTCTAGGTGAGGCAGCTGGGATTTTGTTCTGCATATGAGCCAGCCATTGACGGTGGTTGTGGGCTGCTCCTGAGTCAGGAATAATATCCCAGGAATTTTTAAGCTAGGTGGCTCCCACTGGTGATAAGAAATCTCCAGAGATGAGTACCACTCCCAGCCATGAGTCCTTAGCAGTCAACACCATACACAATGGGAGAATGGATGCACCAGTCTAGAAAGGGGGAATTGGGGTAGGAAACCGGGAGCTCTCATTACATTCAGTGTGCTTATTGGGGATCCAGCACTATCTACTTCATACTGAGACCTTCTTTAAAGACTTTCAGACAAATAGACAACTAGAGTACATAATTACTTACATCATGTGGTTTAAATGGCACACTATCCTTCTCAGGAGGCTGGATACTCCATAACTTGTGTTTCTTTGGGTTAAAGATTCCTCTCTTCAAATAATCCTCATACATAATGGAAATTAAGAGGTAACATGAGATGCTCGGGAATGAGAGTTAGCTTCTCAAAGACAGAAGAGACTTACAGCAGTGGAAGAGCATTGGCTGGGGAGATGAACAAGGGCATCAAGGGTTGGAGGTATATATGCCCAAGACACTCTTGCCTCACTTTCCAATTTGCCCAAGGCTGGTACTGACTACATCAGCTACTCAACCCTCAACTCCAGCAGGCTCAACGGGTAGGTTACACCACTATCTATCCAGGCTGACTGAAACTACAATATGAGCAGAGCTGTTCATAAGATTAATCATAAGAATGAGGCTGAGAAACAAAGAACATGGAACAAAAAAGAAGCAGCAGAATACAGCTGTTTCATACCTTAAGATGCAAAACTGCCTGTACCTGGAACAAACTCCCAGAGTACTCACAGGGAAAGAAAGCAATTCAAAGTCTGTGGGTTGGCGGGGAGGAAATAGAGGCAAGGATATTGATAATCAAAGATGGTAATTTCAAACTATTTTGAAATAAATGGGAAGTCAGCATTGTTTAGGGGAAAGGATTTATTAAGTGTCTTACAAATTATGATTTAAAAGAAAATCAAGCTTTTAGAAAATTCACAATTAATGAAGAAAGGGAGAACCTCACACTGTCAGAACAGCAAACTACTGATCTCCAAAATTTGAGCTTCAGCTGTTAGATCAGTGTGCAAGTAGCAAAAGCAAGAAAGTTAAGAATCCTACAACGAGATAGGTGCAGAGAGGGAAAGCAAGGCTATAACCTTGCACATTCGTGAATGATTTATTTGGCAGAAAGCCAAGTCCACTTGGGAACTGCATATATTTCATAACTTTGCTGGTTGTAATGAACTTCTCCATTTGAACTAAGTGTGAATAATGCAACCATGCTGCTGCCTAAGATTTTATGAGATAGGCTTTATTTTATCCTGATTTCCCAGCAGTCACAAAAGAAAGAGGGAGAGAGAAAGATAAAGAACAAATTACTCTTTAGCAGGAAGCAAGCCACTTTTCCTGATCAGATTTGAAGAACTGACCTTTCTCTAACCATTGAAAAGGAAAGAGTTGTATTTCTAGAAGTACCAAGGAAAGTAATGTAAAAGAAATTTTTTTTAGGGTACTAGCATTGGTATAGATACATAAATGTGTTTCTTTACACAAAGTTTCAATTTGAATGAGAACATCTAATAATTTACTAAAAAGCTCTTCTCTACATCATGTTTGCTGTTTTTCATGATCACTCAAAATGTCTCCTATTATTTGAAAGTAGAAGTGTTTTTAATACCAGCTTTAAAATAGTAGTTATTTCCTTCAACATCACAATAGTTGCTTGAATAACAACAACAAGACTTAACATTTAATGAATTTTGCATGCCAGAAAATATCCTAAGTGCTTTACATATATTAAATCATTTAATTCTCAGAACATTCCTTTGAGATGGTATTATGGCTAAATTCATCTGTCAGCCTGGCCATAGTGGTCAGATATTTGGTCCAACATTATTCTGGATGTTTCTGTAAAGGTGTTTTGGCTGAGATTAACATTAAAACTGTTCAACTTTGAGTAAAACAGATTACCCTCCATAAGGTGGTGAACCTCAGTCAATCAATCACTGTTGAAGACCTTACTAGAAAAAGACTGACCTTCCCCAAGCAAAAAGGAATTCTGCCAACAGACTGCCTTCACATTCAAACAGAAACTTTTCCCTTTTTCTCCAGCTTACCAGCCTACATCATCCGGTTTGGGAATTACCAAACCACCACAATCACAGAAGCAAATTTCTTAAAATAAATTTGTGCCCTCTCCTTTCTTCTCTCATGTTCTCGTGCTGCATGAACTTATATACTTACTCACATAAACCTTCTTTGTTCTGGAAAACCCTGACTAATACAGACAGGTTTTATTTATTTATTAATAGATGAGAAAACTGAGAACTTTTAGCCAAGTTTGTCTCAAATCAACTTGGAATCTCTGACTTATTTTGTAGCACTTCTTAAATTTCTTCTTTACTGTTCAAAGCAACTGAACTATAAGGTCAATAGAGAATCAGACACACCATATAGTTGAGGTCACCCATATAAACATGACTTTGTTTATTCCATAGACAAGAAATTAATAAGAGTAATTATAAACAAAAGCAGTCTGTTAGTTTCACTCTGCATCATCATGAAAACCAAGACCTGCAATAACTTTTACCTCTTTCACCAAGGTTGTGTTTCCTAAAATTGTTCCCTCCCAAGTCTGCCAAGATCAAATCATCCCATTACTAGGGGATCTAATTAAACTTAAGAGCTTATGCACAGCAAAATAAACAATCATTAGAATGAACTGGCAACCAACAGAATGGGAAAAAATTATTGCAATCTACCCATTTGACAAAGGACTAATACTCAGATTCTATAAAGAACTTAAACAAATTTACAAGAAAAGGACAAACAACCCCATCAAAAAGTGGGTGAAGAATATAAACAGACACTTTTCAAAAGAAGACATTTATGCGGCCAACAAACATGAAAAAATGCTCATTATCACTGATCATTAGAGAAATGCAAATTGAAACCACCCTGAGATACCATCTCATGCCAGTTAGAATGGCGATCATTAAAAAATCTGGAGACAATTTGGGAGCAAGATGGCCATTTAGGAAAAGTTTAGGATTGTAGCTCCCAGTGAAAGCTTAGAGGGTGAGTGGATGCTGCATTTCCAGTTGGATCTTTATTGCCCACAGACCAGGAGATTCCCAGGCAGAGGAGCCCCATGGGTTGCCAGCGTGGCTGGTAAAAGTTACTGCAGGTAAAAGTTATTTGCCAGTGCCCTGGCGCAGTGGTTCTCCATGCAAAATATACTGGTGTGGTTGCCCTTTTAAGCTGGCAATTGGAGCTCCCAGAAGGCAGATTTGCCCACTCATCTGATTAAACAGAGGACTGAAACAGGGAATCAGGCCAGGAGATTCCTAGGCAAAAAATCACCACGAATCTCAGCACTGTTGTTTCAGCCAACACAGTGGGTTGCCGCACAGGAAATCACACAGAACCCAGTGCCTTTTCAGCAGGCGACTGGAACACTTGGGAGAGAGTCAACTGTTCAACTTAAAAACAAAAAAAGGCTCTGAGGCAGGGAGCCAGGTGATCAGGCTCAGAGGGTCCCACCCCCACAAAAACAAACAAAAAAACCCAGCAATTAAAAAAGCTCGGGTTGAGAGTTTCATGGCAAGCACAGTTAGCCCAGGATGGTCCAGCTCTGTGGGGAAGTGGTGTGCACCATTACCGAGGCACTCCACCCCTACAGAGGTAGTCCGCCATTGCTGAGGCAGCCTGCCATTGCTAAGGCAACCCGCCATTGCTGAGGCAACCCACCATAACAGACAGAGTCTGCCATTACAGAGACGGGACACCATTGCCAAGGCAGTTCTAACCACACCCATGTAAACAGGACTGCAGGGAAGCTCACAGGGCAGCAGAGTGGAACCAACAGCAGCTCAGCAAAGCCTTTGCAGGCAGACAGTGACTAGGCTGCCTTCTTGCTAGGCAGCCCTGAAAAAAAAGGCAGCAGCACAACAGAACCTCAAAAATAAAGCGCTAACTCCCTGGGACAGAACACCTGGGGAAACAAAGGGGTTTATGAGTTCTGCTGCAGCAGACTCAAACGTACCTGCCCAGAAGCTCTGAATGAACAATGGAGCTCAGAGCTCAGCACTTGAGCTCCTATAAAGGACAAACTGTCTTCTCAAGCAGCTCCCTGACCCCTGTGTATCCAAAGAGTCATCCCACAAAGGACTGATCACACTGACATTTGGTGGGCATCATTCTGGGACAAAGATAGCAGAAGAAGAAACTGGTAGCAACCCTAACTGTTCCACAGCTGTTGCAGATGATCCCCAGGCAAGCAGGGCCTGGAGTGGACCTCAGCAATCCTACAGCAGAGGGGCCAGATTGTTAGAAGAAAAAACTAACAAACAGAAATAACATCATCATCAACAAGCTGAACATCCACTCAGAGACCCAATTGGAAAATCAGCAACTACAAAAATGACAGGTGGATAAGTCCACAAAGATAAGAAGAAATCAGCTCAAAAAGGAGGAAAATCCTAAGGGCAGCCAGAGAGGAAGGTCGGGTCACGCACAAAGGGAAGCCCATCAGACCCACAGCAGATCTCTCGGCAGAAACCCTACAAGCCAGAAGAGAGTGGGGGCCAATATTCAACATCCTTAAAGAAAAGAACTTTAAACGCAGAATTTCATATCCAGCCAAACTGAGCTTCGTAAGTGAAGGAAAAATAAAATCCTTTCGAACAAGCAAGTACTCAGAGATTTTGTCAGCACCAGGCCTGCTTTACAAGAGCTCCTGAAAGAGGCACTACACTTAGAAAGGAACAACCAGTACCAGCCATTCCAAAAACATACCAAATGCTAAAGAGCATCAACAAAATGAAGAATCTGCATCAACTAAGAGGCAAAACAGCCAGCTAGCATCAAAATGGCAGTATCAAATTCACATATAACAATATTAACCCTAAATGTAAATGGGCTAAATGCTCCAATCAAAAAACACAGACTGGCAAATTGGATAAAAAGCAAAAACCCATCAGTGTACTATATCCAGGAAACCCAACTCACATGCAAGGATACACAAAGGCTCAAAATAGAGGGATGGAGGAAGATTTACTAAGCAAATGGAGAGCAAAAAGAAGCAGGAATTGCAATTGTCATCTCTGATAAAATAGACTTTAAAGCAACAAAGATCAAAAGAGACAAAGAAGGACATTACATAATGGTAAAAGGATTGATACAACAAGAAAAGCTAATGATTCTAAATATATACTGACCCAATTCAGGAGCACCCAGATACATAAGGGAAGTTCTTAATGACTTACAAAGAGACTTAGACTCCCACATAATAATAATGGGAGACTTTAACACTCCACTGTCAATATTAGACAGATCAACCAGACAGAAAATTTACAAGGATATCCAGGGCTTGAACTCAGACCTGGAACAAGCAAACCTGATAGACATTTACAGAACTCTCCACCCAAAATCCACAGAATATACATTCTTCTCAGCACCACATCAAACCTACTCTAAAATTGACCACATAATTCGAAGTAAAACACACCTCAGCAAATGCAAAAGAATGGAAATCATATAAACAGTCTCTCAGACCACAGGGCAATCAAGTTAGAACTCAGAATTCAGAAACTAACTCAGAACCGCACAGCTTCATGGAAACTGAACAACTGGCTCTTGAATGTTGACTGGACAAAGAATGAAATGAAGGCAGAAATAAAGAAGTTCTTTGAAATCAACGAGAACTAAGACACAATATACCAGAATCTCTGGGACACATTTAAAGCAGACTCTAGAGGAAAATATATAGCAATAAGTGCCCACATGAGAAGAAAAGAGAGATCCAAAATTGACACCCTATCATCAATATTGAAAAAGCTAGAAGAGCAAGACCAAAAAAACTCAAAACCTAGCAGAAGACAAGAAATAACTAAGATCAGAGCAGAACTGAAGGAGATAGAAAAACTAAATACCCTTCAAAAAAATCAACAAACCGAGGAGCTGGTTTTTCAAAAAGATCAACAAAATAGACCACTAGCCAGATTATTTTTTTCATTAAAAAAAGAAAGAGAGAATAACCAAATAGATGCAATAAAAAATGATAGAGGGGAAATCACCACAGATTCCACAGAAATTCAAACCATCATCAGAGAATATTACAAATAAGTTTATGCACATAAACCAGTAAAACTGGAAGAGATGGATATATTCCTGGACACCCGCCTCCTTCCAAGCCTAAACCAGGAAGAAGTTGAAACCCTGAATAGACCAATAACAAGATCTGAAGTTGAGGCAGCAATTAAGAGGCTGCCACACAACAAAAGCCCAGGTCCAGATGGGTTCACAGCTGAATTGTACCAGACACACAAAGAGTCTCCTCTTTGTGTGGTACCATTCCTCCTGAAACTGTTCCAAATAATCCAAAAAGAGGGAATCCTTCTTGAATCATTTTATGAGACCAACATCATTCTGATACCAAAACCCGGAAGAGACTTAGCAAAAAAAGACAACTTCAGGCTAATAACCATGAATATAGACACAAAAATCTTTAATAAAATACTGGCAAGCCAATTGGAACAGCACATCAAAAAGCTTATCCACCACGATGAAGTAGGATTCATCCCAACACAATGAGGACTGGTTCAACATACACAAGTCTATAAACATAATTCACCACATAAACAGAACCAAAGACAAAAAACATATGATTATCTCAATTGATGCAGAGAAGGCATTTGACAAAATTTAACAGCCGTTCATGCTAAAAATCCTCGATAAATTAGGTATGGATGGAATGTATCTCAAAATAATAAAATCTATTTATGACAAACCAACAGCCAATATCATACTAAGTGGGCAAAAACTCTAAGCATTTCCTTTGAAATCTGGCACTAGACAAGGATGCCCTCTCTCATAACTCCTATTCAATATAGTATTGGAAGTTCTAACCAGAGCAATCAGGCAAGAAAAAGAAATAAAGGGTATTCAAATAGGAAAGGAGGAAGCCATATTGTCTCTCTTTGCAGATGACATGATAGTATATCTAGAAGACCCCATCGTCTCAGCCCAAAATCGCCTAAAACTGATAAGCAACTTCAGCAAAGTCTCAGGATAGGAAATCAAAGTGCAAAAATCACAAGCATTCCTATACACCAATAACAGACTTAAAGTGAGCCAAATCAAGAATGAACTGCCATGCACAATAGCTACAAAGAGAATAAAATACCCAGGAATACAACTAACAAGGACATAAAGGACCTCTTCAAGGAGAACTACAAATGACTGCTCAATGAAATAAGAGAGGACACAAACATATGGAGAAACATTCCATGTTCATGGTTAGGAAGAATCAATATTGTGAAAATGGCCATACTGCCCAAAGTAATTCACAGATTCAATGGTGTCCTCATCAAGCTACCAATGACCTTCTTCACAGAACTGGAAAAACCACCTTAAACTTCATATGGAACCAAAAGAGAGCCCACATAGCCGAGTCAATTCTAAGCAAAAAGAACACAGTGGGAGGCATCATACTATCTGACTTCAAACTATACTACAGTATTTAAGGGCCACAGTAATCAAAACAGCATGGTACTGTTGCCAAAACAGAGATATATAACAATGGAACAGAACAGAGGCCTCGAAGGCAACACAAGATACCTACAATCATCTGATCTTTGACGAAACTGACAAAAACAAGCAATGGGGAAAGGACTCCCTGTTTAATAAATGCTGTTGGGAAAACTGGCTAGCTATGTGCAGAAAGCAGAAACTGGACCCCTTCCTAACACCTTACACTAAAATTAACTCCAGATGGATTAAAGACTTAAACATAAGACCTAACAACATAAAAACCCTAGAAGAAAATCTAGGCAAAACCATTCAGGACATAGGAGTAGGCAAGAACTTCATGACCAAAACACCAACAGCATTAATGACAAAAGCCAAAAGAGACAAATGGGACATAATCAAACCCCACAGCTTCTGCACAGCAAAAGAAACAGTCATTAGAGTGAATCAG
>CM052650.1:149983978-149999298 GCA_028533165.1 Leontopithecus rosalia | reverse complement strand
GCCCAGTTTATTGATTCCCAGTGCTGGAATCCGAGCAACCCACTGCGCCGGCCAAAACAGCTGTAATAAGGCTGATGGTGCTCCTCTGCCTGGGAATCTCCGGTCTGGCTTCCTTATTGAGTCCGTAACTAGCGGCTCTGCCTTCCCGGAGCTCCAAGCATTAGTCAGTAGGGGAACCAAGCCCATCCACCCTACACAAAGAGCTGCCGCACGGAGACACCGGCAAAACTGCTGCACCGGCCACAAGAGTCATGCTGGCGACCCGTGGGGCCCCTCCACTGGGAATCCTCTGGTCCGTGAGTGATGAAAATTCGCCCGAACGTGTGGCGTCCTCTCGTTCTCTGGGTTTTCACCGGGAGCTACAATCCCGAGCTGTCAGCGATCAGCCATCTTGGATTAGATCTCTGTAAACCAGCTTTTTTTTAGCATTTTACTTAAATGCTTAACTGTATTCATACCTAGTTGGTCTACGGCTGTTTGGATGTTTCTGCACGATCCCAAATGTATGAATGAAAAATAAAATCTCAGTTGCCTAGAGTTCTAATACGTGATGCCAGAAAATTCCAATGGGGAAATTATAATGTGTGAAATGTATATGTAAAATATCTTGTTTTGCATAGTTTATGAAATTAATAGTTTTTAACACATCGTCAGATGCATTGTTTCACTTTCATTATTACAACATTCTTGAGTTATTATTTTCTTCATATAGATGAAGCATCTGCGTCTTAGAGATCTTAAGAAATAGCTCAAGTTACAAAGGTAATGACAAACAGCTAGACTGGAGATAGAATCTTCTAAAAAGATCAGTTATAATGAAGATATTCAAATAAGAGATTAAATTGCTCACTTTTTAGGAGTAATATGGAATCAAAATATTAGAACTATAGTCTTCTTCACAGTCTCATCAACATGTTATTTTTGAGTGTTTGAAATGAAGAAAGAAAGGACAGGCAGGAGAAAGGTAGAGGAAGACAGAATATTTTACATTATTAGGTAAAACATAGTTAAGTACATATTAGAGTAAAACATTATTTTTTAGAATATTAAAAATGTTATTTTTTCCAAAATTCACATCTAGGCAGCTTGTTCTAAAGTTAAATGTCAACAATTTTATTTTTTATTCATACATAAATTGTGCATGCCAAAGTTCTCCTACATCATTTTCTAGTCCATTGGCAATTGCTCCTCTTCCAAGTTGTCAAGTTCATTTATTTTTGGTTATCACAATCTGTTCATATTTTTCCAATTCATCCTTTTATTAAATGAGAAAAGCTATCAGATAAATGTATTTGGAAAATGAGCAGCTAGTCCAAAGAAAGCATCTGTAATGCTTCATAATACTGTTCAAAAGTGTTTTTATGGTCTGCTATTCATTCAAAGTGCTGTGTCAATTTACTAATTTGAACATAAGACAATACATCATTTTTATCTGTTTTAAAACATGTATTTTAATAACTCAAACATTCTTCTGATTAGTACTGGAAAAGAAAATATCACCTTATGGGGACGAAGAGGTGAAAAGAATCCAAAATGACTATTTAATGAATAATTCTCTACAAACTTTTAAATGTCTTTCACTGCTGTTCCCTCTTACCATTTAGCACTCATTGAATTTTCCTTGGTTTCTGTTTATGAATTTATTTTTGCAAATGTTTTCAGTAGGTATTTCAGGGACCTAAATTATATGAAAAGAACCTCTTTAAAGAAGTAAATAAAATCTTTCTATACTTAAAATTTTAGGTGACAGCACCTATGTAACAAACCTGCACATTCTGCACGTGTGTCCCAGAACTTAAAGAAAAATTTAAAAAAATATTAGATTATAAAGTACAGTTCCTTGAAGATATGTAGTCCTTGACAGAAAAGAAAATGAACACTTACACAGGTTCTCTGTTTCATTTCCCTTGGAAATTAGTATTTATTGCCCCTACTTTACACATATGAAGAGTCTAAGAAGGCAAATAAGTCAAAGAGCTCGAGGATACAGTAAAAGAGAAAACGTGCTGTAGAGGTGCCTGAGGGCACAGCACCAAATTCATAAGCAGAGGGAGGGACCTGCCATCCCCTGAGCCTAGAGGTAAAAGGAAGGGATAGGTGCAGATGCAGGTGAGTGAGGTAACTCCCATCTGGTGTCCTCCCATGGAAAGATCATCTGACAAGAATGAGAAAGAGTAGGCTTGACAGAGATCAGAGAGAAGGGTGATGAAGGCATTGAATGGCCACTATTGGAAATCAGAGAGAGAACTGCCAAGCAAACTGTCAATAAAAGCATTTATTCATTTCACTTATCCATGTGTTATAACCAACCAATACATTGTTATTATTACTTCAAACAGGTTATCTTTTATATCAATTAAAAATACAAAAAATAGTATTAATTTTACCTTAAAAGAAAGCAGTTAAATGGGCCCATTTACTCGCTGTAACAGGATTTGATCTGTATTTTAAATATACAACAAGAACTTCTACCACTCAGATTTTTTTCATTAAAGAGACAAGCCAGAAACAGGTGCCCACTGAAAAAAAGCAAAGAAAGAAGCTTAACCAGTTTTTACAGTGATGTGTGACACATCAATTATTTTAACTCACCTCTCCAAGTATTTTTATTTTTAGGACTAAATATTTTATTTCTACTTTGTATTATGAAATATTTCAATCATGTAGAAAACTATAAAATAATACATGCAAATACAACAACAGCGTTATCAACTTTCATATTTTACCATATTTGCTTCAGAGTCTTTTTGGGAAATTAGATGTATTAAACACAATTAAAACCCACCGTATATCTGAATTCCATTCCCTTCTTTTCTTCCTCAGACAAAACTTCTATTCTAAATTTGGTATTAATCATTTTTGCCCATAATTTTACCATTGTGCTACATATGTGCATATTAATAAATGATTTTGTTTTCTTAGGCATGTTTTTCAATTCTATAATGGCATAGAACTGTATTTACTATTCTTCAGCTTGCATTCTTTATTCTTTATATTCTTTATCAACATTGTCCATGTTGATGTACATGACACTATCCATTCACTTTAACTGCTAACTAGAATTCTACTGCATGAAAATACCACCATTTATCTATTATTCAATTGATGAGTAAGTTGCTTCCAGTCTTTCTCTCTTAAAATCAGTGCCTCAGTGAAAATTTTTGTCATGTGTTTCCTTCTTTATGTGTACCTAGAAGTTAAATTTCCAGGTCAAAGCCTTGAGCATCTTGAAAATATGATAAAATTATTTTTCAAAATAGTTGTACTAAGTTTCACTCTCACCTTCAATACTATGTATGAGAGTTCCTATTCCATCACATCGTTAAAAGCATTTAATATTTTCGTATTAAAAAATAAATCCAACCTGATGAATGTGACATGATATTTCTTTTGTGTTTTAATTTGTATTTTCCTAAATGATATATTTTGATTTTTATTGCCAATTTGAATTTATTCATCTATGAATTATAAGTTAATTTTACATATTTTATTTTTCTTAATGTGCAATTCTTTATACATTCTTGATATGAAATCTTTTATGGAAATATTTTTTTTCCTAAGATATAACTCGTTTTTTATTATAGCTTCTTCTGAAATGAAGACATTTATAATTTTAATATAAATCTAATTATTAGTTCATTTAACTTTTGATTTATGCTCTTTGCATCTTAAGAGAGGTTCCCTTATGTTGAAATTATCATGACTTTCTTCAATATTTTTGCCAAATATTTTAAAGGGCTGCTTTTTCACATTTAGGTCTTTAATCTACCTGAAATGAATTTGTGTGTACTGTGAGAAAAGGATTTAACTTTATTGTCCCAGCACCATGTGTTCCATAGGCCATCTGTCCTCCATGGATTTGTAATAACACCTTATAATTTGTGAAGCTTCTTCATATGATGGTGTCTTGGCCAGATGCAATAGCTCATGCCTGTAATACCAGCACTGTGAGTGGCCGAGATGGGCAGATCACCTGAGGTCAGGAGTTCAAGACAGCCAGGCCAACATGGCAAAATCCCATTTCTACTAAAAACACAAAAATTAGCTGTGTCTGTGGTGGTGGCACCTGTAATCCCAGCTACTTGGGAGGCTGAGGTAGGAGGATCGCTTGAAGCTGGGAGGCAGAGATTGTGGTGAGCCAAGATTGTGCCAATGCACTCCAGCCTGGGAGAAAGAGTGAGACTCCGCCTCAAAAAAAGTTTCTCATTCTTTTTCTTTTCTTTTTTTTTTTTTTTTTTGAGACGGACTTTTGCTCTTGTTACCCAGGATGGAGCACAATGGCGCAATCTCGGCTCACTGCAACCTCCTCCTCCTGGGTTCAGGCAATTCTCCAGCCTCAGCCTCCTGAGTAGCTGGGATCACAGGCACGTGTCACCATGCCCAGCTAATTTTTTTTTGTATTTTTAGTAGAGACGGGGTTTCACCATGTTGACCATGATGGTCTCGAACTCTTGACCTCGTGATCCACCACCCTCGGCCTCCCAAAGTGCTGGGATTATAGGCTTGAGCCACCGCGCCTGGCCCTAATTTGTCACTTCTTATGCTTTTACAACTTTATCCGAAGTCTTCATATCTGCTAAGGTGAATTGATACCATTTGTAATCCTTAAATTATGTGGCTATTCTTAGTCCTCTACTGACACATGAGAAATTTTGAATCAGCTTTTCAATTTCAATTTTGGTAATAAAATTACCAAAACTCTATTGGGATTTTAAGTGAGATTGTATAAAAAATTAATTAATAGCTAAGTTACATATTTGTTACTTTCAAGTCTCCAATTTAAAACTACATACTTCTCTTTGTATCATCTAAAACTTCTTTTGATGGATTTTAGCTTGTTATTTTATTTTCTGTTTTCCAAATACTACATTTAAACAAATATACAAATGTTAATTGTAAATAGAACTACAATTAACATTTGTATATTTACGGTGCTCTTGTCTTAGGTAGTTTTAATGCTTTGCCTGTACACTCTCTTGGATTTTCTATGTAGACCACTTTTTTATCTGTAAATAGAGAGAGCTATATTTACTTTTTAAAAATAAAATTACACCTTTTATTTCTTGTTCCTAACTGACCTAGTGGTTAAAACTTCTAGCGCAATTTGATTAGAAGCACTCTTTTATGATGCCTGACATGAATTGGAATACTCCTAATGATAAATGTAAAATTTAGTCTTGATATCTGGTGGAAATACAGGTTATTCCAATTTTTAGTTCTAGTTTTCTATGAATTTATATTTTGAATTGTAATAGAAAACTTTATCCGATACATCTTCCATCTTGTAGTTATTTTTTCTTTGCATCTTTTGGTTAATTATATTAACAGATTTTTCTAATGTTAAAAAATCTCTTATTTTCCTGGTATAAATCCAGTTTGCTAAAGATGCTTACAGTCTTTAATACAAACACTGTAATATAAAATGGACTGCTTGATTTTGTTTCCTAATATTTGTGGGAAAATGAAATGCATTTTCTCATAATTTTTTTCTTGTATTCTTTCTGATTTTTTTGGTATCAAAATTATATTTTCTCATAAAATGAGTCGGGAATCATTCTTTCATTTTTTAGTCTCAGGAAAAGTTTCCTGAAGATAATCTGCTCCTTAAATGTCATTTACTAAAACGTCTAGATCTGACCTTTGCTTAAAGAAGACGGGTTGGAGATGCATATTTGCCTCTGCTCCCTCCCAAAATGAGGGAATTTATAAAGCTGAAAAATAGTTAGACAAGTGACAACTGTCATAGACAAATTGAGTCACCTGAATCCTAAACAGTCTGCAAAAGAAGCAAAGAAGAAACACAGTTACCACCTCAGAAGGGAAAACTTTCAGAAAGGGGTGTAGCAGGTATATCTAGAAGCAGGAGTGAAGGTAAAACTGATGATAGGTGAAAACACAGAGCTAAAAATAGGTATAAAATCTGAAAGTTGATTAAGAAAAATTAAATTGCAAGATGGTTTCTCCCATGCCAGCGGAAGACTGGAAATTTATTCTTTAAAGAGAATAAAACCAAAGGTGGGAAACTATATAATAAACTGAGTCATTTAATTGAAAACTTATGTAAGAAATATGGTAGCCCCAGTATTTTGTGTGAGTCACTCTATGAATTTTGGCACCAAGGATTCTATAGTCCAGAAAGGAGACTGAATAGAAGAGCTTTGTCTATAGTGTTGCCAAATAAAATTTGAATTTCATACAAAGAATAAATACTTTTCTTTCTTTTCCTTTTTTTTTTTTTTTTTTTTTTGAGATAGAGTTTCACTCTTGTTACCCAGGCTGGAGTGCAATGGCATGATCTCAGCTCACTGCAACCTCCGCCTCCTGGGTTCAGGCAATTCTCCTGTCTCAGCCTCCCGAGTAGCTGGGATTACAGGCATGCACCACCATACCCAGCTAATTTTTTGTATTTTTAGTAGAGACAGGGTTTCGCCTTATTGACCAGGATGGTCTCGATCTCCTGACCTTGTGATCCACCCACCTCGGCTTCCCAAAGTGCTGGGATTATAGGCGTGAGCCACCGCGCCCGGCCAGAATAAATACTTTTTAGTATAAGTATGTTCCTATTTAATAATTGGATCACATTTACCCAAAAAATTCTCTTTATTTTTTCTGAAAATATATTTTAATTGGGCAACCTTATATTTTTATTTACTACATCTGGCAACTCTGCTTGTTTGGAGAATCTGACCAGCCTATGAAAAAGTACCCAAAGGTACTTAAGTTAGGTGTCCCGTGAACTGTCTATATTTAAAATGCCCCATATATGTGCAAAGGGCTTCCCATCAGCTTTTTAATGTCCTACTTTTCTTTTTCAGCACTCAATGAATCAGAGTCGCCTTTATTCACCAAAGAAACTGCTAATACTTTAACATAATACAAGTTTTACTTGGTGGTTAATGTACACCATATAGAACCCATGTCTGTAAGTATCAATGCCTTGTGCTTGTTTCTTCAACATGAAAATTTAGTATTTTCTTTTTGTTTTCTCCAAGTTACACTTAAATTGCCTGCTTTATTATTTATTTATTTTTTCTACTTTTTAGAAAGTACATGTGCAGGTTTGTTACAAAGGAAGATTTTGTCATGTTGAAGTTTGGAATATGAATGAATTATCACCCAGGCAGTGAGCCTAGTATGCAAGAGGTGGTTTCTTTCAACCCTTGTCTATTCCCCTCTTGTATTCCCCAGTGTCTACGGTTCCTATTTTTATGATCATGTGTACCCAGTGTTTAGCTTACACTTATAAGTGAGAACATTTGGCATCTGGTTTTCTGTTTCCGTGCTAGTTTGCTTAGGATAATGGTTTCTAGCTCCATCCATGTTACCATAAAGGACACAATTTCATTATTTTATAGCTGGGCAATATTCCATGGTGTATATACACCACATTTTCTTTATCCAATCCTCTGTAGACAGGCATGTTGGTTGATTCCATGTCTCTGCTATTGTGAACAGTGCTGTGATGAACATAGAAGTGCATGTGTTTTTTTGGTAGAATAGTATATTTTTCGTTGAGTATATACCCAGTAGTGGAATGGCTGGATCAAGTGGTAGTCCAACTCTGTTTTTTCAGAAACCTCCAAAGTGCTCTGCACAGTGACTGAACTAATTTACACCAATGCTATACAAGTGTTCCTTTTTCTCTGCAGCCTCACCAACATCTGTTATATTTTGATTTTTTTAACCAAACCTTCGCTGACTGGTGTAAGATGATATATCATGGATTGGATTTGCACATATCTAATAATTATTGATGTTGAGTAATTTTTCATATGTTTGTTGGCTACTTGTATGTCCTCTTTTGCAAATTATCTGTTCATGTCCTTTGCCCATTTTTTAATAGGGTTATTTGCATTTTGCTTGTTGATTTATGTTCCTTATAGATTCTGCATATTAGACCTTTGTTGGATACATAGTTTTTGAATATTTTCTCCAATTCTGTAGGTTGTCTGTTTACTCTGTTGATAATTTCTCTTGCTGTGCAGAATATCTTTAGTTTAATTAGGTCCCATTTATCAATTTTTGGTTTTGTTACAATTACTTTTGAAGACTTAGCCATATATTTTTTGCCAAGGCCTATACCAAGAATAGTATTTCCTAGATTTCTTTCCAGGATTTTTATAGTCTGAAGTCCTACATTTAAGTTTTTAATCCATCTTGAGTTAATTTTTTTATATGGTGATAGACCAGAGTCCAGTTTCATTTTTTTCTGTATATGGCTAGCCAGTATCCCAGCACCATTTATTTGTGGGAATGCTCCCATGTGAGACCCCCAAATAGTGGGTCACACTATATGGTTGAGCTTGATCCTGACATGGACCCCCTGTTGGAGGTAGTCGAGCTATGGGGAAGAAGGACTGCAAGAAAGCTTATGTGATATACAAAAAAATAACATGAGTTATTACTCTACTGTGCTGAGGTGATGGGAGGCACGGTGTCCAATTTTGGTTCTCACAGTGTCCACTTTTGTTTCTCTATTCATTATAGTTTCTTCTTAAAGTTATGACTTAAATCTTCAAGGCAAGCTGATAGTAAAAATTGCTTTGTTTATGTCTTTCCTGCACCTGGACCCTTGATGTGGTATTTACAATACTGCTTGTGACTTAATGATTTATGTCACCTGTGATTTTCTTGTGAAACTCCTGCCCAAGATAAATAGTTTCTTTTAAACTTCTAAACTTAGATATTGCACCTGGACTCTTGTGACTGATAATGGTATCCCCTGCTTTAACCTAATTATGTATCTCCCTGTTTCTGGCATATTTACCCAAAATATGGTGACTTGTGATTGTATTTCTGTTCCCATGAAACACTGATCCCATGATGTAAACACTTCTACTTGTAATGTATATAACCAGACCCTGAGTTCAATAAAGTTATTGGTGAAGCATCTGACTTCTCAACCCTCCAGACCCCATTTGTTCTTTCTTCCTCTCTTCCGCTCACCCCCCCATCCAGGTTGGAACCCTCTTGCTGGCCAAGAGCTCCCCAGCAGATGTGCCAGCCCCCACATTTATTGAACAAGAAGTCCTTTTCCGTTGCTTATTTTTGTCAACTTTGTCAAAGATTTCAGATGGCTGTAGGTGTGTGGCTTTATTTCTGAGTCTTCAATTCTGTTTTGTTGATCTATGAGTCTCTTTTGAACCAATACCATGCTGTTTTGATTATGGTAGCCTCACAGTATAATTTGAAGTCTGATAGTGTGATATCTCTGCCCTATTTTTTTTTTTTTGGCTTAGGATTGCTTTGGCTATTCAGGCTCTTTTTAGGTTCTATATAAATTTTAGAAAAGATTTTCTAATTCTGTGAAAAATGATGTTGGTTGTTTGATAGGAATAGTGTTGAGTCTGTAAATCGCTTTGGTCAGTATGGTCATTTGAATGATGTTGATTCTTCTAATCTATTAGCATGAGATATTTGTTTTTTTATTTGTGTTGTCTCCAATTTCAGCAGTTTTTTTGTAAATTTCCTTGTAGAAATCTTTCACCTCCTTCATTAACTGTGTTCCTAGATATTTCATTCATTTTTCTGGTCAGTATAAATGGGACTGCATTCTTGGGAAGTCCATTATTTTCATATATATATATATATATATATATATATACACATTTCCACGAAATATATATATACATAAATATATATATAAATATATATAAATATATATAAATAAATATATATAAATATATATAAATATATAAAAGATAAATATATAATAATATATATAATATATAATAACATATATATTATATATGTATATAATAACATATATTATATATTATATATGTATATATACTATATATATTATGTATAAAAGATAAATATATATATATTTAATCTACAAAAATGAACTGCTATGGAGTGATGTCATTCTACTCTGATTTTATTATTATTTTCCTCTTTATGTGTTGCTGCCAATCCTGCTGCTAATTGCCTATTTTTTTTTCTTTGAGGTAAAATTTACATTCCATAGAATTAACCATCGTAAAGCGAACAACTCAAAATCATCTAGTGCATTCACATAATTCTAACTTTGAGTTATAATATAATACAATGTCATGTTCATAATTAATTGGTTAATTAATTTTGTTGCCCTAATTGTCCCAGCTTTGGTCGCTAGAAGCTCTTATTTTTTTGGCTTCTGGGCTTCATTGACATACCTCCGTCAATTTGGCTTCTTTTTAATTCTACTTCTGATTTACCTTTGTGTGGTTCTTGGTTATTATTATAATAAAAAGTGCTGCTACGAATATTTTTGTACAGTACAAAAAGGCAAAAATGTGACACTATATAAACTATGTTAAAGACACTTGTTTGCAATATGGGAGATCAACCAAGAAGGCAGAGCATTTCTTTCTTTGGCCTCATCTGGGAAGATGTGCACCAAGCAATTCAACTTCTTGTCAATCTACATTTGTCTGCAAATGACCTCTACAAATGCAAAGAAATAACTTTGTAAATACAGAATCTGGAAATAATGAGAATCTACTGTACTAAACCTTCCTCCATTAAACCATAAAATTAACAAAAATAGTGAACTACTTTCTTTGTATCATTACTATTTAGCAGAGTACATAGTAGGTAAGTTTTCAGTAAAAATATGTTTAAACAAACAACCAGTACCCATCACTCCAAATACATACCAAATGGTAAAGAGCATTGACAATGAAGAAACTGTGTCATCTAATGGTCAAAACAACCAGCTAGCATCTAAATGGCAGGATCAAATTCACACATAACAATATTAACCTTAAATGTAAATGGGCTAAATGCCCCAATCAAAAGACACAGACTGGCATATTGGATAAAAAGTCAAAACCCATCAGTGTGCTGTATACAGGAAACCCATCTCACATGCAAGGATACACATAGGCTCAAAATAAGGAGACAGAGGAAGACTTACCAAGCAAATAGAGAATAATAACAACAACAAAAAAAGCAGGAGTTGCAAGTCTAGTCTCCATTAAAATACACTTTAAACCAACAAAGATCAAAAGAAACAAAGAAGGGCATTACATAATGGTAAAAGAATCAATGCAACAAGAGGAGCTAACAATCCTAAATATATACCCACCCAATACAGGAGCACCCAGATACATAAAGCAAGTTCTTAATGATGTACAAAGAGACTTAGACTCCCATACAATAAAAGTGGGAGACTTTAACATTCCACTGTCAATATTAGACAGAACGACAAGACAGAAAATTAACAAGGATATCCAGGACTTGAACTCAGATCTGGACCAAACAAACCTGATAGACATTTACAGAACTCTCCACCCCAAATTCAGAGAATCTACATTCTTCTCAGCACCACATCACACCTACTCTAAAACTGACCACGTAATTGGAAGTAAATCACTCCTCAGCAAATGCATAAGAACAGAAATCATAACAAAAAGTCTCTCAGACCACAGTGCAGTCAAATTAGAACTCAGGATGAAGAAACTACCTCAGAACTACACCATTTCATGGAAACTGAACAACTGGCTCTTGAATGCTGACTGGATAAACAATGAAATGAAGGCAGAAATAAAGACATTCTTTGAAACCAACAAGAATGAAGACTAATATATCAGAATCTCTGGGAGGCATTTAAAGCAGTCCCTAGAGGAAAATTTATAGCAATAAATGCCTACATGAGAAGAAAGGAAAGATCTAAAATTGACAACCTATCATAAAAATTGAAAGAGCTAGAGGAGCAAGATAAAAAAGAAAACTCAAAACCTAGCAGAAGACAAGAAATATCAAAGATCAGAGCCCAACTGAAGGCAATAGAGACACAAAAATCCTTCAAAAAATCAGAAAATCCAGAAGGTGGTTTTTTGAAAAGATCAACAAAATAGACAGATTGCTAGCCAGATTAACAGAAAACAAAAGAGAGAATAATCAAATAGATGCAATAAAAAACGATAAAGGGGATATCACCACCGATTCCACGGAAATACAAACTACCATCAGATATCACTACAAACAACTCTATGCACATAAACCAGTAAACCTGGAAGAAATGGATACATTCCTAGACACTTGCAACCCCCAAGCCTAAACCAGGAAGAAGTCAAAACCCTGAGTAGACCAATAACAAGGGCTGAAGTTGAGGCAGCAATTAATAGCCTACCAGCCAAAAAGAGCCCAGTTTCAGATGGCTTCACAGCTGAATACTGCCAGATACAAAGAGGAGCTGGTACCACTCCTTCTAAAATATTTCAAACAATTAAAAAATAGGGAATATTCCCAAATCATATTATGAGACCAATATCATCCTGATACCAAAACCTGGCAGAGAATCAACAAGAAAACAAAACTTCAGGCCAATGTCCATGATAAGCATAGATACAAAATCTTCAAAAAATACTGGCAAACCAATTGCAACAGCACATCAAAAAGTTTATCCACCACAATCAAGTAGGCTTCATCCTGGGGATGCAAGGCTGGTTCAACATACACAAGTCTATAAACATAATTTACCACATAAACAGAACCAAAGACAAAAATCACATGATTATCTCAATAGATGCAGAGAAGACCCTGAACAAACTTCAACAGTGTTTTATACTGAAAACTCTTAATAAACTAGGTATTGACAGAACGTATCTCAATAAAAGCTATTTATGACAAGCCCACAGCCAACATTGTACTGAATGAGCAAAAACTGGAAGCATTCTCTTTGAAATCTGGCACTAGACAAGGATGCCCTCTCTCACCACACTTACTCAATATAGCATTAGAAGTTTTAGTCAGAGCAATCAGGCAAGAAAAAGAAATAAAGGGTATTCAAATGGGAAAGGAGGAAGTCAAATTGTCTCTATTTGCAGACTACATGATTGTATATTCAGAAGGTCTCATTGTCACAGCCCAAAATCTCCTGAAATTGATGAGCAACTTCAGCAAAGACTCAGGATACAAAATCAATGAGCAGAAAACACAAGCATTCCTATACACCAATAACAGACTTAAACAGCCAAATCAAGAAAGAACTACCATTCACAATTGCTACAAAGAGAATAAAATACCTAGGAATACAATTAACAAAGGATGTAAAGGTCCTCTTCAAGGAGAACTACAAATCACTGCTCTAGGAAATAAGAGAGGACACAACCAGATGGAGAAATATTCCGTGCTCATGGTTAGGAAGAATCAATATTGTGAAAATGGCCATACTGCCCAAAGTAATTTATAGATTCAATGATTTCACCATAAAGCTACAATAACCCTCTTCACAGAAATGGAGAAAACCACCTTAAACTTCATGTGGAACCAAAAGAGTGCCAGCATAGCCAAGTCAATTCTACACAAAAAGAACAATGCTGGAGGTATCACGCTACCTGACTTCAAACTATACTACAAGGCTACAGTAATCAAAACAACATGGTACCAGTACCAAAACAGAAATATAGACCAATGGAACAGAACAGAGGACTCAGAGGCAACGCCGCACATCTACAACCATCTGATCTTTGACAAACCTAACAAAAACAAGCAATGGGAAAAGGATTCTCTGTTTAATAAATGATGTTGGGAAAACTGGCTAGCCATGTGCAGAAAGCAGAAACTGGACCCCTTCCTGACACCTTACACTAAAATTAACTCCAGATGGATTAAAGACTTAAACATATGACCTAACACCATAAAAACCCTAGAAGAAAACCTAGATGAAAACATTAAGGACATAGGCATAGTCAAGGACTTCATGACTAAAACACCAAAAGCAATGGTAACAAAAGCCAACATAGACAAATTGGATCTAATTAAACTCCAGAGCTTCTGCACAGCAAAAGAAACAATTGTGAGAGTGAACTGGCAACCAATAGAATGGGAAAAACATTATGTGATCTACCCACCTGACAATGGGCTAATATCTAGAGTCCACAAAAAACTAAAACAGATTTACAGGAAAAAAACAAACAAGCCCATTCAAAAGTGGGCAAAGAATATGAACAGACACCTTTCAAAAGAAGACATATATGAGGCCAAAAAACATATGAAAAATGCTTATCATTACTGGTCATTAGAGAAATGCAAATCAAAATCACATTAAGATACCATCTCACACCAGTTAGAATGGCAATCATTAAAAAATCTGGAGACAACAGATGCTGGAGAGGATGTGGAGAAATAGGAACATTTTTACACTGTTGGGGGGAGTGTAAATTAGTTCATCCATTGTGGAAGACAGTGTGGTGATTCCTCAAGGACCTAGAAATAGAAATTCCATTTGACCCAGCAATCCTATTACTGGGTATATATCCAAAGGATTATAAATTGTTTTATTATAAAGACCCATGCACAAGTATGGTCATAGAGGCACGGTTTACAATAGCAAAGACCTGGAACCACCCCAAATGCCCATTGATGATAGACTGGACAAAGAAAATGTGGCACAAATACACCATGGAATACTATGCAGTCTTAAAAACTGATGAGTTTGTGTCCTTTGTAGGGACATGGATGAACCTGGAAACCATTATTCTCAGCAAATTGACACATGCAGAAAATGAAATACTGCATGTTATTACTCATAGACTGTTGTTGAACAATGAGAACACAGGGAGGGCAGCATTACATGCTAGAGTCTGTTGGTCGGGGGACTAGGATGGGTAGGGAGTTGGAGAGAGATAACATGGGGAGAAATGCCAGATATAGGTGACGGGGATGGAGACAGCAAACCGTATTGCCAGGTATGTACCTATGCAACAATCCTGCACATTCTGCACATGTACCACAGAATCTAAAGTGCAGTAATATATAAAAAAATAAATTAATTAAATCTCAATAAAATCTGTTAAGCAAATTTTACTTCAATAAAATTTAAACAAGAAATTTAAACATCTAAAAAGCAAATTCTAAGTGAGGCGTCAAGTTTCGTATTTATTTTTTAGGAAAAAGAATTATATTTATTTATTTATTTATTTATTTATTTATTTTTTAAATTGAAAATGTATTTATTTTATTTTAATTTCTAAGTTTATGTAATAAGAAACCTAATCATTTCATACTTTTTCAGCTATCCAAGAGGGAAAATATGTTTTGATATTTTTACTCCTTTTTTTTTTAATTTTTATTGCATTTTAGGTTTTGGGGTACATGTGCAGAACATGCAAGATAGTTGCATAGGTACACACGTGGCAGTGTGTTTTGCTGCCTTCTGCCCCCTCACCCATATTTGGCATTTCTCCCCATGCCATCCCTCCCCTGCTCCCCCCACCCGCTGTCCCTCTCCTATTTCCCCCAATAGACCTCAGTGTGTGGTGCTCCCTTCCCTATGTCCATGTGTTCCCATTGTTCATCACCCGCCTATGAGTGAGTATATATGGTGTTTC
>CM052650.1:149971080-149983478 GCA_028533165.1 Leontopithecus rosalia | reverse complement strand
CCCTGTTTAATAAATTGTATTAAGAAAACTGGCTAGCCATGTGCAGAAAGCAGAAACTGGACCCCTTTCTGACACCTTACACTAAAATTAACTCCAGATGAATTAAAGACTTAAACATAAGACCTGGTACCATAAAAACCCTAGAAGAAAATCTAGGCAAAACCATTCAGGACATAGGAGTAGGCAAGGACTTCCTGACCAAAACACCAAAAGCATTGGCAACAAAAGCCAAAATAGACGAATGGGACCTAATCAAACTCCACAGCTTCTGCACGGCAAAAGAAACCGTCATTAGAGTGGATCGACAACCAACAGAATGGGAAAAAATTTTTGCTGTTTACCCATCTGACAAAGGGCTGATATCCAAAATTTATTTAGAACTCAAACAGATTTACAAGAACAAAACAAACAAGCCCATTCAAAAATGGGTAAAGGATATGAACAGACACTTTACAAAAGAGTCTGTACGTGAGGCCAACAAACATATGAAAAAATGCTCATCATCACTGGTCATTAGAGAGATGCAAATCAAAACCACATTGAGATACCATCTCATGCCAGTTAGAATGGTGATCATAAAAAAATCTGGAGACAACAGATCCTGGAGAGGATGTGGAGAAATAGGAACACTTTTACACTGCTGGTGGGAGTGTAAATTAGTTCAACCATTGTGGAAGACAGTGTGGCAATTTTTCAAGGACCTAGAAATAGAAATGCCATTTGACCCAGCAGTCCCATTACTGGGTATATATCCAAAGGACTATAAATTGTTCTACTATAAGGACACATGCACACGAATGTTCATTGCAGCACTGTTTACAATAGCAAAGACCTGGAACCAACCCAAATGCCCATTGATGATAGACTGGATTGGGAAAATGTGGCACATATACACCATGGAATATTATGCAGCAATCAAAAATGATGAGTTCGTGTCCTTTGCAGGGACATGGATGAATCTGGAAAACATCATTCTCAGCAAACTGACACAAGAACAGAAAATGGAATATCACATGTTCTCACTCATAGGCGGGTGATGAATAATGAGAACACATGGACACGGGTAGGGGAGCACTACACACTGAGGTCTGTTGGGTGGAATGGGGGAGGGACAGCGGTGGGGGGAGCTGGGGAGGGATAGCCTGGGGAGAAATGCCCATGTGGGTGAAGGGGAGGAAGGCAGCAAAACACACTGCCACGTGTATACCTATGCAACTATCTTGTATGTTCTGCACATGTACCCCAAAACCCAAAATGCAACAAAATAAATAAATAAATAAATAAATAAATAAAATAAAGTCAAACATTATATAAGAATATATATTTAAAAGTGAAAATTTTCTGACCCAAATCTACAACGCAACTTTTCATTAGTGATATCAAGATTTCCTCCTAGAAAAATGGTAGTATACACAAATATAAATGTGATATAAAGGAGAGACTTTTTAAACTTTGTTTAAATGATTAGTATCATATAATACATGTTATTTACCATTTGCTTTCACACTGGATATATATATAGGTCTTCTCCATTATTTTTAGTAAACTACACAGCATTACAGCATTCCATTGTAATGATATGCCATTATTTGTTTTACAAGTGTTTTATCAGTAATTAGCAAAATAAATAGAATGTTAACACATTTGCTTCAATGAGAAACTAAGCATTTTTTTCACGTTGTTTTGATGTTAAAAGATAAAAATTTGTACTTTTTTCACATACGCTTACAATTACAATGGGAATAATTCCCATTTGAGTGATGGAGTTGACTACCTTAGCTATACAGCTTTAACTAAGAGAAGTCAAAAATAAATACTTGAGAGAAATTGTTTTTAATTTTGTCCCTTTAAAAAATATCTGCTGGCTGGGTGTGTTGGCTCATGCCTGTAATCCTAGCAGTTTGGGAGGCCAAGGCAGACGATTTGCCTGAGCTCAGAAATTTCAGACCAGCCTGGGCAACACTGTGAAACCCGTTTTTACTAAAATATGGAAAAAAAAAATTAGCTGAGCATGCGACTTCCACCCAGAGTCCCAGCTACTCCTACTTGGGAGGCTGAGACAGAAGAATTGCTTGAACCCTGGAAGTGGAGGTTGCAATGAGCTGAGATTGCACCACCCCACTCCAGCCTGGGCAACAGTGCAAGACTCCATTTCTTTAAAAAACAAAACACAAAAACAGAAAATCAAACACCGTATGTTCTCACTCATAGGTGGGTGTTGAGGGGAGAGATAGCATGGGGAGAAATGCCAGATATAGGTGATGGGGTGGAAGGCAGCAAATCACACTGTCATATGTCTATGTACCTATGCAACTATATTGCATGTTCTTCACATGTACCCCAAAACCTAAAATGCAATTAAAATAAAACACACACACTATATATATATATACGTATATATATATACATATATATATACGTATATATATATATACGTATATATACATATATATATACGTATATATATATATACGTATATATACATATATATATATATATATATATATATGTATATATTTGCTAAGGGCTGGACGTGGTGGCTTATGTCTGTAATCCCCAGGGAGGGGAAGCATTGGCAAAGGCCTCTGGGAGGCCAAGGCAAGTGTATCACTTGAGGTCAGTGGCTCAATACCAACCTGGAAAACATGGCAAAACCCCATCTCTACTAAAAAAAAAATGCTAAGTATTTAAGCAGAGTAAATCTTTGAAATCATGACTCAAAATTCGACCTATGTATTTAAAAAATGTCTTTCCTCATCATGGATGAATACACTGTGATTCTGAAGACAAGAAGTATCACACAGAAATTAAAAATATTTTCTGAGCCCTATGGCAGAAGTATAAATTCTTTAATCAGCTTATAGTTTGGATACATTTAAGAAGAATGTCCATGTTTCTTTTTTTCTAGTTTTTTTTTTTTAATTTGGGATTTTACATTTAATTCTTTAATTTCTTTCATGTGCTCAAAATCAATGCTATTTTTTTTTCCCATTTAAGTATGATGCTATCATTCCTGGATTTTGCTTGATTTTCCCCACTGCTGTTAGCCCTATGTGTAGTGTATCCTGTCCCTGCTGTGTACAATTGGATAAATACGCATTCTTTTTATTTTTTTTTCTTTTTTCTAAATACACATTCTTAATGCTGAGTCTGACTATAAAGCAACAACTCTGAAACATATTTATGTACTCAAATTATCTTTTGCAATCTGACCAAGTTGGCCCCAGTAAGCTATATCTTATCTTCCTAATCTGAAATATATCATTTTGCTAAGTAATATGAGAAAAAATATTTGATGATATGCATTACAAAAGCTGGGATCTATAACCTCTGAGAAAGTAGTCATTGAAGACAGTTTTTTAATATACTCCTATTAAACATCAAATCAGCAATACCTCAGTAAGTTTAATTTTCTGTGATTTTCCACAAGATACTGCTGTAGTGTGTCAGAAATAGAACCCAGATTTAATAAAGTATTTAGGATGCTGAGAGATGCCTGCCATTGTGAAAGGTTAACATGAGTCTTACAAAATAAGTAATTATGTAAATTTAAGTCAAGACTACCAATCATTTGAAATTCTATGAAATAGCTAAATGTTAACTTTATAATAGCTAATACTGGACATTCCCTGCAACAGAACCACAGCAGCCAAAGAAAAAGAGAAAAAGCTTTAAATATTCCCATGATAATGACTATTTCACATTTACATTGTGTCTTCCCAGAAGAACTTTGAAGACTTTCTGAAAAATTCTTTGTCTTAGTAGCTGAGTTTTAGTGCAGACTGAAGTAAGCTACTTAAAAGGAGTGGGCCCTACTTAAAAACTTATTTCATATATGAGCCATATAAAAACATAAAGAATGAGACAAAACTCTTCAAAATATAAATATGGTCCAAAAATGTAGGTTAAAGGAAGCAGTCTAGAATTTAGTAAAAGTTTGTTTTCACTGGAAAACAAGTTCCAATAAATTTTCTTTACGAGAAACCACTGCCCTTAATTGCCAATATTCTCTATAGCCCATTAGATATACTTACATAAATATTAATTATTATTCAGTCCAGTTCTTTGATTCTCCTCTATAGAAAAAAAATAGTTCAAAAGTCAGGACAGCGTGTATTTTCTTGGTTCAATTTAGATGCTTCATATCGCTGCAGAATGTTCTGTTATTAGACAGTAGTGATAGTGGCACATTTAGGAACATTAACAAGTAATAGTTCTGGAGACAAGCCAATTGGCAAAAGTTGCTACCATATCAAACAAAATTAGCAAGCTCTTATATTCCCTCCTGCACCCGAAGTGAAAATATCTTTATAATCACAATTATATGACATTGCATATGATTACATTATTTTTAATGTTTATATGCACAAAGTGTGTGCATTTATAAAATAGAAATCATTTTTAGTTAACATTCAGAAAGTGCTTTGAGACACTAATGATTTGATAACTGCTATGTGCCATGTGGTTATCCACATGTAGAATTAGGGAAGTTTTTCTGAAACATATGGTCTTGCCAAAAATGCAGTGCAAACCAAGTTGTCCTCGTACTGAGCAATTGGGGCTCCTCATAGTCTTATGAGAGAAGATACTGTTCTCTGGAAAGCTAATACTTCTCTTAATCAATATGCTTGACATTTTTACATAAAAGTGCTGAGTTAAAAAAAATTCCAAAGATGGTCTTTCTTCTGATATCAATGGTTCTATTCATTTTCAAAAAGAACAAATATCCCATTGGCATATATCTTGTCAGATATTTGCCTCTTTCTCCAATGTCCTTATTCTTATATAAACCACCCTACCATACTGTATACATTTAGTTTCCTGAGATGTTCATTTGGGAAAGTTGTGCTATTCAGCACAAGTGTATAATGATCAATTTAACCCATACTTAATAATAATAATAATATTAATTTTATTCATACAATTTACTAAGTGTCTATAACATGGGAGGTACTATTCTAGGTACATTACGAGGCTCTACCTTGTAGGCATTCTCAGGGGGTAATAGTCAAAATATTAACAAGAGCATAGCATATGCTGATTTATCAGTATAGACATAGGTCATGGTTTCCAACATATTCTGGAGGCTACTTACCAGCTGAATATCAGCTACTCATTAGTTGTGTTAGTTTGCTAGCACTGCTGTAACAAAGTAGCTTAAACGAAAATGTACTTTCTCATGTTTGGCTTAAACAGAAAAGTACTTTCTCACGGTTTTGAAGGTTAGACATCCAAGATCAAGAGGTCAGCAGGGTTGGTTTCTTCTGAGGGCTGTGAAGGAAGCATTTGTCCCAGGGCTCTTTTTTGGCTTGCAGATCACCACCTTCTTTTTGGGTCTTCACATGATCATCCCTCTGTCTATGTCTTTGTACAAATTTCCTCTTTTTATAAAGACTCCTGTCATGCTGGAGAAGGGTCTATAACTAAGCTGTTTAACTTCAAAATGCATTTAAAGCTTTTTTTTTCCTTTTTCTGTTCTCTCCATATAGTCTCAAATGTAACCTGGATGCAAACTGCAGAAACCTTCTTTTTCATCCTTAGTCTTAAAATAGCCTTGAAATGTGTATTGAAACTTGTTTGTTTTCCTCCCTTTCCCACCAGAAACTTCTATGTATATTGCTCACTTATGTAATTATGAGCTTGCTTAGAAATGCCAGGAGCTGGTGGGGCACAGTGGATCTCGCCTGTAATCCCAGCTTTTTGGGAGGCTGAGGAGGGCAGATCATGAAGTCAGGAGACTGAGACCATCCTGGCCAGCATGGTGAAACCCCGTCTCTACTAAAATACAAAAAATTAGCCGGGTGCTGTAGTCCGGGCTACTTGGGAGGCTGAGGCAGAGGAATCTCTTGAACCTCGGAGGTGAAGATTGCAATGAGCCCAGATCAATCCACTGTACACCAGCGTGGAGACAGAGTGAGAATAATGCTTCTCAAAAGTAAAAAAGAGAGAAAGGAAGGAAGGAAGGAAGAAAGGAAGGAAGGAAGGAAGGAAGGAAGGAAGGAAGGAAGGAAGGAAGGAAAGAAAAAGAAATTCCAGCAGCTAATCTTGAGAATAATCAGGAATGGAGACCCAACTGTGAAATTGCAGAGATAACCTCAAGGCAATTAGACTACTATAGCCTCACCACTGTTGAGATGATGTCAGCCCATGCTCCAAGTGAACTCAAGATAGCCATTGGAACAAGACACCCAGAACTTGTGCCCGGCACCACTGTCGCATGCCTCCTATTGCAAGTTCCCCTTTCTAACCTCCTCTCCCGAGCCTAAAGTTTTGGAATAAAGTCATTTTTCTTTCACAATATCTCATCTTTGTTTATTTGGCTTTACAAGCTGGGAGCAGCCTAGCTAGCATTTGGTTACAGGCCTGTCCTAACCAAATTACTTTATTTTAACCTAATTACTTCTTTAAGGATCCTATCACCAAATACAGTCATATTCTGAAATTAGCACTTTAACATATAAATTTAGTGGAGAGGGCTATACACAATTCAACCCTTGACACCTGATTATATTATTTCCATTTTAAGTTAGAGAACTGAACCCTAGTTTAAGTAAGTATCTTAAGGTCATATAAATAACAAACTAAAACTAGAATTCAAATCCAAGTATGTGAGAGTTCAGTGCAAATCTCAAAATTATTAAAACCTTTAAACAATTAATTTTCAATTATTTGATTTAATTTTCTTCCTTAAAACACTTTATAAAAATTTGCATTAAACTAATAATAGACATGTTTCAGCTAAAAGCCAAGTTCATCAAGTTAGCATTATAAACTTCTAATTATATGGTATTTGATGTAATATGTGGGTTTTTGTTAATTTTTTAATACACATCTATCTTTCACAACAGATTTAAGAAAGTTTATGTAAAAAGACATGCCTACAGCAAAAGCGTAAAATAAAGAAAGCAAGATTAAGAGCCAATGAAGAAGGATACTGGATTGGAGCAAAGAAACATAGATGAAAACACTAATAATAATATTTCTAAATGAAAACTATTTCTGAGCATCCTTACTTATATGTGTGGGGATCCAGGGAGGGAATCAAAGCCCTGTTATGGCATAGCTGCATTTGGAAAAACGATCCACAACTTGGAAATAAGACAAGAATATTACAGCAACCTCATTCAAACTCATGCTAGCACATTGTATAACAAGCTCATCTGTGGGATAGCTGCCTCCCTAAGTGTTATTTGGCTCTTTATAAACTGGAACTTCAAGAATTTACAAGTCATTAGGGCTCAGATTTTGAAAAATTAGATGTTGCTTGTAGAAAGTGAAGAAGCTGCAAATATTTTTGTTTAGAAAAGACGGAGGCTGGGTGCAGTGACTCGTGCCTGTAATCCCAACATTTTGGTAGGCTGAGACAGCATGACTGTTTGAGCCCAAAAGTGCAAGACTAGCCTAGGCAACATAGTAAGATCCTACAAAAAGTTCCACTATGCACCAGCATAGTGGTGCACACCTGTAGTCCCAGCTACTCAGAAGGCAGAGCTGGGAGGATCTCTTGAGTCCAGGAGTCAAGGGTGCAGTGAGCTGTGATGGGACCACTGTACTTCAGCCTGGCTTACTGAGTAATTTCTGTTAGAAAAGATAACTCAAGATATATCACGGGGCTTGTGATCATCATGGTAGACAGAAGGTAGGACTAGATTGCAGCTCCAGACAGAGCAGCGTGTGGAGGCTAGCATAGTGAGTTTTAGCTCCACATTGACTACAACAACAAACCAGCAATCCTGAGAGGACCCACAGACACTCCGAAGTAAGCGGACTACTCCTGTAGGACCTGGGAGACATACCAAATACTGTGCTGGTATCCACAGCTGAGAGTCCCATAGATGGTTCAGATCACAAGACTGTATAGAAAAGCCCCAGTACTAGCCTGGAGCCAGGTAGACTCACTGGGTGGCTAGACCCAGAAGAGAACAACAATCACTGCAGTGTGGCTCACAGTACTACATCAAGGGAACATCCCATGAGACAAAAGAATCTGAACAACAGCCTTCAGCCCTAGACCTTCCCTCTGACAGAGGCTACCCAAATGAGAAGGAACCAGAAATCCAACTCTGGTAATATGACAAAACAAGGCTATTTAGCACACCCAGTAAATCATACTAGTTCAGCAGCAATGGAACCAAATCAAGAAGAAATCTGTGATTTGCCTGAAAAGTAATTCAGGAGATTAGTTATTAAGCTAATCAGGGAGGCACCAGAGAAAGGCAAAGCCCAATTCAAGCAAATCCAAAAAATAATACAAGAAGAGAAGAGAGAACTATTCAAGGAAATAGGTAGCTTAAAGAGAATACAGTAAAAAATTCAGGAAACTTTGTACACACTTTTAGAAATGTGAACTGCTCTGGAAAGTCTCAGCAATAGAATTGAACAAGTAGAATAAAGAAATTCAGAGCTTGAAGACAAGGTCTTTGAATTAATCCAATCCAACAAAGACAAAGAAAAAAGAATAAGTAAATATGAACAAAGCCTCCAGGAAGTCCGTGATTATGTTAAATTACCAAACTGAAAAATAATCGGTGTTCCTGAGGAAGAAGAGAATTCTAAAAGCTTGGAAAATGTATCTGGCAGAATAATCAAGGAAAGCTTCCTTGGCCTTGTTGGTGAGCTAGACATCCAAATACAAGAAGCACAAAAAACACCTGGGAAATTCATCACAAAAAGATCACACTGTCATCAGCTTATCCAAAGTTAAGACAAAGGAAAGACTCTTAATTGCTGTGAGACAGAAGCATCAGGTAACCTATAAAAGAAATCCTATCAGATTAACAGCAGATTTCTCAGCATTAACCCTACCAGCTAGGAGGAATTGGGACCCTATCTTCAGCTTCCTCAAACAAAACAATTATCTCAGCCAAGAATTTTGTATCCTGTGAAACTAAGCATCATGTATGAAGGAAAGATACAGTCTTTTTCAGATAAACAAATGCTGTGAGAAGTTGCCATTACCAAGCTACCACTATAAAAACTGCTAAAAGGAGCTCTAAGTCTTGAAACAAATCCTGGAAACACATCAAAACAGAGCCTCTTTAAAGCATAAATCACACAGAACCTATGAAACAAAAATACAAGTTAAAAGCAAAAACAAATAAAATCAACATACACAGGCAACAAAGAGCATGATGAATGCAACAGCACCTCACATTTAATACTAACATTGAACATAAATGTCCTAAATGCTCCACTTAAAAGATATAGAACTGCCTAATGGATAAGAACTCACCAACCATCTGCTGCCTTTGGTAGACTCACCCAACACATAAGGACTCACACAAACTTAAAAGTAAAGGGGTGGAAAAGGCATTTCATACAGATGGACACCAAAAATGAGCAGGGGTAGCTATTCTTATATCAGACAAAACAAACTTTAAAGCAACGACAGCTAAAGGAGACAAAGAGGGACATTATTTAATGGTAAAAGCCTTTGTTCAACAGGAAATTATCACAATCCTAAACATATATGCACTAACACTGAAGCTCCCAAATTTGGAAAACTAAATTACTAATTACTAAAATTACTAATAGACCTAAGAAATGAGTTAGACAGCAACACAATAATAGTATGGGACTTCAATACTCCACTGACCAGCACTAGACAGGTCGCCAAGACCGAAAGTCGACAAAGAAAGAATGGACTCAAACTATACCTTGAAACAAATGGACTTAACAGATATATACAGAAGATTTCACCCAACAACCACAGAATACACATTCTATTTAACAGGGCATGGAATGTTCCCCAAGACACACCATATGATAGGCCATAAAACTAGCCTCAATAAATTTAAGAAATTTGAAATTATATCAAGCACTTTCTCAGACCACAGTGGAATAAAACTGGAAATCAACTTTAAAAGAAACCTTCGGAGTCATGCAAATACATGGAAATTAAATAACCTGCTCCTGAATAAGCATTGAGTCAAAAACAAATCAAGATGAAAATTTGAAAATCACCACTGAAGGACTTACTCATGTAACTGAATGCCACTTGTACCCCAATAACTTATGGAAGAAGAAAAAAGGATTTATCATTGTACTTTGTTATATGATATTACCTAGTTTTGACCCCAAATTAACATCCTTATTCCAACAATAATTTTCCAAACACCTCTTTCTCCTTCCCTCTGTCTTCCTCCTCTGCTTCTGTGTGAGTGTGTGTGTGTGTGTGTGTGTGTGTGTGTGTGTATCATCCGCTTTGTCATTCCATATCATTTATAAGTTAAAAAGATCTCTCGGTGTTAAACATATGCTCACTAAGAGACTTATTTATTTTTTTTGAAAATTATATCTTGACATTTGACAAATTGATGAGTCAGTGATCTAGGCAACTGTTTAATTAATTAATTAATATGTGCATTGCAAATATTAACTTCCATATTTTATGTTTAGATGCCTAGGCCAAATGTGAAGAAGAACAAGAGAACAGACACAATCTGTTTTGTGCCCTGGGCCCCACTCCAGGGATTAGATGTAATCCACTATGATCAAGGTGTGCACACAGCAGACCTGTGTTGAAGAAGCTCACAATCAGTTGGTGCTGTCTCTGAGCCCACTCCTGAGAGAAAGGGTGCAACTCCATGTACCCAAATGAGGGGTGGTATGTAGCAGGGTCCTTGAGGCAGAGAGGACCTTTACCCTGCAAAGGTGGTCACCAGGAAGTCAGTCAGGTACTGGGCATTAGCTTTTAGCAGCCAGACACCACTTTCTAATGATCTGTGAGCAAAAGAACTTACTCAAAAGGCCACAGCAGAAGAATATGTAGAGGCTTACTTCTCAGGTCATAGGGTATACCCCTAAAATACATGAAAAATAACTGAAGGAGAAACTGTGCTTTGCTTTTAAGGTAAAGAATATGAAATGGACATGAGTCCTTAGCAAAATTCAGATGTTCATGTTGATGTTACTTCATTTAAATACAGACCAAGGATAGTTGAAGATATTTTATTTGTTCCTGACTTAATATTTCAACGGACCTTATTCTATTTAGGTAACTAATCTTAAGGAGTTCAAGGGTCATCTGTACATAATATTTTACAACACTAAAGAAACGTATTCTTACTAGTAGGCAATACTATCCCATTCATATTAGTATAAGAAAAAATAAGTAGGGTGATGATTGTCAAACTTTTGAGATTGCTTCTATCAGATAGCATGCTGAGAACATTAAATAAGTGATTCCAGACCTGAAAATTGTTTTATCTTTGAAAAATCTTGCAGAGTCAGAATGATTTCTGTAAAAATATTATTTTAGAAACTAAATTAATAAGAGATTATTAGTAGAGAAACAAGGATATCAATAAGGTAAAATTACTTACATCCAACTGTGATACTTGGAAAAGTAAAAGGAGAAGTCATTAATAACTGTGCTGGGAATAGAACTATAAACCAGGACTGTATTGAGCAAATTGGGATTTAAGGTCCCTCTAAAAAGGAGCAGGAGTAGCAGAATAAACTTAAAATCTTTTCTTTTCTTTGTTTTAGAAAGAAAAAAGAACAAAAGAGAAAAAGAAAGAAAGAAAAGGAATGAATAAGAGGAATAAGGAGGAAGAAGAAGAGGGAAAGAGAACAGGAGTGTTGCTTTATTGGCCAGGCTAGAATGCAGTCTAAAAATGGGTATTGAAAACCTCTTTTATGCCAATAATTGTGCTTAATAATGCCAGCCAATATTTCATTTAAACCTGTGAGTAGGTGTGATGTAGTACTGATAAGAGTGCATATCTTGCTTGTTTAAAGTGGAGAGTTCTATAAAGTTTATTAAGTTTACTTGTTCTGGATCTGAGTTCAAGTCTTGGATGTCCTTATTAATTTTCTGTCTTGTTGATCTTTCTAATATTGAGGTTGAAGTCTCCCACTATTATTGTGTGGGAGTCTAAGTCTCTTTACAAGTCTTACGTATCCTGTATTGGGTGCGTATATATTTAGGATAGTTAGCTCTTCTTGTTGCACTGATCCTTTTACCATTATGTCCTCTTTTGATCTTTTTTGCTTTAAAATCTATTTTATCAGAGGCGAGAATTGCAACTCCTGCTTTTCATTTATTTATTTATTTTTGTTCTCCATTTGTTCAGTAAATCTTTCTCCATGCCTTTGTTTTGAGTCTTTATGTATCCTTGCATGTAAGATGGGTCTGTATGCAACATACCAATGGGATTTGGCTGTATCTTTTGATTGGGGGATTTAGTTAATTTAAATTTAGGATTACTGCCATTTGATGTTAACTGGCTGTTTTGCCCATTAGTTGATGTAAATTCTTCATTATGTTGATGCTTTTTACTTTTTGGTATATTTTTAGAAAGGCTAATACTGGTTGTTCCTTTCTACCTTCTTTCAGAAGCTCTTGTAAAGCAGGCCTGGTAGTAATGAAATCTCTGAGTACTTGCTTGTTCACA
>CM052650.1:149960389-149970980 GCA_028533165.1 Leontopithecus rosalia | reverse complement strand
ATTACTTGGAGTTGAATATTGTCCTGCCTTGTTAGGTTGGGAACGTTTTCCTGAATAATATCCTGAAGAGTATTTTCCAGCTTGGATTCATTCTCTCTGTCGTATTCAGGCATACCTATCAAACATAGATTAGGTCTTTTCACACAGTCCCATATTTCTTGGAGACTTTGCTCATTCCTTTTTATCCTTTTTACTCTATTCTTGTCTTCCTGTTTTATTTCATTAAGTTGGTCTTCAACTTCTGATATCCTTTCTTCTGCTTGATCAATTCGGCTGTTAAAACTTGTGCATACTTTAAGAAGTTCTCCTGCTGTTTTTCAACTCAATTAATTCACTTATATTCCTCTCTGTATTGTCTATTCTTGTTAGCATTTTGTCAAACCTTTTTTCAAAGTTCTTAGTTTCTTTACATTGGGTTAGAACAAGTTCTTTTAACTCCCAGAAGTTTCTTATCATCCACCTTCTGAAGCCTACTTTTGTTAATGGAACACAGTCGTTCTCCATCAGGCCTTGTTCTGTTGCTGATGAGGAACTGTGGTCCCCTGTGGAGGAAAAGACATTCTGATTTTGGGTATTCTCAGCCTTTTTAGGCTGGTTTCTTCCCTTTGTTATAAATTTATCTATCTGTTGTCTTTGTAATTACCGCCTTTCTAATTAGGTTTCTGATTGGACATCCAATTTATTGATTCCCAGTGCCAGAATCTGAGCAACCCACTGCACCAGCTAAAACAGTGGTGTTAATATCGATAGTGCTGTTCTGCCCAGGAATCTGCAGTCTGGCATCCTTCTTGAGTCTGTCCTTCAATCAGCTGAATAGGTGACTCTGCCTTCCTGGAGCTCCAAACATCAGCCAAAAGGGGAACCAGTCCCACTTCCTCTGCACCAAGAACTGCCGCACCAAGGTGCCAGCAAAACCACTGCGCTGGCCACAAGAGTTGCACTGGTGACCCGTGGGGCACTGGGAATCTCCTGGTCTGTGAGCAACAAAAATTAATCTGAAAGTGTGGCATTCTCTCATTCTCTGTGCTTCCACTGGGAGCCACAATCCCAAGCTGCTAATGATCAGCCATCTTGGATCTCTCTAGAGAGTGATATCTTTTCTAGATATTTTCAGAAAATGGAAATGTATTTGTTATAGGCCCAGAGATGCAGCATGCAGATGAGATTCCCCCTTACAAAAATTCTCTCATACTTAGGAGTAGTGTTAACAGGTGGACTTCACCTCCAGGCTCTGCAGATATAGAGTGTGGTTTGACCAAGATCATGCTCTTCCCGAGGCAGCCCTGGCCCTTTCAATCCAACACAGAATAACTCTCTCAGGCCATTGCACTCCAGAGCTCTCTATGGGTTGACTTCTCTCTCAGCCCAGTCCTGCTTCCATTGCAACAAGTATTGATCTCAGTAGTATGCTCAAAGTGCCCTGGTACCTGGGAGTGGTTATGATAGGCAGGCTTCGCTGATGGGCTCTGCAGATGCAGAGTACTGCCTTACATCTTACATACTGCACCCCATCTCAGAGTCTGCTTCCCACATTCCCAACCAGGGACAGTGCTTGACATTGGCATGGTAAATAGAACTGTAATAGGCCATGTGCAAAGTGGATATAACCACAGATTCCAGAACACACACACAGACTGCTTAGTTGGAAGCTGGGCCCCACCTTATTGGTTATATGACTGTGGGCAAGTTACTTAGCCTTAATTTATTTTTCTGTAAAATATATATATAAATATAGAACCTACCTCAGTTCTTAGGACATAGCAAATCATCAAAAAGTCTTTGCTGCTATTATTAGTATTAGTGACATTATTTTTAGTCTGTCAGACAGAATTGGAAATAATCCAGCATCTTTAGAGCATAGAAAATCCATAACAATTTTGCATAGACTGAGTTTCCTGTTGGGGCCCTTTTTCACATTTCAGGGCAGTGTGGGCTTCCTGACCAGGACAAGGTCCTCGGTGAGTTGACTCATCCATTGCCTGGATTCCAGCACTGCCCCTTCTGTGATGAAATTCCCTGACTGCCATCCACATTTACCAAAATTCTAGATTTCTGCTTGTTGTAGCCCAGTATTCATTCCCACAACCAGGTCCCTGATAGCTGATCTTGGACCTCCTCAATTCTCCGTAATCTGTTTACCTGCACCTCCGACCATTATCTGGGTGAGCAGGTCTCTTGGACTCCCCTCAGCTTGATCTTTTGCCAACAGCATACTCATCTTGCCTTTCCTTTCTTTCTAGATCAGTTTCCAAAGTTGAAACACAACTTTTAACTACCACCCAAACAATCATTGCCTATCTTTTCTCTTAGGTTTATATACCCGAACCTGTCAGGCTACAGTCCCCTTGTTCTATAATCTGGCCTTTGCTGATGTGGCCAACATTTCAGTCCCAATCAGCATAATAAAAAGGAAATCTCTTATGGCAACTAGCTACAAGTGACACAGGGATGTTGTAAATATGGCTCCAGAATATTATACCAACCACAGTGAATGTCAAGAGACTGATGAGGGTTTAACAAATATCTCCCCAAGTGACCTTACACTGGAGTGCCTGGCAAGTCAGTTGCTATTGAAGTGAAAATCTAGCTTGTAATAGCAGTAACTGCTTCTATAGTTAGAAAATGAATATTTCTTTCTAAGACACTATTCGTTCATTCTGAAAGAAAAGGAACTATTTGTGAGGGAAGAAAGTATATTTTGTATTGACTTCTGTCTTTAAATAAAAAAGGCAGGAAGAATGAAGCTAAATTGTCTACAGAATCCCTTGCTCCAACATATTGACCACTTTATTTTTATTAATAAAAAGTAATTTTTTAACTTACAAATAAAATACTTTAAACTTTTAAACAAAAATTGTTTTTATAATTTGAACTCTTTTTATTGCTAAAGAATAATATTTAGAAGAAAGCATTTTTAGTCATATGTTAGTTTTTGTGATAGGCTTTTGCCCTGATGTTTTAAATTACATCATGAAGTAAAAGAAATCTTAATAATTCAAATAGCCATACCTCTTAATAATTTCACAAACCTTTTAATTATTTTGATAAATAAAACAACTAAACCTTGTTTTCTGATGTTGATTTAAACTGTTTTGGGGTAAATAGTATGCAAACAAATCTCTGTTTCTAACCAGTCTGTATGAACCTTCAATAATGAAGCATCTGGCCACCAGAGAGTGTGGAGCCATTTCAGTAAACAAGGAGGCACTTCAGGTTAACAATTAAATTGTGACATCAAGGGGATAACAGGAAATTGTTTGATTTAAATCATATATATTAAAAAGTAATATATATTCAAGGCTTAAATACTTTGAAGTTCCAATTACTCATGACCCAGATTAAAATTATTTTACAACTTTGACTATTCCTTTGCTGGTAAAAATCTACTATGGAGGTGCTGAGTTGTAAGACAACGAAGCTATAGATTCATCTATCTTTTAGTTTTCTACTCAAGCTCCCGGTGTGCATTTTCAGGCTTTCCTAAAAACATCTCTTTCCTAGCTATCATCTTTCCTCAGGAGAGCAGTTAGCACCACGGGAGACCAAGCTCTCCTCACTGGTCCTAGAATACAGGCAGCTGCTGATGTTTAAAGGCCCCAATGTTGACACATTGTATTATGATCCTGAATGTGTCTTCGAATATGTCCATATTTCACCGGCATACTACATTTCCACTGTAACTATTTCATCCCTAATCAAAGACAGATAGGTCCCTAAGGAAAAAAATATTTTTTTAAAGACAGAGGATCCTAGCTCACTATACTCCACTGACATTTGAGGAAGAAGATTCAGATACCTCCACAAGAGTGTTTAACTCCCACCCACCAAATCCTGTTTTCAAATGCATAGTTTATCAGTTATACTGGTTTTCTTTTCTTTCAGCCACTGGACAAATTATCTTTAAGAATTGATGCTAGAAAACATATGTTCATGACCAAAGTAAGAAGAAAAACCTGCATTGAAATTTGTACGAATCATTCTTCAAACAATTCCAAATTTTCAAATTATTACAAATTTTGCAGCGGGAGAAAAAATATGCATAGCATATTTTGGGTCAACTCATTTCATGTAATAGAATGCAGAGTAAAGTTAATTCCACTACATTTAATTCACAAATACTCAGTAGACAATCTTGCCTCTTATATCCTTACAATTGGCACCATCCCAGAGCTCTGGTCCCCTTCCACCCTCCCCTCTCTAGTAGTCCACAGCGTCTATTGTGGCCTTTGCAAGTCCATGACTACCCAATATTTAGCTCCCACGTATAAGTAAGAATATACGATATTTGGTTTTCTCTTCCTCCAGCAATTCCCTTAGGAACGCAGCCTCTAGCTCCAGCCATGTTGCTACAAAGGGCCTGATTTTGTTCTTTTTTATGGCTGCATTAGTATTCCATGGTGTATATGTACCACATTTTTTTATTCAACCCACCACTGATAGACACGTAGGTTGATTCTATGTCTGCACTATTGTGAATAGTGCTGCCATGAACATGTGAATGCACTTTTTGGGAGAATGTGTCTTTTTGGTAGACCAATTTGTTTTTCTTTCTTTCTTTTTTTCTTTGCATTTTAGTTTGGGAACAATTTTTTTTGTTTTGGATATATTCCCAGTAATGGGATTGCTGGGTTGAATGGTATGTCTGCTTTTAACTTCTTTGAGATATCTCGAAACTGCTTTCCACAGAGGCTGAACTAATTTACATTCCCACCAATAATGTATAAGTGTTTCCTTTTCTCCACAGCCTTAACAGCATCTGTTATTTTTTGACTTTTTAATTACAGCCATTCTGAGTGGTATGAGATGGTGTCTCATTGTGGTTTTGATTGGCAGCTCTCTGATGATTAGTGATGACGAACATTTTTTTTCATGTTTGTTGGCCACTTTGAGAAGTATCTGTTTGTGTCCTTTATTCTCTTTTTAGTGTTTTTTTTTCTTGTTGATATATTTAAGTTCCTTATAGATTTTGGATATTAGTCCTTTGTCAGATGCATAGATTGAGAATTTTTTCTCCTATTCAGTAGATTACCTTTTTACTTGAGAGTTTATTTTGCTGTGCAGAAGCTCTTTAGTTTAATTAGGTCTCAATGGTCAATTTTTGTTTTTGTTGCAATTGCTTTTAAGGACTTAGTAATAAATTCTTTTCTAGAGCTCATATCCAGAATGGTGTTTCCTAGGTTTATTCTTCTAGCATTCTTATAGTTTGAGGTCTTATATTTAAATTTTTAATCCATCTTGAGTTATTTTTTGTTTATGGTGAAAGGTAAGGGTTCAGTTTTGTTCTTCTGCATGTGATTAGCCAGGTTATGAAGCAGCATTCATTGAATAGAGAGTCTTTTCCCCATTGCCTATTTTTGTCAACTTTGTCAAAGATTAGATGACTGTAAGTGTGTGACTTTATTTATCAGTTTGCCATTCTGTTCCATTTTCTCTGTTTCATTACTTAGGAAAACAGGGCTTCTGTCCACTGACTACATTTGACATCCAAGAAAGAGACCCTAAGTACCCCAGTTTGTGTCATGCTATCATTCCTGTGATCAAGAGGATGGAATAAAACAATTGTTTGAGGTGGTAGGAAATGCAACTCCCTCCCCCCACCCAAAAAAGAGAGAAACTGTTGCTTGACAGAAAGAAAAATAATATGTATCCATTTTGAAAAACACCCCTGTCTCTAACTTCGACTTTCAGCAAGTTACTTCTTGTTTCAATGCCTAGAATACATTACTTATAATTGCTATTTCAGGGATCAATGAAACAAAAACCTTTTATTCCTGACCATGCTCTATTTAATGTCCTAAGTCTTGACCCCCCAAAAGTCTGACATCCTTATTTACACCAACCCAGAGCAATGTCCCTTTGAATTAAAAACAGGCAATGAAACACTTGGCTTATTATAACAGAGAGCTCAACTAAATAAGAGAGGCATTTCCCTTATTGGGTTCACCTATCATTGATATTGAAATAATCTTAAGAAATACAATCGTTTATTCCTAAGAACTCCAGGATTTTTCATTATAAGCAAAATATGTGCCTAGTCCATTACCTTTGCATGGTTCTAGTACTCTTTAGCATGGTTCCAAGAATTGAGAATAGACTGCTAAGGGCAAGAGAAAGACCACAAAATACAGTTTTTTATTAATATATACAATTACTGTAAATGTCAGATGACATGCCTACAAGATAAAGAGAATGACACAAGGGTAAGATAGATTTGAATCCTTTCCATTTTAAAAGCAATGAGTCATTGGCCATTATTCCACATGGTGACCTAATAATACTAGAGAGATTTATAAGAAAAATTAAAAAGCAATCCAGGCTGTTCACCACAGGCACCATTCATTGGGCATATCCTGTTAATTGTTCTTTCTATAATCTTCCCAGATGAATATCATTCTGGCAACAGAAAACCAAAAGAGTCCCGAGGTTATAGCCCATCTCATTTCTAAAATAGTCAAATTCCTACTAAGATGATAAATCAGTGTTTCAAAAGAAATGTAACTCATTCACTGTCTAGCAGGTGAATCATTAGTGGATTAAGAGTTCCTAACATTATTATAGATGCAGTAATATATTATAGCTCTTTTAAATAGTAGGTCAAGTATTATGAATCTTGCCTTTTAATCTATATTGCTTAAAAAAGCTATTATAACTAAGTACATAAAAATTAAATACACTCTTCCAGGAGTTGATAAAGAGAATTTATTAATAAATTTAGTGCCAGAAATATGGCCATAATGGTAACCAAAAACAGAACAAGACAAATAAAACCTATCAGGACCAATAACCACTCAAAAGGAAAAAAAAAAGGAGTTTGAATTATAATACTCACAAATCAAAGGCACTCATCAATTTAGTATTTTTTCAATAATCCAGAAAATCAGTTATTGATATCTGACAATAGAAAGTGGACAACATAAAAACCAGATTAAAATCCATATCATTTACCTTTGATGCCATACACACAAAAAAGCAAAATAATATAGATTGATTTTACTCAGTGTGATGAAGTGAATTCAACTTTTAAAATGCAATGACTCTATAAAATAACTGGGCTTCTTTCTCATTGATGAATTGGTGGATTTATTACTGGGTTATTAGATTTAGTGGCCATAATATGGGCCAACCTTGAAATGCTACTCTGTCCAGGGTCTGCTCATCAGTGGCTCTCTCCATCATGGTTGATTATGTTTTTCATCAGCCAGTGATTTCACTTACCAAAATGAGGTCAATAGGTATGCCAGCTCACTCCACTTCCTTTTAAATAGCTCAGATGTTTTATAAACCAAGAAAATAGAACTGCTATGAGATTAAATCAAACCAAAGTTCAAGGCTCATGGTGAAGAGAAACGGATTTCAGTGCTTACCGGGAAGAACTGATAAAGGTGGAGAGTTTTGTTTCCATCTCAGGGGGACAGCTGAGAGATTGTTTTACTGCAGGTGATATGTCTGCATGTTACTTACTCATCACACCTGCCAACCTTGAGAGGGTCTCTTTGTCATTACTTATAACTGCCAATTTACAAGATGGCCCAGTAGGGAATGAAAGAACCAACTGGAACAAATAGAGGTTTTACCACAGCTGCTGTCTGCCTGCTCGAGTCAGCACAAGTAGTGAATCTTAAATAGGAAGGAGCAACCCAAATACTTTTCCCTTCTGGTCACCAGACACCACAGGCCTGAGTGATGGGCCCTGACCTCAGCAGCTGACATTCGTGGAATTCTGTAGACCAGGTGTTCAGGTTTATAGCTGAAAGGGCTTGATTTGATCACATAAAGACTTCCTTTCTATATTAACTGGTTTGTGAGGTTTCTAAAATTTTTCCTAGTAATGTTACCTTGGGTTCAAATTGCAAGGAAGATGCAACCAATTAAGCAGTAGCATGAGTGAAAAGACTCAGTGCAGCAACAGGGAACCCATCCAAGGAAAACCATGACAGCCAGACTAAATGGAAATGAGATCTGCTGAAACGGAAAAAGTAAGAAAGACCTTGGACTGCCTATAACATTTCTGCTATGCTGTTGATCACTCTCTGGTCATGTTTCTGTATTTAGGCATTTCAGGCTAGAGGCTGTTCAGGGCACATTGTAGGCTCCTCTGTTTACCCTGATCTTACTTCGATTTAACCTTTTAGTTAAATTGGCATTTTGAAGGTGTTTGGAAACACGCCTTAGGGAAGGAGTTTGCAGTGTTGAGCAGAGAGAGTACTGATGCAACTAACACAATTTATAACCATTTCGGTAGCCTGTTGACAGTGGAAGGTCATGAGACAGTGTGTTGAATATATTTCTGGGGACTATGTCAACCCCCTAAGGTGGCTGCAGGTTAAAATTTAGTTTGGAAGTGGCTTTAAAGTGTAATAGAGTGGCCTAGGGAGCTTTTAAAGGTATCCATGCCTGGACCTCATCCCTGGGCATTCTGATTTAATAGGACTCAAATAGAACCCAATTATCAGAGTTTTTAAAAAACCTCCACAGATATTTCTAACATGCAGCCATGGCATAGAAGTTCTGCTTTATTTCAAGAAAAGCAGGAGAAAAGTCATCTGCTGAGACACAGTGAGCTCCGTTCTGTGAAGGCGTGTCTGCTGCTCTCCTAACGGTACTGGCTCTGACATTCAATGTGATGCCTCAGCCTCAGAGATGCTTGCTTCTATGTTTCTTCACCAGCTACTTAATGTATCAGAAACATTTGCACAAAATTATGCAGGTTGGGACCTTATTACCCTCCTTCTTCTTCAATGGTCATGATATATATATATATATATATATATATATATATATATATAGTGCCTGGCATATATGTGATATGTATACCAGTTAATGTTTTAAAGTACTTGTGGTATCTGTTGAAGCTTGATTTTCAGGAAATCCTGCTGAAAAGAACACCACAGTGATCATCATAATACTAATGGCCTTTCAAAAGTATAAATCTTTTCTAATTTGGCCTTAAATTTTCTTTTAAGTTGGCATTAAAGAGATCCTTCTGTATCTAAAATTTGATATTCAACCACAGTAAGGAAGGCTATAGTTTTTAAATTGACACAATTTCTTTGATAAAGTAAAGGCTGTCAAAATTATATGTAGAAGCCCTGAGGCAGGAGGAAGGATACTTTCCATCTTGGTGTAAATAAAGTTCTTGACAGTCAGTGTCTGAGTGAAGGAGGAGAGTGGTCCAGCTGGCACTCTCCTGATAGTCATTCTTTGGCATGATGGAAGGAGGATTAAGGAGGGGGGACATAATTAGGTTTCATCAAAATATCATGACAGAATCCTCTCCTCTATGGGACTAGCCTTATGGAAAAGATTATTATACCCAATGTCATTCCATAAATCGGTTGCACTATGCAGCCTATGATAAAAAATGTTTGACATTCCATGAAGCCTAAATGAAGAAAGCACAGCACATAAATTATGATTTAAGTGGATAAGTAACCTCATGGGAAGAGAGCAGTTTAGTCCCTGACAAGCAATTTGGTCTTTGCATTCCCCTGTGTTCCAAGTTTCAATGGGCTGATAAATAAAAAGTGGTAAATGATTGACTTTTTTGCAGGGTATACAACATTATGTGAGAATTAGAATGGGTATTGGATATTGACTCATTTGTCTCAAAAATGTATTTGGCTTTTAATTTTGTAGAGCAAGCACAAAACTTGGCAGTAGGTATCTGGGTTCTGACCCCAGATTTTCAAATAAGTAATGGTGAACAACTAAATATCTCTTGATCTTTTTAAAAAAATCATCAGTAGACAATTGAATTTTATTCACTCAGTTGTTGGTTTATTCAATATTCATTGTTGCCTATTATGTGCTTAAGCACCTTGCAAGGCACTGAGGATACAGAGATGAAAACATGGGCCTTGTCCACAGTTTATAACCCTGACAGCTAAGTAAATATTCATGTTCACTGATGTCAGTACCATAGTAGAAACCTATACAAAGCAAACAAGAAAGTAACTAACTTGGTTGAGGAAGGGAGGTGGGAATCTCAGTGTAGACTTCAAAGAACAAGAACTACTTAAGCAAGGTCATGAACATAAGAGGTCCACATTAGTTTAAGATTCTGTGATCTTAAAATTGTAAATAAATAGTTCAATAATAAATGGATTTGCATGGGCCAACTGCTGTCTCTTTTATGTATAAGTTGCAAGAATCTGTCCATCAGTTCTGTAGACCTGTGAATCCCTGTAGAGCACTGGCAGCATCATTGAATAATATCTATTAAGCATTTTATACTCTTTCATAGTGTGTACCAGGCCCCATCCTGGAAAGCATCATGGTGCCACGGTCCCTCAAGTCAATTTTTAGGGATGTCTACCATATGCTTGGCTTTGTACCACACTCTGGGAAGATGAGAAAGATCAAGACATGATTTTGATTTTAAACAGTTTATAGGCAGCTGAAGAAAAACATTTACAAACAAATTATAGAGTAATGAACACTGTAATAGAGATAAATAAAAGAAGCTATGAAAACACATACAAAGAGGGATGCTTAGTTTTGACTGGAAGCAGTGGAATTAGAAGAATAATAACACCGTTGTTCAGGTATTGAGCTCTTCTGTCATGCTGCCATTTTCCATGACTGTCTCATG
>CM052650.1:149916838-149960289 GCA_028533165.1 Leontopithecus rosalia | reverse complement strand
TCATCCATGTCCCTACAAAGGACACAAACTCATCATTTTTGATTGCTGCATAATATTCCATGGTGTATATGTGCCACATTTTCCCAGTCCAGTCTATCATGGATGGGCATTTGGGTTGGTTCCAGGTCTTTGCTATTGTAAACAGTGCTGCAATGAACATTCGTGTGCATATGTCCTTATAGTAGAGCGATTTATAGTCCTTTGGATATATACCTAGTAATGGGATTGCTGGGTCAAATGGTATTTCTATTTCTAGGTCCTTGAGGAATCGCCATACTGTCTTCCACAATGGTTGAACTAATTTACACTCCCACCAATAGTGTAAAAGTGTTCCTATTTCTCCGCATCCTCTCCAGCATCTGTTGCCTCCAGATTTTTTAATGAATGCCATTCTAACTGGCGTGAGATGGTATCTCAATGTGGTTTTGATTTGCATTTCCTAATGACCAGTGATGATGAGCATTTTTTCATATGTTTCTTGGCCTCTTGTATGTCTTCTTTTGTAAAGTGTCTTATTTTAATTCTGTAAGGTAAACATTATTACCCCTTCTAACAGATGAAAAGTGGCCTAGAGAGGTTAGTCATCTAACCTCAAGTCAGTTATTTTTTAATAAAGTGAGTTTCATATGCAACTCTGCCTGAGGCCAAAATCCTCATGTGTTAGCCATAATTTGACACTCCTTCCCAAAAAGGAAGTTTCCTAAGGAAGCGGTTGTATTAATATCCTAGGCTGCCATAATACATTACCACAAACTGGGTGGCTTAAAACAACAGAAATTTATTTTCTTTCAGTTCTGGAAGCTATAATTCTAAAGCCAAGTGTCACATAAAGATAATTAAAAACAAAAACCATACGACCATTTCAATAAAACCCAATATTACTTAATGATTAAAAAACTTGAACAAAGTAGGCATCAAAGGAATATACCTCAAAATAATAAGAGCCATCTATGACAAATTCACAGTCAACATCTTACTGAATGAGCAAAAAGGAGAATTATTTTCTTTGAGAACTGGGACAATCAAGTATTCCCAGTCCTACCACTCTTTTTTTTTTTTTTGAGATGGAGTTTCACTCTTGTTACCCAGGCTGGAGTGCAATGGCGCGATCTCGGCTCGCGGCAACCTCCGCCTCCTGGGTTCAGGCAATTCTCCTGCCTCAGTCTCCTGAGTAGCTAGGATTACAGGCATGCGCCACCATGCCGAGCTAATTTTTTTGTATTTTTAGTAGAGACGGGGTTTCACCATGTTGAACAGGATGGTCTCGATCTCTCATGATCCACCTGCCTCAGCCTCCCAAGCTGGGATTACAGGCTTGAGCCACTGCGTCCAGCCTATTCAATACATACTAGAAGTCCTAGTCAGAGTAATCAGATAAGAGAAAGAAATAAAATGTATCCAAATAGGAAGTCAAATTATCTCTCTTCACTGACAATGTAATTTTATGCTTATAAAACCTTAAAGAGTCTACCAAAAGACTCCTAGACCTGATGAATGATTCCAGCAATATATTAGGATACAAAATAAACATACAGAAATCAGTAGCACTTCCATACACTATAATATTCAAACTGGGAGCCAAATTAAGAACACAATCCCTTTTTAGTAACCACACACACAAAATATACCTGGAAATACATCTAACCAAGGAGGTGAAATCTCTGCAAGAAGAGCTACAAAACACTGCTTAAAGAAATCATAGATGACACAAACAAATGAAAAGGCACCCTATGTTCATAGATTGAAGAATAAATATCATTAAAATGGCCATATGGCCCAAAGCAAGCTACAGGTTCAATGCTATTCTTATCAAACTACCAATGTAATTTTTCACAAAATTAGAAAAAAAATTCTATAATTCATATAGAATTCAAAAAGAGCCAAGACAATCCTAAGCAAGAAGAACAACACAGGATGCATTACATTACATGACTTAAAATTACACTACACAGTAACTCAAACAGTGTGGTATTGGTACAAAAATAAACACATAGACCAATGGGACAAAAATAGAGATCCCTGAAATAAAGCCATACACCCACAGCCAACTGATCTTTGACAAAGTCAACAAAAATAAACACTGAGGAAAGGATACTCTATTTAATGAATGGTGCTGGTAAAACTATAAGTGGAGGAATGTAACTGGACCCCTAGCTCTTATTATATACAAAAACTACTCAAGATGGCTTGAAAACTTAAATGTAAGACCTCAAACATCTGTTGTCTCCAGATTTTTTAATGAACGCAACTATCTTGCATGTTCTGCACATGTACCCCAAAACCTAAAATGCAATAAAAATTAAAAAAAAAAAAAAAAAAGACCTCAAACTATAAAAATCCCAGAAAAAAACTAGGAAATACCCTTTTCAACATTGGCCTAGGTAAAGAACTTATGATTAAGTCCTCAAAAGCAAATGCAAAAAAATAAAAGTGACAGTTGGGACCTCATTAAATTAAAGAGCTCTGCACAGCAAAATAAACTATCAATAGAGTAAACAGAATACCTACAAATTCTGATTTTTGTAAAATATTCTCAAGCTATGCATCTAACAAAGGATAATATTTAGACTCTATAAGGAACTTAAGTAAATCAACAATAAAAAAGAAAATATCCCCATTAAAAAGTGGGACAAGGACATGAAGAGACATTTCTCAATAGAAGACATACCCTGCACATCTATCCCAGAACTTAATTAACAATAGCAACAAAAAGAAGACACACAAGCATCCAACAAACATTTGAAAAACTGCTCATCATTGCTAATCATCAGAGAAATGCAAATCAAAACCACCATAAGCTACCATCTCACACCAGTCAGAATGGCGATGATTAAAAATTCCAAAAATAACAAACATTGGTGAATGTGGAGGAAAGGGAATGCTTATACACTGTTGGTGGGAATGCAAATTTTTGTTTAGTCCCTGTGGAAAACAGTTTGGAGATCTCTTAAAGAACTAAAAGTAGAATTACCATTCAACCCAGCAATCCCATTACTAGGCATATCCTCAGCAAGATTAATCATTCTAGCAAAAAGGCATCTGCACTTATATGTTTATAGCAGAACTATTCACAATGGCAAAAACATGGAATCCACCCAGGTGCCCATCAATGATGGACAGGATAAAGAAAATGTAACACACACACACACACACACACACACACACACACACACACACCATAAATACTATGCAGCCATAAAAATATGAACAAAAACTCATGCCCTTTGCAGCCACATAGATGCAATTGAAGGCCGTTATTCTAAGCAAATTAACACAGAAACAGAAACCCAAATAGTGCATTTTCCCCATACCCACTAAACGTTGGGTATGAATGGACATAAAGATGGGATCAATAAATGTTGGAGATTTCAAAAGGGCAAGGAGGGAAAGGGGCTGGAATTGAAAACTACATATTGGGTACCGTGTTTACTACCTCAGTGATGGGATCATGAGAAGCTCAGTAGGTTTGTTACATGACTGTATTGTGTGATGCTGAATTTTGAGCTTCTCATGGATCAAAGACCATTAAAAGTAATTTGAAATCAAATGATTATAAGTGATAAATTTGTCCACACTTAATAATCAGTTGGACACATAGAACTAAAGAAAAAAAAAGCTAAAAATGAGTTGGAGGTTTTGGCCTGGACCACTGGGTTCACAGTGCCAGTCACCAAATACAAAAAAAAGTGAGAACAGGTGCAGTTTCATGAGGAAGGATAACTAATTTTGCTATAGTTGGTGAACCTTGAGGGCTGTGAAGATATGCAAATGGACTAGACAGTTGAACATAGAGAGCTGCTGGTTAGTTTTGTGAAATATAATTCTTCTACTTTCTCTAGAATGTAACTCCTCACAGAACCCATATTTTATTCATTTTTACATTCCTAACAGCACATCTGGTGATAGTGACATGAGGCAAAGAAATTCTAGGCAGATGGGGCAGATCTCTGGCAAAACCTCACCCTTGAGCTGAAAAGCCTGAAATCCGCATCCCTAAGTGAGAACTTCCATTCCTGTGTGCCCACTCTCTCCCAATTGATCCTTCCTAAATAATGTCTTTTTACCAATCGAATGTTGCCTTTTTCAAAACTACCTATGGCCTACCCCACCCTCATCCTGTGCATATAAAGACCTCAGACTCAGTCAGCAGAGAGAATAAGTGATTAGACATCGGGAAAAAGTGGTTGGATGTTGGGGAGAGGTGACTTTGAAACGGTGGCTGGATGAGACAACTTGACTTTAGAAGAGAGAAGCAGAGAGGTGGCTTGACTTCAGGAGAGCAACCTGAGCTTACCATCCCCATTCCAGCTCTCCTCTCCACTGAGAGGTGTTTTCATCACTCAACAAAATTCTCCACATTCAGCATCCTTCAATTAATCCACATGACCTCATTTCACCTGGGCACCAGACAATAATTCAGGATGCACAGGGTGTGGGCACACAAAAATGCTGTCACACTGGCCCTTTTCCCTAGCTGGCAAAAGGCATCCACCTCACATGATGAGGCAAAGGGCATTGAACTGCTAACACATTGCTGTCTGCAGATGGCAGAGCTAAGAGAGCATTGTAACATGCCCTCTGTGGCTTTGGGGTCACAGGCACCCCACTTGGAGCTGCTGCAGGCTGGCATGAAGTTTGCTTCTGCCAGCACCAAAGTAATCAGTTCCTGCACTCGGTCACTCTGGTTCCTGCACTCACTATCCTGCTTGCTCCCCCCTGCAAGGAGTGGAGCCCAGTGGACCTGCCTGAGTGGAGTTTGCTCCCCCTGGTGCCAAAGCAGCCAGTTCCTGCACTTGCTTGCTCCAGTTTTTGTGCTCATTTGCTCACACACTTCCTCCTGTGAGGGGCTGAGCTGGGCATGCTGAGTAAACAAAGCACTCATGTTGCAAGTCCCAAGGGGTCAAGAAAATATTCTGTATCACTGGCTCTGAGTAGGAGTTATAATGTCTGCTAAGTTAATTTCAGTCATTACTATTAACTTGATGTCAATGAAACTATAATAACTCATAAGTGATCATATATTAATTTTTTAGATATGTGTCATGTATTAAGCAGGTTTCTTTCCACATAAGTCTTTTATTAGAATGTCTCCATTCTGTGAGAAGGAGAAATGACTCTTGTACCTGCTGAGTTTAGACAAGGACCTTGGCCTGCACAACTCACCAACTCACTCTTCCTGTGAGTGCCTCCCCTGCTAAGAGCACACATCTGCTCTGCTTCTCCTCACCGCACAGGGACAGAGCCTGAGGGGGATGCCTGGTGCCAGCTGAAACAGACAAGGCTGTCTTCTGCATCTAAGCCCTGCTCTGAAAGTCCCATCAATAATAATGCTGTGTTAGTTATAGCCATCCTCTTGACTCTTGCATAAATTATTGATTTCTAAAATCCCAGCAGACATCTTTGTGGGCCTAATTTCTCACACTAAAGAAATATTGACTTGTTCTGTATACAAATCTTTCAAGAGTTCCTCTTTAAATAGAAAAGACTTTTAAATTAATATTAATTTATCTATCTGTGGGAGAAAAATTATCTCCATTTATTTTGTTTAATATATATATGGTTGAACAGAACAGTCTTTATTTTACCTAATTTAAAACATGATTTGAACTACGAAATTAATATATATTTATCATAAAAACATTGAAATTATGACCAAATAAAACTGTTCTTTAAAAGAAATAATCTATAATTTACCAGAAGGAAAAAATAAATCACAACTTTTTGGTGACTATATTTCTAATCATTTTGCTTTGCAAACATAAATATTGTTTGTTTCTTTATATACAAAAAAGTCATACCATAGTCTATTTTATGAAAAGTTTTGATGAAATGTAATTCCATGTCACAAGATTTACTTTAATGTCATTTTATATGACTTAATGTTACTTCATTGTATTGATAAACTAGAGTTTACTTAATCAATTTCTTGCTTTTGGGCATTTAGATTATTTCTAATTTGATACTATTATAAACGCTTTTGAAGAACATTCTTGCAGCTTAGTCTTTGTGTATATTTATGGAATTTTTTTATATTACATTCTTAAGATTGAAATTTTTAAGGTACTGAGATATTTTGCCAGAATTTTTACCAACTTACATAAGTGAGCACATTGATTGCCATTATTCAAAAATTTGATGATATAATTGGTATACTGGCATTTCCAGTGGTCCTTGCAGACACACAAGCTACCTATTTGTACCCTGTTCTGTGTTCCAGGAGGCTGACTCCTAAAGATCAGAGACTAATTTTCTTGTCTCTGGATTCTGGTGGGATTCGGACTGTGGAAGGCAGCAGCAGGTTGTTGGAATGGTGGTGGAAAGAGAGTGTGTTCATTCTCATGGCTCATTCTCAGCCAGCATGATTAGCAGTCGCTACAATTATCTTCTGTTGGGTGTCCTTTTTTATGAGCTGCAAACCAGAAAGTGTCTGAGACAGGAATCCATCAACTTAGAAGTCTATTTTGCCAAGTTTAGGAATATACCCTGTAGAAAAGAACATGGAACCAAACAAACGATCTGTGGTTCGTGCCTTTCTCCAAAGATGATTCCAACGGCTTCAATATTTAAAGGGGAAAAGTGAACTGGAGGGGAAAGAGGAAAGTTATATAATCACAAGTCATCAGAGAAAAGGAGCAGGTAGAGGAGAAGTCAATTATGTGTTTGCCTTGTACTCAGTTTATCAGCACCTTACGTTATAAGGTGAACATAGAATAGCTACTTGTGGAGATATTTAAACTTTTATCTGTAGCTATCTGCTAGGAACAAAAGGAAAGGCAGTTTCTTGCATGACTCAGTTTTCAGCTTCATTTTTTCCTTTTTGGCATAGTGAATTGGGGTTTTAATTTTCTTTTCACAAAAGCAAAGTTCTCCCAGGATCCTAATAAATACTGACTTCCATTGCCACATCAGGCCAATAATGGTGATAGTTTTCCATGATTACTATTAGCAGAGTGCCTCATCATTCCTTATTAAGCTACCGCCAATTTTAAAACAGCCCCCTCTTTAAACTCTCTTCAATTACCCCTATAGGGAGTGTCATCTGTTTCCTTCCAGAACCTGGACAAAAATGTTAGGCCAAGCACAAATTTGGAAATGTAGGACTGACACAGGGGGTTCTATATAAAATGTCTGTGAATAAAAAATAGCAAAGTAAACAGTCTACCCATTCTTCATACTGTGATATGCTTGTCTCCAGGATGCTAGCTTTTTTCCCTTAACAAGTTGGTTAGGATCATAAAAAAGTCAAGTTACTTTTGGAATGCTTAAAAAAATAGTTTTCTCGTAAGAAAGTAAAAATTAAGAGTTTCCAGTACATTAAAACATTGTTAATTACGAATCTTGCCATTTTACAACATCAAAATAAGTAGCTTATTTTAAGCAAATATTAAAAAATGTTTATTTTTAAATTATAAAAAGGTATAGTGGAGCAGCAGCCAGAATTTACCTACAATTTTCAGTTACACCCTTCTCTAGCACATTGCATGCGAAGTCTGCATATTGAGAGATGTTACAGTTTTCCCTGTCTCATATTTTTCTGCTAAGATTTTGCTAAGACAAAGCACCTTGCTGGTGTCAGCAACCTATTGCCTTTTTTAAACATAGGCTCCTCTGGTGATATCTACTCACTGATTCTTCATCTAGGATCCAGTTTCTGATGTAAACAATCAAACACTGTCACTGACCATCATCCCGAACCTTCTGCACACGATAGCACCACATGGCTGTGAGTGAGTGACGACAACTATGAGGTATCTGGCATAGTGCTGAGATGACTGTTACACCAGCTCAGCTTGGCTACTGGACAATGTACCTGCAGGAAATCGTAAAAGCATTTTTTAAGTAGCTCGAGACATATTATTCTAAATTTTGTTATTCTAAATTTAGTGTCTGTTTATTTTAAAAGTCACTAATTTTTGCTACTATATTCAAAAAGAGTAAAGTCATAACAGAAATGGAGAACTAGATGTATCATACTTACAAAAAGTCTGTTACGACACCTCAAAGCCACAATGGGCTGGCAAATACATATGTTCTAATATCATCAGGAATAGATATAAACACCCTTTCCTCCGTGGTAAAATTACAGATATATAGATATAGATTAGATATGGAGGCATAGATACAGATATAGATTTGATGGATAGATAAATATAGATATCGGTACCTGCTGTCAAGTTGCAGTTCAGAGAATTTGCTGTCCTAAAAAATGGTATTTTGTCTATGACTAAAAATGAAAGAACTTTTTGCTGGCACAGTGGATCACACCTGTAATTCCAGCACTTTGGGAGGTCGTGGTGGGCGGATCATGGGAGGTCAGGAGTTCAAGACCAGCCTGGCCAACATGGTGAAATCTATCTCTACTAAAAATACAAAAATTAGCTGGGTATGGTGGCATGTACATGTAATCCCAGCTACTGGGAAGCCTGTGGTGGGAGAATTTCTTGAACAGGGAAGGCGGAGGTTGCAGTGAGCTGAGATTGCACCACTGCACTCCAGCCTGGGTGACAGAGTGAGACTCTGTCTCAAAAAAAAAAATAGAATAGAATAAAATAAAATAAAATATCTTCTCCTATTTTTTCCTAAAATTACTTAATTTTTCTAGATAGCCCTGAAAGAGTGGCGAAATAAGACAGTAATCATGGCACTTTGGGAGGCCTAGATGGGTGGATCACTTGAGGTCAGATGTTTGAGACCAGCCTCACCAACATGGGGAAAACCCTGTCTCGACTAAAAATACAAAAATCAGCTGGGCATGGTGATGCACGCCTGTAATCTCAGGTACACGGGAGGCTGAGGCAGAAGAATCACTTGAATCTGGGAGGTGGAGGTTGCAGTGAGCTGAAATCACGCCACTGCATTCCAGATTGGGTGACAGAATGAGACTCCATATAAAAAAAAGTAGCAAAGTAAGATATCATCCACGAGAAGTTGAGGAAGTTAATTATTTGGTATAATTATTACTTCGTTGTTATTGAGACTTTACAGGTGCAAGACAATAGACAATATTAGATACTTAAGAGTTCATATTAAAGTTTAAATTGTGATTTTTAAACTGCCAGAATAATATTTTGAATAGTAGTTTTGAACTTACAGTAATTTTAATTTATGTTTCTGCTTAAAAGTTCATTGTAGCTCCTGAATGTTTTTTTAAAATATGTTAGCCTGAGAGAACTAGACATAATTGAAGAGCCCATTGAACAATTAGCATATGCTTGTCCTATGTGTCCTTAATAAAGTACGATAAGTCCCAGATAAATTTTTTGTTCAATTAGGCTTGAGATGCTACTATTCTTAAGTAAAATTTCAGTGTAGTTACAAAACATTGTATTTCATGGCTGTCAGTTTAGTCTCTGGAGTACTTGAAATGCCAGAAGAGAACACTGAGAATTAAAACAATAAACAATTAAATGTAAAAAGGCTACTGGGCATAATCTCAATTCTCTAGTCCTTGCCAGATCAAATGTATACAAAATTACATGAAAATGAGCTCTACTTATCATCTTCAACAAAACAATGTTTAACTAGTTTTGTACAATGCCAAGTAGTTTTCAGTTCTGTAAGTAATAAATGCTGCAGACAGCTAATTCCTCTAATGACAAAGAGAATTAAAAGTAGGGGGAATTTCAGGCAAAAATATTACCCTCCCCCATGAGTTTTAACCCACTTCCTTTCAACATTAGAAATGGATCACATTCAATAGACATCAGTATTTCAAATGCTATTTGAAGTTTGCAAGTCCTAGATCATCACGATGACACTTTCTATTTTCTAGGTAAGAATGAAACAAGAGGAAATCTAGAAGAAATTAAAATGTCCTATGATGTGTTTTGATTCTGTGTCCCCATCCAAATTGTATTGCAAATCGTAATCCCTATGTGTTGACAGAGGGACTTGGTGGGAGGTGATTGGATTATGGGGAGTTTCCCCCATGCTGTTCTCATAATAGTAAGTGAGTTCTCACGAGAGAACTCACTTACTATTAAAAGTATGTGGCAGTTTCTCATTCTTGCTCTCTCTTTCTGCCACCATGGTAAGAAGTATTTGTTTCCTTTTCACCTTCTAATATGACTTTAAGTTTTCTGAGGCACCCCCAGTCATGCTTCCTGTTAATCCTGTAAAACTGTGAGTCATTACCCAGTCTCAGGTAGTTCTTTATATCAGTGTGAAAACTAATTCAGAAATTGGTACCAAGAGAGTGGGGCACTGCTATAAAGATACCCAAAAATGTGGAAGTGACTTTGGAACTGGGTAACAGGTAGAGGTTGGACAGTTTGGAGGGCTCAGAAGAGGATGGGAAGATGTGGGAAAGCTTGGAACGTCCTAGAGGCTTTTTGAATGGTTTTGACTAAAATGCTGATAGTGATATGAACAATGAAGTCCAGGCTGAGGTGGATGGAGATGAGGAACTTGCTGAGAACTGAGCCAAGGTTACAAGGTCATCCTTGTTATGCTATTCTTTTTCTGAGATGGAGTCTCACTCTTTCACTCAGGGTAGAGTGAAGTGGCACCATCTCTGCTCACTGCAACCTCCACCTCCCAGGTTCAAGCAATTCTCTTGACTCAGCTTCCCAAATAGCTGGGAGTATGAGCATACACCATTGCACCTGGCTAACTTTTGCATTTTTAGTAGAGACAGGGTTTTGCCATTTTGGCCAGGCTTGTTTCTAAGTCCTGATCTCAGGTGATCCACCCACCTTGGCCTCCCAAAGTGCTGGGATTACAACAATGAGCCACTGCACCTGGCCCACCCTTGCTATGCTTTAGCAAAGAGACTGGTGACATTTTGTCCTTGCCCCAGAGCTCTGTGGAACTTTGAACTTGAGAGAGATGATTTAGAGTATCTGGTAGAAGAAATTTCTAAGCAACAAAGCATTCAAGAGTTGACCTGGCTGTTTCTCAATGCATATAGTCATAGGCAATCCAAAGAGATAGCCTGAAATGGAAACTTATGTTTAAAAGAGGCAGAGCATAAAAGTTTGGAAAATTTGCAGTCTGACCATATGGTAAAGAAGAAAAACCTATTTTCCAGGGAGAAAGTCAAGCCAACAGCTGCAGAAATGTGCATAAGAGAAGCCAAATGTTAATAGCCAAGACAATGAGAAAGTGCCTCTAGCCATTTCAGAGATAATCAGAGCATCCCCTCCTAGCAGAGGCCCAGAGGCCTAGGAGGAAAAAATGGTTTGGTGTGAGGCCCAGAGCCCTACTGCTCTGTGCAGCCTTGAGACAGGGTGCTCTACATATCAGCAACTCCAGCTCCAGCTGTGGCTAAAAGGGCCCAATGTACAACTCAAGACATTGTGTCAGAGGGTGCAAGCCCCACGCTGTGGTATTTTCCACATGGTGTTGGGCCTGTAGGTGCACAGAAGACAAGAGGTGAGCTTTGGGAGCCTCCACTTAGATTTCAGAGGATGTATGAAAATGCCTGGATGCTCAGGCAGAAGTCTGCTGCAGGAGCAGACTCTTCATGGACAACCTTTAAAGGGCAATGCAACGGGGAAATATGGTGTTGGAGGTCCCATACAGTCCCCACTGGGGCACTGCCTAGTGAAGCTATGAAAAGAGGGTGAATCTCCTTCAGACCCTAAGTTGGTAAATCCACTGAGAGCTTATACCATGCTCCTGGAAAAGCCACAGGAACTCAACATCAGTCCATGAAAATAGCTGCAGGGACTGTACTCTGCAGAACTACAAATGCAGAGCTGCCCAAGGCTGTGGGAGCCTACCCTTTGCATCAGCATATTCTGGATGTGAGACATGGAGGCAAACAAGATTATTTCAGAGCTTTAAGATTTAATAGCTGTGTTGCTGAGTTTTAGACTTACAGAATGCCTGTAGACCCTTTGTTTTGGCCAAATTCTCCCATTTGGAATGAAGCATTTATCCACGGTCTATACCCCTCATTGTTTCTGGGAAATAACTAGCTTGCTTTTGTTTTTTCAGGTTCATAGGAAGAGGGGACTTGCCTTGTCTCAGATGAGACTTTGGACTTGGACTTTTGGGTTAGGGCCAGAATGAGCTAATACTTTGGGACTGTTAGAAAGGCATATTGTGTTTTTAAATGTGAGAAGGACATAGGATTTGGGAGGGGTCAGGGTGATTAATATGGTGTGGCTCTGTGTTACCACCCATCTCATCTTGACTTGTAATCCCCATGTGACAAGGGAGGGCTGGTGGGAGATGATTGGATCATGGGGGCATTACAGGCATGAGCCACTGCACCTGGCTCACCTTTGCTATGCTTTAGTAAAGAGACTGGTGGCATTTTGTCCCTGACCTGGGGCTCTATGGAACTTTGAACTTGAGAGAGGTGATTTAGGGTATCTGGCAGAAGAAATATCCTTGCCTATTTTCCCCCATGTTCTCATGATAGTGAGTGAATTCTCATGAGATCTGATGGTTTAAAAGGATGTGGCAATTTCTCCACCCCTTGCTCTCTCTCCCTCTCCTACCCCCATGGTAAGACCTCCTTACTTCCCCTTTGCCTTCTGCCATGATTGTAAGTTTTCTGAGACCTTCCAGTAATGCTTTCTGTTAAGTCTGTGGAACTGTGAGTCAATTAAACTTCTTTTCTTCATAAATTACCCAGTCTCAGGTAGTTCTTCATAGCAATGTGAAAATAAATTAATACAATTAGTAAGAGTCCAATTCAATTCAATAAATGTTAACTGAGGTTCTACATGCAAGACAAATGTAAAACATAACCTTGACCTTATGCTACTTACCTAATTAGAAGATTATATAAATTTATAAAAATAATAAAGTTAGATAAATAAAGACAAAAAAGAAAAATAAAGATAATTACCATGAGAGAGATATTAAGTCCCATGGGACATGCAAAGGAAAGAAAATATCCCTCCTTAAAGAAATCAGAAACTTCATGGAAAAAAATTACCTTTGAGATAGAAAGTTCACAGTTACACATAGGGAAGATAGGAATTTCAGTAGAGAGTAAAAGCATGGACAAAAACAGAAAAAAACATTGCACACAGTAAACAATGCTATGTTCCACTGCAGAATAGTTGAATATATGAGATCAAAAATTGAAAGACTGTGTTGGGTTAAGACTTTCATATTTCACTCTGTAGGCAATAAAGACTCACTAAAATTGTGTGTTCAGGGAAAGTATCTTGGGTAAAGTTGTGATTCATATCTCAGCAATGAGTGGAAATAATTGGTGTCCACAGTTATACGAATTGAGAAAATCAGTTAATCAATCTCTATAGTTCAGGTGAGAGATAATAATTAAACTCAATACTTCAGCCAAGATGGTGGTGACAGTTTTTGAAGAATTTTGCTGCTGCACCTGAAGTCACCAGATATAATCCTATGAAAACAATTCTTTTTCTACATCACAGTAGTATGTAGTCAATGTGCTGTAATACACTTAGAAATAGAATTGAGCAAGTTATGTCATCATAGCTTACTACAATAATATTTAAAATAGTAAAGTTCAAGTATCTTCAGAAGGCTGACCTCAAAGAATCCAGCATCACTATGCATAGGTGTTTTTGATGCCTCTTTTTGTTTATATGTGCTCTAGATAGAAATATTAAATGAGTGACTTGGACTTGAGCCAAAGCACTGGTGCTCCATATTGGCAGCTGAAACCAAAAACACTGTCTTAATTTCTCAACCCTATATTTATGCTTTCAGTGTTTTCTTTTTAATTTGTTTGGTGTGGTTTGGTGTGGTTTGGCTTTTGTTTATGCAAAAAAGGATGCAGTGATAACCGATGCCATGTTGGTGGAATCTTACTTATTTTCCAAAGTTGGCTCTTTCTGCTGACATGAATGCCTTTCTTCAGCAAATAGCCTGAATATAAATAAGATAAATAGGTGTCCTCTGGGGTTTACAGCAGAGAAGCCTCTGGGCATTACTGAATATCCTCAATTAGGAAGTGTCATTCCCAGGTGGTGACAGTGACACGAAACTAAATCCTAAGAAAGTGCAATCTGAGCACTTAAATTTCGGGTGACTTATTTGGTTGACTCCATGTGCAAGGTTTGACCTGCCACTACAGGTGAAAGGATTTGATTGAGCATAGATCAAAAATCTTCCTAGAGCTGAGTGACCTTGTTAAGCAACTTTGCTACATTTTTTATATAGTGAGTTACGCTCAGCAGAGCACGGATATTTTCCATTAACCTCGAAGACAGCAACAAATTTATCCATTTCCTTTCCCTGCTTACTCACCTCACTCAAATCCTTCATCAAAATGTCCCTTGTTTCCCCCATTTGCCACTTTTTCATGTGGGCCATGTGAGCTAAGTCCCCAAGAAAGCCTGTTGTCCATACCAGATCTATATGGTTCTGGAGTTTTAAACTGAGTTCCTGAAATTCTGATTTCTGTAAAAGAATTCCAAAAATAATTTTAAAGTGCCTGGAGAAACAGATGTAAACTTCTTGTCTTCCATAATCCTATAAACAGACTAACTGAATATCTTTGTTCAGCTTAAGCGGATCAGTCCAAAGATATTTATTCTAAGTTTAAAGTGTCCAGACCTGTGTTAGGCATTTGGTATACAATGACAAGTCATGATCCCTGGGAAAATAGGAAATGCCACTTATAGAACAGGTTTACAGTCAGGTAGACTTGTGTTCATATCACACCTCTAACATTTTCTGTGGTTTTGATAAAATAGTCAATTTCTCTGAGCCTCAGTTTTTGCATCTGCAAAATGGGAATACTAGTATTACCTCATAGGGTTTGTAAACATTGGATGCTTATTATATTTATAAGTATGGGATGTTATAGAAATGCTTTGTCAAGTTTGTGCAGATAGGGAGGATATACAAATGTTAGCTGTTTGTTGTTTTTGTGGCAGGAGATTATTCTGTTTTGATTTTTTAGACAATCACTGTCTAGAGGAAGGAATCAAATTAAACAAGGTAACATCCAGATGATCACACCAATGGGCAGCTCTCCGGTTCTAGGGTACATGTGAAGAACATGCAGTATTGTTGCATAGGTACATACATGGCAATGTGGTTTGCTGCCTCCATCCCCATAAACTATATCTGGCATTTCTCCCCATGTTATCCCTCCCCAACTCCCTACTCCACATTGTCCCTTCCCTAGTCCCCCTGACAGAACTCAGTGTGTGATGCTCCCCTCCCTGTGTCCATGTGTTCTCATTGTTCAACACCTGCCTACTGGTGAAAACATGTGTTTGACTTTCTCTTCTTGTGTCAGTTTGCTGAGAATGTTGGTTTGCAGGTTCATCCACGTCCCTACAAAGGACATGAAATCATTGTTTTTTATGGCTGCAAAGTATTCCATGGTGTATATGTGCCACATTTTCTCTGTTCAGTCTATCATCAATGGGCATTTAGTTTGGTTCCAAGTCTTTGCTACTGCAAACAGTGCTGCAGTGAACATACGTGTACATGTGTCCTTACAATAGAATGATTTATAATACTTTGGATATATACCGAATAATAGGATTGCTGGGTCAAATGGAATTTCTATTTCTAGATCATTGAGGAATTGCCACACTGTCTTCCACAATGGTTGAACTAATTTACACTCCCACCAACAGTGTAAAATATTTCTATTTCTCCACATCCTCTCCAGCATCTGCTGTCTACAGATTTTTTAATGATCGCCATTCTAACTGGCATGAGATGGTATCTCCATGTAGTTTTGATTTGCATTTCTCTAATGACAAGTGATGATGCATATTTTTTAATATTTTTTTGGCCTCATATATGTTTTCTTTTGAAAAATGTCTGTTCATATCATTTGCCCAATTTTGAATAGGTTTGTTTGTTTCTTTCTTGTAAATCTGTTTTAGTTCTTTATAGATTTTGGATATTAGCCCTTTGTCAGATGCGTATATTGCAAACTTTTTTCCCATTCTGTTGGTTGCTGGTTCACTCTAATGATTGTTTCTTTTGCTGTGCAGAAGCTCTGGAGTTTATTTAGGTCCCATTTGTCTATTTTGGTTTTTGTTGCCATTGCTTTTGGTGTTTTAGTCATGAAGTCCTTGCCTATGCCTATATCCTTAATGGTATCGCCTAGGTTTTCTTCTAAGGTTTTTATGGTGTTAGATCTATGTTTAAGTCTTTAATCCATCTGGAGTTAATGTTAGTGTAAGCTGTCAGGAAGGAGTCCAGTTTCTGCTTTCTGCACATAGCTAGCCAGTTTTCCCAACACCATTTATTAAACAGGGAATCCTTTCTCCATTGCTTGTTTTTGTCATGTTTGTCAAAGATCAGATGGTTTTAGATGTGTGGCATTGGCTCAAGGCCTCTGTTCTGTTCCATTCTTCTATATCTCTGTTTTGGTACAAGTACCATGCTGTTTTGATTACTGCAGCCTTGTAGTATAGCTTGAAGTCAGGTAGCCTGATGCCCCCAGCTTTGTTCTTTTTGCTTAGAGTTGACTTGGCTATGTGGGCTCTCTTTTGGTTCCATATAACGTGTAAGGTGTCTTTTTCCAGTTCTGTGAAGTAGGCCATTGGTAGGTTGATGGGGATAGCATTGAATCTATAAATGACTTTGGGCAGTATGGCCATTTTCACAATATTAATTCTTCCTAACCATGAGCATGGAATGTTTCTCCATCTATTTCTGTCCTCTCTTATTTTGCTGAGCAGTGGCTTGTAGTTCTCCCTGAAGAGGTCCTTTACATCCTTTGTCAGTTGTACTCCTAGGTATTTTATTGTTTGTAGTCATTGTGAATGGCAGTTTATTCTTGATTTGGCTCTCTTTAAGTCTGTTATTGGTGTATAGGAATGCTTGTGATTTTTGCACATTGATTTTGTATCCTGAGACTTTGCTGAAGTTGCTTATGAGTTTAAGGAGATTTTGGACTGAGACAATGGGGTCTTCTAAATATACAGTCATTTCATCTGCAAATAGAGGCAATTTGACTTCCTCCTTTCCTAATTGAATACCCTTTACTTCTTTTTCTTGCCTGATTACTCTGACTAGAATTTCCAACACTATACTGAATAGGAGTGGTGAGAGAGGGCATCCTTATCTAGTGCTAGATTTCAAAGGGAATGCTTCCAGTTTTTGCCCATTCAGTATGATATTGGCTGTTGGTTTGTTGTAAACAGCTTTTATTATTTTGAGATATGTTCCATCGAAACCTAGTTTATTGAGGTTTTTTAGCATAAAGGGCTACTAAATTTTGTCGAAGGCCTTCTCTGCATCTATTGAGATAATCATGTGGTTTTTGTCTTTGGTTCTGTTTATGTGGTGGATTATGTTTCTAGATTTGCATATGTTGAACCAGTCTTGCATCCCCAGGATGAAGCCTACTTGATCATGATGGATAAGCTTTTTAATGTGCTATTGAAATCAGTTTGTGAGCACTTTATTGAAGATTTTTGCATCTATGTTCTTCATGGAGATCGGCCTGAAGTTTTCTTTTTTTGTTCGGTCTCTGCCAGGTTTTGGTATCAGGATGATGTTGGTCTCATAAAATAATTTGGGGAGTATTACATCTTTTTGGATTGTTTGGAATAGTTTCAGAAGGAGTGGTACCAGATTCTCTTTGTATATCTCATAGAGTTTGGCTGTGAACCCAAATGGAACTGGGCTTTTTTGGATTAGTAGGCTATTAATTGCTGTCTCAACTTCAGCCCTTGTTAATGGTCTATTCAGGATTTCAACTTCTTCCTGGTTTAGGCTATGTAGGGTGCAAGTGTAAAGGAATTTATCCATTTCTTCCAAGTTTACTGGTTTATGTGCATAGAGTTGTTCATAGTAATCTCTGATGGTGGTTTGTATTTCTGTGGAATCTGTGGTAATATCCCCTTTATTATTTTTTAATGCATCTATCTGATTCTTTTCTCTTTTCTTTTTTATTAATCTGGCTAGTGGCCTGTCTATTTTGTTGATATTTACAAAAAACCAGCTCCTGGATTTCTTAATTTTTTGAAGTTTATTTTTGTGTCTTTATCTCCTTCAGTTTTCTGATCTTAGTTAGTTCTTGTCTTCTGCTAGGTTTTGAGTTTTTTTATCTTGCTCCTCTAGTTCTTTCAATTTTGATGATAGGGTGTCAATTTTAGATATTTCCTTGCTTCTCATGTGGGTATTTATTGCTATAAATTTTCCTCTAGACACTTCTTTAAATGTGTCCTAGATATTCTGGTATGTTGTGTCTTCATTCTCATTGGTTTTGAAGATCTTTATTTCTGCCTTCATTTCATTCTTTTTCCAGTCAACATTCAAGAGCCAGTTGTTCAGTTTCCATAAAGTTGTGCAGTTCTGAGTTAGTTTCTGAATTCTGAGTTCTAGTTTGATTTCACTGTGATCTGAGAGACTATTATGACTTCCATATTTTTGCTTTTGCTGAGGAATTATTTGCTTCCGATTATGTGGTCAATTTTAGAGAAGGTGTGAGGTGGTGCTAAGAAGAGTGTATATTCTGTGAATTTGGGGTAGAGAGTCCTGTAAATGTCTATTAGGCTTGCTTGGTCAAGGTCTGAGTTCAAGACCTGGATGTCTCAGTTAATATTCTGTCTCGTTGATCTATCTAATGTTGACAGTGGAGTGTTAAAGTCTCTCACTATTATTGTATGGGAGTCTAAGTCTCTTTGTAAGTCATTAAGAGCTTTCTTTATGCATCTGGGTGCTCCTGTATTGGGTGAATATATATTTAGAATTGTTGCTCTTCATGTTGCATTGATCCTTTTACCATTATGTAATGCCCTTTGTCTCTTTTGATCTTTGTTGTTTTAAAGTCTATTTTAGCAGAGACTAGGATTGCAACTCCTTTTTTTTTTCTCTCTCTCCATTTGATTGGTAGATTATCTTCCATCCCTTCATTTTGAGCCTATGTGTATCCTTGAATGTGAGATGGGTTTCCTGGATACAGCACACAAACGGGTTTCGACTTTTTACGCAATTTGCCAGTCTGTGTCTTTTGAGTGGAACACTTAGCCCATTTACATTTAAGGTTAATATTGTTATGTGTGAATTTGATCCTGCCGTTTTGATGCTAGCTGGTTGTTTTGCTCATTAGTTGATGCAGTTTCTTCATTGTGTCAATGCTCTTTACCATATGGTATGTTTTTTGGAGTGGTTGGTAATGGTTGTTCCTTTCTATGTTTAGTGCTTCTTTCAGGGCTCTTGTAAAGCAGGCCTGATGGTGATGTAATCTGAGCAATTGGTTGCTCAAAAAGGATTTATTTCTCCTTCACTTATGAAGCTTAGTTTGGCTGGATATGAAATTCTAGGTTGAAAGTTCTTTTCTTTAAGGATGTTAAATATTGACTCCCACTCTCTTCTGGCTTATTGGGTTTCTGCTGAGAGATCTACTGTGAGTCTAATTGGCTTCTCTTTGTGGGTGACCCAACCTTTCACTCTGGCTGCCCTTAGCATTTTTTCCTACATCTCAACCCTGGTGTATCTGATGATTATGTGCCTTGGGGTTGCTACTCTTGAGGAATGTCTTTGTGGTGTTCTCTGTCTTTCCTGGACTTGAATATTGGCCTGCCTTGCTAGGTTGGGGAGTTCTCCTGGATAATATCCTGAAGAATGTTTTTCAGCTTGGATTCATTCTCTCTGTCACATTCAGGTACACCTATCAAATGCAGATTAGGTCTTTTCAAATAATCCCATATTTCTTGGAGGCTTTGCTCATTTCTTTTTACTCCTTTTTCTCTAATCTTGCCTTCTCATTTTATTTCATTGAATTGATCTTCAATCTCTGATATCCTTTCTTCTACTGGTTGATTTGGCTATTGAAACTTTTGTATGCTTCATGAAGTTCTTGTGTTGTGTTTTTCAGCTCCATCAATTCATATACATTCCTCTCTAAGCTGTTTATTCTGGTTAGCATTTTGTCAAACCTTTTTTCATGATTCTTAGTTTCTTTGCATTGGGTTAGAACAAGTTCTTTTAGCTCAGAGAAGTTTGTTATTAGCCACCTTCTGAACCCAGTTTCTGTCAGTGCATTAGACTCATTTTCCACTTAGTCCCTTGCTGGTGATGAGTTGTGATCACTTGGAGGAGGAGAGGCATTCTGATTTTGGATATTTTCATCCTGTTTGCACTGGTTTCTTTTCATGTTTGTGGATTTATCTACCTGTGATCTTTGTGGTTGGTGACTTTCAGATGGGGTCTCTGAGTGGATGTCCTTTTTGTTGCTGATGAAGTTATTTTTTTTCTGTTTCTTAGTTTTCCTTCTAACAGTCAGGCCCCCTTGCTGTAGGACTGCTGGAGGTCCACTCCAGACCCTGCTTGCCTAGAGATCACCTGAAGAACAGTAGGGGGTGCTGCCAGTTTCTTCTTCTGTTATCTTTGACCCAGAAGGATACCCTCCAGTTGTCTGCCTTAGCTCTCCTTTATGAGGTGCCTCTTTCATTATGTGGGGGTTGGGGAGCTGCTTGAGGAGATAGTCTGTCCCGTATAGGAGCTCAGGTGCTGAGCTGTGAGCTCCATTGTTCTGTTCAGAGCTGTTGGGCAGGTTTGTTAAAGTCTGCTGCAGAGGAACACAGGTGCTCTGTCAGGGGAAGGTGGGGCTTTATTTATGACTTCCTGTCATTCTGCTGCCTTTTTTCAGAGATGCCCTGCCCAGTGAGGAGTTAGCCTAGTCACAGTCTGCCAGCAGAGGTGTGCTGAGCTGCTGTGGGTTCTGCCCAGCTGCTGTGTGAAATTCCTTGTAGTTTTGTTTATAGGGGTATAATTAGAACTGCCTTGGTAATGGCAGTCTGCCTTAGTAATGCCGGACTGTTTCTGTAATTGTGGACTCCCTCAGTAATGTCGGGCTGCCTTAGCAATGGCAGATTGCCTCAGTAATAGTGGACTTCCTCAGTAATGGTGGACTGTCTCAGTAGTGGTGGACTGCCTCAGTAATTGCAGATGCCTTTCCTCTCACAAGGCTGAACTGTCCCATGTCCAGCTGTGCTTGATGTAAAACTCTCAATCCAGAGCGTTTCAGATTGCTGGTCTTTATGGGGTGGGACCTGCTGAGCCAGATCACCTGGATCCCTGTTTCAGCCCCCTTTATTCAGTTGAACAGGTGACTCTGTCTCCCAGGCATTCCAGTCATCAGTTGAAATGGCACCCGGAGTTTGTGTGAGTTTTTGTGCAGTGACCCACTGTGCTAGCTGAAACAGCTGTGCTGGAGACTCATGGTACTTTTCAGCCCAGGAATCTCTGTGGTCTGTGGGCAGTACAAATTCATTTGGAAATGTGGTGATCACTCACCATCTGCATTTTTGCTGGGAACTGCAATCCAGAGCTGTTCCTATTCAGCCATCTTGGATCAGTCTGCAGTTAATCATTTATGTGACTACTATTTTTTCACAACCTTTGAAATTAAGTGAAATATAAGAAGCCACATTTATCTCAATATCACAATGCATATTTCATGATTGTGGAAATAAATCATAACAAGAGCCCTTAAACACATTTCTCATCTTAAGGCAGCGACAGAGGAGTGCTTCAAAGCAGGGCGTAGTTACCCTATATGCTATTCTCAGTGCCACTATCATAATTGGTCAAAGCCAGGCCTTAGTCAGACTCTGGCTCAGTCTCTCCTGCTTTATAGGAAAGTAGTATAAATGCTGTTTTGCTGAGCCTGCTGAGGAACAGTCATGCCTGAAATTGTTGCTATGCTACTGAAAGGACAGCAAGCTCATGATATTCCCACAGCAACCTATGCAACTTGCACAGAAATCTGTTGGGATTTCTAGCAGAACTCCGAACAGCCAAATGGCCACTTGAAAAATATCTGATTCTTTTTATAACCTAGATCTTGAAACACATATGATCAACAAATGGCAAACATAATTAGAGATTGCAGGAAACATTTTTAAATGTTGAAAATCTTTTGGATCTAATTCCTTTAGTTTTTTAAATTATTATTATACTTTAAGTTCTGGGGTGCATGTATAGATCATGCAGGATTGTTACATAGGAACACACATGCCATGGTGTTTTGCTGCATCCATCTCCCCATCATCTACGTTAGGCATTTTTTCTACTGTTATCCCTCCTGAATCCCCCCACCACCTGTTATCCCTCCCCTAGCCCCCCACCCCCAACAAGCTCTGGTGTGTGATGTTCCCCTCCCTTATTTTTATTGACATTGGTCCTCACCCCATGTCACGTCATCAGAGACTCAAATCATGAAAGGTAAGAGAGTTGAATAATAAGGTGAGGAGAGACCTTTAGAGACAGAAAAGAAGACAGTGACCTAAAACCTCTACAACTGCTATAGACCTAAGATATCCTAAGTGCCCAGGAATTCTCCTGGTTTTGCTCACAGAAGCTCATATGCATGGTAAATACCACATAGAAGTTTCTGCTTCAAACCACCCTTCCATCCAGAAACCAAGCACTCATGTTCACTTGCAAAAGGCTTCCTAGCAGGCCTGCCCCATGACATGCCACAGGATCACTAAACATAAGTGATCAGTTTAACATAAGTGAAAAAAGAAAAGGGATTTGACCCTGTTGGAGCTCTAGATTTTTAGGATATTCTGAATGTAAAATTGGAGTTAGCAATATTTATCATGAGGTATTCCTTTTTTAACTTAGATTCAACTTTTAATTCTCTCTCCCTTGATCTGATATATGCTCTGGAAGGCATTATTATGTCTCCTGGGTTTATCCCAGATGGGCTTCTAGATCTAGTCTGTGTGAGTTCTGTTACTTGCTGCTTTTATTTTCTTTTACTGTTCATTTTCCACTGACTTTAATTAAGCTCCCTTTAGTGTTATGAGGTTCACAGTATCTGATCTAAAGCCTTTCATTCCTAAAAAAAATAAAATTAAAAAAACAAGTTGGAAAGAGCGGTTCAGCCATAAAAGAGATGTGGAATCTGTTTAAGTTTCTATATTACAAAAAGGTCAGCCCTTTAAATGGTCAAGTTAAATAGGATGAAATTTGGGCTAAACCATTCTTCTGTGAAAGCCACAATCCCCTCCACAGGGATACTACTGCCTGGGGAGGAGCTGCAAAGCTTCCTTTCTCTCTGTGGTGCAACTTACATTTCAGTAGTTGAAGCCTGCTTCAGAAGTGAATGGTACTGAGGCTCTCATAGCCAATGCAAAGTCATATAGAACCCCAAAAAAACTTCCTTTTAGAAATTAAGGAGCTGATGGTTCATAGTGATTGTCATAATCTTAGAAAGGCATTTTAATACTGATAATCTTGTCTTGTTATAGCAACTTTTGACTTTTTTGTTGCTGTTTTGTTTTTTAGTGTAACATTTAACATTCAACAAGGTTAAATAAGGGTCTTCTAGGATAATGACACACTCAGAGGCACTTAAGAAATTTTGTTGTACTGATGTCTACAACATCCACATTTTCTTTCTGTAGCATTGTTGATTAATAACGTCTGCCAGGACATGATAGCAGAATCCTAACACCACCAATTCCACCACCCTATCTTCCATGTGTTAGCCATGCTAGCAAATTCCTCAAGTGGTATGTACAGGAAAGATGATATAAAGGCAAATGACCATTTTATTGCTAACTAGGATTCTGCTCCTTGAACCTCACAAAGGCCGCAAGGACCCTATCTGCTTTTTTTCACTTCTACCTGATTATCAGGTAGAGGACTTGCCCTAGATGAAAAGCCCCCCTAGATGCGTTTCCTGCCTTCATTCTCCTGACTCCTGCTCTTAATTAGTGTCTACTCACAAGCTGGACACCTGGTCCTAATTTAATACACCAATCCCATAGGGAAAGACTAAAAAGGAAAACATCCGCAAGAGAGAAATAACCTAAAGAAAGATCTTCCTACGCAAAGATAAAAGTTTCTTTCTCTTTACAACCCACATTAAAATCTGAACTGTTTGACTATCTGACCCATAAGGTAACTTCAGGACTTCCCTCATGTTTCTGAAAGGGTCCTGTGAGAGAGGTTTGAATGTGCCATTATTAGGATTCCTACACTGTGCTCTGTGGAAGGATTGCCTGGGAAATAGGCTGAGACTCAGGAACACACACAAGGGAGGGAGAATACATATATTAAGTGCCTCTATAATTTCTTTTTTTTTCATCTAACTCCTTCAATAGATATATAATTTCTGATATCATCTCTTGAAGACTACATTTGGGAACCATTGCTTGTAACAAAACACAATGCCATCCCAAAGAGGTGTTTTTTTTTTTTTTTTTTTTTTTTTTTGAGACGGAGTTTCGCTCTTGTTACCCAGGCTGGAGTGCAATGGCGCGATCTCGGCTCACCGCAACCTCAGCCTCCTGGGTTCAGGCAATTCTCCCGCCTCAGCCTCCCGAGTAGCTGGGATTACAGGCACGCGCCACCGGGCCCAGCAAGAGGTGTTTTTTTAACCACAGAAATAAAATAATTAACAGAACTAAATGTCTAAATATCAAAAATATTCACATTGGTTAGAAAGAAAAGGGTTAGTTTATAGAAAAGGAAAGAAGCAAGGCAATATTATGAGAAGTTTGATGGCAGATAACATAAAGGAGTGGCCCACATGTCTGCATACATGATTGTCTCAAAGGACTACAGGAATTCCTAGTTTTCCTCCAAATCTAATGAAAATCAAATAAGTTTTCCCACCTACAACCTCTCCATGTCTAACTTTGCTGGAGACAGAGAAGACTCCCATGTTTATTGTTTTGTAACACAAGTGTTTTCTAGAACACTTCAATTGTAGGAATCATTGAAATTGTCTTTGATTGCCCCATGTACCAGCTGCCTAACTGCAAACTTAACACAAAAGTCTCACCGTGGTATGCAAATGAATGTGTTGCTTTAGCCTTTAGAGATTTCTCAAATTCTGAAGGACAAAAAATTTCTAAACCAACCATTAATAATAGGAATTATTTTTTGCCTCTTAAAAAGAATGGCTGTAAACAAGCCAGGCCTTCCTAATCAGCATGGAAGAGTTTGAAACCAAAATAACCAAGTTATTTTTTAAAAGTAACTTAACACATAGCCAGCCTATACTCAAATGGTGAGAAATAACCTAAAAGGTATACATGGAAAGCACCATCCTCACAAAAAGCTAGTAATTATTTTTTAGTGAGAAATGTGTAGTAAATAATTTATATAAGGAATGAAAAAAACACTCTAAATTTTGCACATACCTTTTAATATATTAAATACCTATAATTGTCAGCACAGCTTTAGGAGAACTGTTTTGTTATATGAGTACTCCATACTACTTGATAAAAATTTGCCTTCCAGTTGGCTAGTTTACTAAGAAACAGAAATCCAGGTCCTACCCAGTTAACAGACATGTTCCTAGGGAATTGCAACCATAAGTCAGTTTTAGTAAATCAAATAGAAACTTGCAAATGCTTTTCATTATACATGTTAGAGATGCAGTCAATTGATAATTCACATATAAAACCTTCGTCTTCTCTATTTCCTTTATTCTGATCCTTTGAACAGAGTAAATTAGAGACATTATATGGGAATAAATTCAAAGACACTCATTTGGTAATGTCTAGGGTCTGAGAAAAATGAAGAGTCAGGAAAAAGAATGAATCAAAGAAATGAGCAATTGAAGGGGCAGTAGAACTCAGAATGCAAAAATGAGCACGTCTAGGAAATCTTATGTGTGTGTATGACAGAGGAGACAGTAATAGAAGATTTCTTAAGACTTTTCTAGACCTACAGACCTGTGTGTGAGTGAGTGAGTGAGTGAGTGAATGAGTGAAGATAGGGCCAGTGGTCATCTTCAAAATCTCTATTATCTAATTTTCATATCATAACAAAATTAACTACTGTCAGTAACTTCTGTTTCTTAATATGCTTAGCATTCAGTTCTCTCATATACTTTTTCTCCTCAGTTTAAATTTTTTTATGCTTTAAAGGTCATTGATTTGATATCAATCAGAAGTCACATAAGGAAGTAAAATAGAGCATTAACTAACAAAGACACACATCTAAGTAAAAGGTGTGGCCTCAAATCCCCCTCCTGCCTAGCTAGCCCCTGAGTCAAGCAACTCTCCTTACCTACAAGCTAAAATAATGTATATTATATGAAATTTTTTTATACATAATAATAATAAGAGTCTGGTTGTAATTGTTTGCAATGATGGTCAGACAGTGAAAAAAGAGGCCGGTATATTTTGACTGATGTTTTTGTAAGAACCAAGTAAAATAAGAGGAGCATCGCAATAGTAGAAGTGGTGCCTTGCCTTTTGTTTATTCATTATTATGGTAATACACCAAGATTCATTAAAACACATGAACTATATTCTTGGCCTTTAGGTAAGCGCCTACTAGCATCAGCTTTTTCCTCAAATTTTCACAGCAAATAAACCATAATAAAAGTATCATTTGTATGTAAAACATGTGACACCTTAGTCTATTTACCCAGAAATAAAAATGTAAGTACTTTTTCTCTGTGCTTTTTGATATCTTGATTTCTTCAGGGAGTATTCAAATTAGCTGAATTAATCATGTGATGTCTACAAAGGCATCCTTACCTGAATCTTTCATGTACTAAAAATTATATATATGTTTAAGAGCCCCTATGTTCTTGTAACGTAAAAAAAATTATTTCTCTGACTGTATTGAGGAATTATGTAAACAGGTAAATGCAAAATATCACTAATAGAAAAGACATGATTGAAAACAGTGGACCAATAAGGGAACCACAATGGTAAATCAAGCTTCTTAGTCTAAGGTGATAGTGGTAATGATTGAGAGTATTGGACAGAAAATATTTTGGAGGTAGAGCAAAAATATTGTGATGGGTATACTGGATATGGAGAATGAAGAAATGTGATGAATTCAGGAAACATAAGCAGTTCAAAGGATGGTGGTTCTGTGTACTGGATGAGACCAGAGAAAGAACGGGAAGAAAAATATGTGAGTTTGAGATATTTATTAGATATCTAAATGACACATTAAGTAGGCAAATGGATTCTGGAGAAAAGTTGGGCTAGAGCTATTTGAGAGTTATTTCAGTATGGAGTGTATTGAAAGCCATGAAGTTGCTTAACAAGGTGTGTAAATGGAAAAGCCCACGGGCAGCTCAACATCTAAAGGTCAAATGAAGAAGGAAAAGAGAAAGATAATGAGTAACAGTCAGGTTGGAGAAAGTCAAGAAATGATGATGTCTTGGGAGCTAAGTGAAGAAAATTCTTGAAAAAGAAGAAAGTGGCTGAATGCGATTGACAAGTCAGTGTCTGCAGGGTAAATGCACTTGATGGCAAAAGTTTAAGCATGCCCTTAAAACGACCCTGAATGATAGATGCATCTTAATGTGTGTTCTGAGATAGGAAATCCAGGCATGGTCATCCCGGAGATTCGTTCCTTATCTATGAGAAACATCTGAGCCCCCATCTCGTCCAGTAAAACATTGGCCATACAGGGGATTGATACCCTCCATTAGGGGTTAAATGAATGTGGCTGGGTGGAGATCGTTAAAAGCAAGGTGTTAAGTGAAAATACATCATTAAGGATTAAGCCTGTCCGTACCCTAGTGAGAACAATTCAGTTTGCAAGTGGTTGCACTTTTCCCTTCTAGCTCACAGCCACTAGACTGTAGGAAGGCAGATATGTTGTCCAACCTGCTGCCACTGGACCATTTTTTAGTAAGGCCCTTTTTCTGTCCAGTCTGCCACACTGGACTCTCCAGTAAGTCCCCAGTAAAACCCTACACCTCATTTGTTGGGCCTGGTCTCTTCTTTGGCCTCTTGAACCCAGAGCCTTCCCTATTAAGGTTAATAGGGGTTCAGCACAACAGTGTTAGAGGATGTGGTGACTGGATTTGGGGAATCGACATCATTGATCAGACTGTCAAGTGCAGTCTCAGTGAATTGGCAGGAACACAAGTCTGATGGGAGTGGGTTGAGAAGAAAATGGGTAGTGACAAAATAGAGACAATTGCTATAGAAAAGTCAATAAGTTTTGCAGTGAAGAAGACAATTTGAAGCACCATACTTAGGGTAAATGAGGGCTACAGAGAGATCTGGTTCTATTTAAAGTGGAAGCCTGTCCATACACTAATGAGAACAATTCAGTAAAAAGGAAGACACTGGTGGTGAAGGAGAGAAAGGAGACAAAGAGAGGAGAAAAATCTTTGAGGGGTCCTTGAGATCCAGAAAACAGATGGAAGGGGTGTCCTTGATAAGGGCAAATCATTTTATCCTTTGTGATTCAGGTGCAGGAAGGGAGGTAGGGCTCACCATGGGAAGTTGAGGACGTAGCAATGGTATGTATTTTCTGAAAGAAAATGAGGCTACATCATCAGCTAAGTCAGAGAATTTGATATGACAAGGAGGTGAACAAAAAGGAATATAAATAAAACTGTCATTATGGAGAGGAAAGCAAACTACAGAAATATGGCAGGTTGGCCAGAATTGATTGCCATCTGGAGATGTGTGGTCATGGTTGCCTTGTGGTTTTTTATGATAAGATGTGATTAACCTAATCCAAATCTTACAAGAGAAAACATATCAAGGACAGAATGAGCAAATAAAATCAGGATATAAATTCAAACATAGCTCTAATAATCGGTTAAAACCTGTTCCCCAAATAGTTGGGTCCTTTACAGAGTGGTAAAGTAGTAGTTATTAAATACATAGAAGAGTATAATGTTTACAAGCACAGATTTTGGAGTCACACAGCTTTGTCACTAGGTAGCCATATAATCTCAGCATCTATAAATCTCAGTTTTCACATACACAAAACAAGGATTATGTCTAACTCACAGCATTGCTGGGAAAATTGAATGTGTGCTAATGCAGGTTAAGTGCATAGTACAGAAATCAACACATTATAATTAACGAATAAACAGTAGCAATTTCTATTACTTGTGTTATCAATGATGGAGGTTACAGTAATGTGTAACTTGTGAATGTTGATTTAACTTACTTGTTTTAAATCTGTAAACTGACCAGAAACAGAATTAAAGGAAACAAAGTGCATTTGCCTGGATAATCAGTTAATACATCATTAAGGATTAACTGTTCTTCTTATTTATTATCTCTTATTTGATTTACTTTCTTTAATTCTCATTCTCATGATTTTAATTTTTCAGGTCAAAAGATAATGAGGGCAGGGCCATGGTGGTTTATGCCTGTAATCCCAGTGCTATGGGAGGCTGAGGCTGGAGGCTTGCTTAAGCCCAGGAATTTGAGCTGCAGTGAGCTCTGATTGCACCACTGCACTTGAGCCCAAGCAACAAAGAGAAACCCTGTCTCTTAAAGAGCAAACAAACAGCAGCAACAACAAATCAAAATGATTTCCTTGATCCTCTCTTAGATCAAATCATGTCTCTGTTAAAACAATTTATTGTCATTATTCCTCTGAAGTTTTCTCTCTTCCCTTCTGTAAAGATCCACACTTGATTTAAGGCAACAAAGAAAAGATACAAAAATGAAAAAAGTTATGGAAACGCAGTTAACATTCAACTATACTAATGGAGAGAGAAGCATAATGAACTCTAGTATTACCATAAGAAAATAAACGTATGGGGTCAAACAGTAAAGCCAGCTCCTAAAGTATCACAACAATGGAGGCAGTGCAGAAGAAAAAGAGGCAGCCAGAGAGCCCAGTGGTATGTCCCAAAATCAAAGGGCAGGCAGTTGACGTCTGAGAACTGGGAAAGAATTGTATTTCCAACTGCTGAAATTAATATATTTTTTCTCTATATCTCACTAAGAAATGTAAAGAGGCCTAAAAGTTAGGAAGAAAATTTCACATTAACTTAATTATTCCATCATTTATTTGTAGCAATTTAGTTGAGTATCTGCTGTATGCCAACATAAAGGACTAGGCCCTGAAGATACAGAGAATGCTGGGTTTCCTGCTGACAAATCCTTCCCTATTGAAACAATTGACCCATGTGGGATACAGGGGCAAAAGAAGCCTAGAAGCCATACAAGCCTTTGAAGCAAGTAATTTTATTTATTTATTTGTTTGTTTGTTTGTTTATGTATTTATTTAGAGATGGAGTCTCACACTGTAGCCCAGGCTGGAATGCAGTGGCACAATTATATCACTGTAGCTCAAATTCCTGGGTTCAAGCAATCCTCCAGCCTCAGCCTCCCATAGCACTGGGATTGCAGGCATAAGTGACCAAGACCTGCCCCCATTAACTTCTGCAGTGATGTTATCTCAGCATCACTGCAACCTCCACCTCCTGGGTTCAAGCAATTCTCCTGTCTCAGCTCCCCGAGTAGCCATGACTACAGACAAGCACCAAGATGCCTGGCTCATTTTTTGTATTTTTAGCAGATACGGGGTTTCATCATGTTGTCCAGGCTGGTCTCGAACTCTTGACCTCAGGTGATCCACCCACTTCGGCCTCCCAAAGTGTTGGGATTACATGTGAGCCACCGCAGTTGACTAAGGCAAGTCGTTTTTTAATGTTCACAGAAAGCTGTAAATATCTATGTTCCTATTTGCTTGATTTTCTTGGAGCATGCTCTGTGGAGTGATCTTAGTACCTGGCCCAAGCATCCCAATACTAACTGCCATTGTGACTGGACAGTTTTGCAACATCATATTTTTTTTATTCTTGGTAAACATTTTTTGAAAAGACAATAAACAACTTACCGGTGATCTTTATTACCCCCATTATTTAGCCACTTATATAGTCTTTTTTTTAAGGAATTAATTATATAGGCTAAAAGTGGTGACTCCCACCTGCAGTTCCAGCACTTTGGTAGGCTGAGGTGAGCAGATCCCGTGAGGCCAGGAGTTTGAGACCAGCCTGGCCAACATGGCAAAACCCTGTTTCTACTAAAAGTACAAAAATTAGCCATGTGGACTGGTGCCTGTCTGTAATCCCAGTTACACAGGATGCTAAGTCAGGAGAACTGCTTGAACCTTGGAGGCAAAGGCTGCAATGAGCAGCCACCACATTCCAGCCTGGGTGACAGAGTGAGACTGTGTCTGAAAAGAAAAAAAAATTAAATCTACCATTAAAATTATTTTCCACTAATTGTTATGCAAGAGTCAAGGTATCAAGATTACAGTCCTTATGGGACAATTTATATTGGAAAGTAAATGAGGAACACCTCTCACTCCACTGTAAATGGACTTCATTATAATTTTTTTGTTACCAAGTGCTCTTCTGTAACAAAGATATGTATACCTGCAAAATTTTTACAGTAATGCATTTTAGATAGTGAGAAATACCAAACCCACAAGACAATCTTTCAGAGAGAAAAATTTCATTTTGTAGTTTATTTTTGAGGCTTTCAAAAATGTCATAAAATAAATCACAAGGAAAAAGAAATATCCTGTACATTTCTGCTAAATCACCATAATCTCTAAATACAGTAGATGTGGCTGGATCTTCTTTTTAAAAAAATGTATTACAGCTTCCTTTAATAAATCTTAGTGCACTGCATTAGATTTAACTAGATAGAGTTATTCTGTCAGACCTTAATAAATGGGATTATAACTGAAAATCTATGCATTTTCTAATTTATGACCTTATGCTTAGTAGTTAAAAGAAAGGAAGAAAATTGGGTTGGAATATTTCAAAAGGCTAACCCTGTGCCTTAGTCACATTATAACTACAGAGAGATTTCCTTGTTTAGAAGTTACTTAGCTCAAGACAAAGAAAATGAAAAGCAGCTATACAAAGCTTAGCTTGGGTTTACCAAAAATGGAGGTGTATTCACTACTTAAGCTCTTTTTTATCCTTCCTGTTACTAACTTTGTCAAAGGAAATGCATTAATTGTAAGCCATGAAGAGACTCTTTCTGAGGATTTAGGGAACCCTTTGTTGCTCAGCAATTAATCATGACGGGAACAGTTCAAGGTGCTGCTCTCCCATGTTACTGTGAAGGTAAAAACTAATTCGAGACTTTTAAATTTAGTATATGTATTCTGGGATACACACACACACACACACACACACACAGGTATCTAGAATATATGCATGTATATACACACGTATGCATACACATGCATATCTGCATACAAGAGTCAAGCTGCTTCTTTCGTTCCTTCTCTCCAAGTCAGGCAGAAGATTTAAAAGCCTGACCACAACTTCCTGTTTTAGAATACTAAATCACTTTAGAAGGAAGAAATCAAGGTCTTTTGACTACAGTCCAACTTTTCCATTTAAAAATGATCAACACAACTTATGTCAAAATAGAGCCAACTTCCTCCTCCACAAAAGCCAAAAATCACTAACATGTAACTCAACTTGAAAGAATTTCTTTGATATGGTTAGAAGAGACACTTTTTAAAATACCAAAATGGCAGTTTTAGACTGAGCTAGAACGGTGAAATCATGCCAGAGAGATATTGGTTTTCAGTGAAGGTAGGAACAGATTAGGATTATAACTTTAGCCTTCATTTGTTTTTCCAAACATAAAGCTCTGAACTTCAGAGAAATGAATGAAAAATGCAAATACCTTACTAACAGCAGTATCTGTGTGAGGGGTCATTCCTTGCCAATGAATTATGCCCAAGTGAAGATGATACACTTTGTGAAATAATTGGATTCTCTCCATAAAAAGAAAATTCAGATTCTTGTTGAAATCTCTTAAAGGGAGGTTAATAACTATTTTACCTTTTATATGTAATAATGCTTTTCTGTAAAACCATTCATAATGATTTTTTTCCTATTATAAAGGAACAATGTGAGATTGTTAAAAATATATATCACTTCCAACTTTAAATAAGCCTTGTTAAGGGCATAGTCCTCAAAGAGTATGTCTTGCAGCAGGCAGGTCTATGCAAACATATCCTTAAAGTCTGAGGAAGTTGAAAGGCCAGAGAAAGAGGCAGACACACTGTATTTCTTTCTTTCTTTTTTTTTTTAATTTTTATTGCATTTTAGGTTTTGGGGTACATGTGCAGAACATGCAAGATAGTTGCATAGGTACACACGTGGCAGTGTGTTTTGCTGCCTTCTGCCCCCTCACCCATATTTAGCATTTCTCCCCATGCCATCCCTCCCCCGCTCCCCGCCCCCGCTGTCCCTCCCCTATTTCCCCCAATAGACCTCAGTGTGTGGTGCTCCCTTCCCTGTGTCCATGTGTTCTCATTGTTCATCACCCGCCTATGAGTGAGTATATACGGTGTTTCCTTTTCTGTTCTGACACACTGAATTTCTTAGAAAAAACATTTAATAAGGACTGACAAACAGAAGCCATGTCTGTGTCTCGAGTGATGGCAAGACGGGATGGGGGATCCCTGTGCCATTACCCCTCATACCCCTCAGACTCAGGGCATGTATATCATTGGGAGGGGATGGTTCAGAAGGGAGATGTAGGACAATTGAAGTACAATAACATTAAGGTCTTTTTACCTATAGGCAGGGTTTACAGTAAGTACCTGCTCTACACAAGGAACAATAGACAAACTAAGAAACTTTAGAGGCTTTCTAGAACAGGGGTTAATCAGAAGCCAACTTGGTGGATTACTGTCCAAGATGAAGTTGTTTGGCCTCCACATGGTCTAACAGGTGATCTGATCTGTTACCAATGAGTCACTGCTTTCCAGATAGATTAATCAGGTAAGTCCACTTCTACCACTGTTTCTCAATAACATGATCTTAGAGGAGTTTATCAAGAAATACAGTGAAAGGATTAATAGAGAATTAATAGATAAACAATTCCATAAAATGGCAACAATATATAGTGTACAATACACTAAACTCAAGTGTGCACAGGCAGAAAAGATACATGGAATTCTAGTTCCTTAGACTGTAAGCTCTTTGAAGTCATGGTCTGTATCTTAATGTATCTCTGACTCTCCAACATATAGCAGAAAGTCTACTACCAAGGTGGAACATTTTGACTAAATATCTGAACCCTGGCAACTGGTAAAAAAATTGAGTAAGGTAGCATCAAATAAATGATTTTTTTCTTTCTAGGCTAATCTGGAATTCTCCTCTTTGATGCTGATGATTTTATTTTGGAGGTCCTGTACTTTTGCAATGGCAATCTGCACTTTCCAGATTGTCTCTAGTTGCCTAGTGTTAGTAGTACAATGAAATCCTCACGAACTGATTTCTAAGAAATTCAGTCTTTATTCAGTCGCATCTGTTGAACTGTCATGTTGACATAAACCCATGAATGACTTCCCTGTTGAGGGTTGTGTTGCCATGACTCTCTCTCCTTTTGCTCTATTGGTGGTTGTTCCCTTAATAGCAATGGGAAAAGGGTTTTGTCTTGCTTGTTTTTTCTCTAAAAAGACTTCTGGGTTAAAGTTTAAGCTAAAAATCAATCCTAGCACTGGGTAGAAAGAGAGACATTATGAAACTTCTTAAATAATGCTGTTAAGTCTGTTCCCTGGATAGCATTATCAAAAAAAAAATCAACAGATTTATAAGGAAGCATTCTTTTCTTGCTAATTGCCTGCTGCCTTAATTTAAATGACAACCAGACTATTTCTCTTTCTAGTGGTTCGGCATGAGAGCTATACCCACCTAATAAACGGAAAAATAATTACCTGGGATTCTCTAGGGTTAGAGTTAGGGTTAGGGAAGACACTTCTTCCTCTCAACTATTTTTTTAAAGCTGTAAAAATTAAAGCCATCTTCTGACAATTATCCAAATGACCACTTTTAAAATTTGAGAAGTTAAAGTATTAAATGTGCTTTATCCTAAAGAGAGTTCTCTGCAATTATGTTGTAGATCAACCATAACTTGCTTTCTATCTTGATCAGGATCTAATGCCTGAAACAGTAATTTCTTCAAACACAAACACAAACCTCACCTATTTGCTATAGGGACACTGAACATTTACAAATTTTACCTACTGTTTCTTTTCTTCTCACTTCAGGTCTTCTTGTCATGCTCCTATGAGATTTAATCACACACAACAAAAACTTGATGTTCTTCTTCTACTTCCTTGGAGCTATAATTTTAGTTTCTTTGTTATCTGCAGAGTTTATCTTTTCTAGCCCATCAAACTCAGTAAAAATGATTTCTTTTTGCTGTTTAGAAAATTATATTCTCCTTTATAATCATGTCTTGGTGTAAAGGAATGGCAAGTTTGAATTAGTCTATCATGTTTCTGAAACAGACTTTATTTTCTTTTCTCTCAGGCTGCCGATTTCTTGTGGGATCCTATTTGTACTCCAGGTATATGGTATTGGGAATTATTGCATTGGGTTAGAGGGTCTAATCACAAAATATTTTCTTCAAATATGGGATCTTGGGGCATTCTAGCAGTTTTCTGGGATATAGTTGCAAAAATTCAGCACAATAATATCCTCTTTCATAGGGCTCAATAATCATAGCTATAACTTATCAGGCACATATATGTGCCCTTTATATAAATTTTCTCTATTTGTGACCATGATCCTACAGTAGTGCTCTTATTTACATTTTACAGGAAGAAAGATGATGAGGATATTTAAATGACTTGCCCTATGGATCAGCTAGTCAAACCCTGGATTGTTACTATAAAACCCACTTTACTGTCACACCACCCTGCCTATTTAACTAACCACAAATATTCCCTGGTCATTTTCCCCCTCCCCTCTAATAGCAGTCTCATTTATCAACTCTGAAACCACAGTGAAATTTATATTCTAGAGTAGTGGTTTCAAACTTAAGTAGGTCAGAATTACCTGGGCTGCCAATTAAAAATGCAGATTCTTAAGCTCTTTCTCCCAGAATCTCTGACTTAGCATTTTAGCATTTCATAGTGGACCTCATTCATTTGCACTGTAACGAGTGCATTGTGTGATTATAATATAGGTGGTCTACATATCATACTTAGAGAAACGCTGGCCTAGTTTCCAATTATATGTGATGGGACCAGAGTTCAGTTTGCCTCACATTTTTTCATTAATTTAAGTCTCCCTTTTTTCATTAATTTATGCTATAGATTCTTGAATTTACTTTTGTTTTGCTTGATGGAAGACTTGCTTTACTTATTGGAACTTAAATGATATATCACAATATGCATCAAAATCAAGATATTTACTCTAATGTTTTAGTCCATTCTTGCATTGCTCTAAAGAAATACCTGAGATTGGGTAATTTGTGAAGTAAAGAAGCTTAATTGGCTCATGATTCTGCAGGTTTTACAGGAAACACAGGGGCATCTGCTTCTGGGGAGATCTCACTTAGGAAGCTTCCAATCATGGTGAAAAGTGAAGGGGGAGCAGCATGTCACATAGTGGAAGCAAGAGCAAGAGATGCTGCATACCTTTAAACAACCAGATGTCACAAGATCTCACTAACTATTGTGAGGACAGTACTAAGGGAGATGGTGCTAAAGCATTCATGAGAAATCTGTCCCTGTGGTCCCATCGCTCTCACCAGGCCTTATCTCCAACACTGTCCCCATCTTACATTTCAATATGAGTTTGCGGCAGGGACACACATCCAAACTATATCACCTAATAATTTACATAATCCTTTATATAGACCTAGAGTCTCCAACATCCTTTTATTTCTACCAATTCCTGTATCCCATTTTTCCAACTCTCTTGTTGATGTCTTTGTTCCTTTTATATTTGCACTCACTCATTTTATCACAAATATACAAAGAAATTTTATCCAAAAAATTAGTCTGGGTGACACAGTAAGAACCTGTCTTAAGAAAAAGAAGAAAAAAAACTTGACAGCAAGGCGGTCTGAAAACACAGCAAGCAAGCTCTGGCCATGAAGTGTCAAGGGGCTGTAACCTCCCTGTGTTACACTACATTACTACTTCAGAGCCCAATATGAGTTTTCATTAATTATTGTTTTGTTTGTTTTTAAGACAGGGTCTCATTTTGTCATCCAGGTGGGGGTGCAACGGCAAAAACATGACTCACTGCAGCCTTGACCTCCTGGGCTCGAGCCATCCTCCCACGTCAGCCTCCTGAGTACCTGGGACCACAAGTGTGCCACCATGCCTGGCCAATTTTTGTATTTTTTTGTAGAGACAGGTTGTTGCTATGTTGCCCAGGCTAGTCTTAAACTACAGGGCTCAAGTAATTCTCCCACCTCAGCCTCTGAAAGTGCTGGGATTATAGGCATGAACTACTGTATCCTGCTTTATCAATTAATCTTCGTAATATTAATTCTGAATCCACAAAATGTTAAACTAAATTTAGCATCTTCATTTTAAGAAAATAATTAAATGAGAAATATAAAGCAGTTCTTATACTAACAAAGCATTTCTCAACTATTTGAGAAACTGCTACTTGAAATAGGAAATAGGTCCACCTTTAAGAATTTTGAACTGAATAGAAACAGCTCCGGTCTACAGCTCCCAATGAGATCAATGCAGAAGACCGGTGATTTCTTCATTTCCAACTAAGGTACACAGTTCATCTCACTGGGACAGGCTAGGCAGTGGGTACAACCAATGTGAAGTGCAATCAGAAGCTGGGTGAGGCATCGCTTCACCTGGGGAAGTGCACAGAGCGGTGAGACCTCTCTCCTCCAGCCAAGGGAAGTGGTGAGCTACTGTGATAGGGGTACTGTGGTTCAGAAGATTCCCTCCTGAGCCTACACCACCAAGAACCTGGGTTTCAAGCACAAAACTGGGCAACTATTCAGGCAGGCACTGAGCTACAGAAGTTTTGACATACTTCAGCAGTGCCTGGAACTCTAGACAGGAGAATTGTCTACTCTGCTGGAGAGGGGGCCAAGTGTCTGCCTCAGCAGATCCTAATCCCATGGAGCCCAGCAAGCTAAGAACCACTGGCTTGAATTCCCAATGCCAGCACAGTGGTCTGGAGTCTGTCTGAGTCTGACAGGGTAGGGGAAATCACTATTACTGTAGCTTTAGTAGACTTTTCCCTGACAGTGCTAAGGAGACTAGGAGGTTTGGAGGGGATGGAACTCACCATAGTGCATCAAAGCAGCTGTGGCCAGACTGCTTCTTTAGACTCCTCAATGGCAGGGGATCTCTGCAGGAAGTCCACCAACTCCAGTCAGGGGCTTACAAATAAAACTCTTATCTCCCTGGGACAGAACACCTGGGGGAGAGGTGGCCACAGTCTCAGGTTCAGTGGACTTAATCTTTCTTGCCTGCTGGCTGTAGAGCAGCTGATTTTAATGAGGGGGATTCCCCCAGCACAGCTCACTAGCTCTGCTAAGGGACAGGCTGGATTCTCAAGTGGGTCTCTGACCCTGTGCCTCCTGACTGGGTGAGATTTCCTAACAGGGGTCGACTGACACTTCACACAGGAGACTTCTGGCTGGCATCAGATTGGCACATCTCTGGGATAAAGCTTTCAGAGGAAGGAGCAGGCAGAAATCTTTGTTGTTCTGTAACCTCCACTTGTGATACTCAAGTGAACAGGGTCTAGAATGGATCCCCCACAAACTGCAGCAGACGTGCAGGAAAGGGGCCTGTTAGAAGGAAAATAAACCGAAAGCAACAGCAACAACATCAACAAAAAAGACCCCACAAAAACCCCATCCAAAAACCATCAGCCCTAAATATCAAAGGTAGATAAATCCACAAAGATGAGGAGAAATCTCTGCAAAAATGCTGAAAATTCCAAAAGTCAACATGCCTCTTCTCCTTCAAATAATGTCAACACTTCTCCAGCAAAGGCAGAGAACTGTGCTGAAGCTGAGATGGATGGACTGACAGAAGTAGGCTTCAGAAAGTGAGTAATAACAAACTTTGCTGAGCTAAAGGATTATGTTCTAACCCAATGCGAAGAAGCTAAGAACCATGACAAAAGATTACAGGAAATGTTAGCTAGAATAACCAGTTTAGAGAGGAACATAAATGACCAGATGGAGCTGAAAAACACAGCGCAAGAACTTTGTGACACAAACACAAGTATTAATAGCCAAATTGACCAAATGGAAGAGAGAATATCAGAGCTTGAAGACTATCTTGCTGAAATAAGGCATGCAAACAAGATTAGAGAAAAAAGAATGAAAAGGAATGAGCAAAACCTCCAAGAACTGTGGGACTATATAAAAAGACTGAACCTATGACTGACTGGAGTACCTGAAAGAGATGGGAAGAATGGAACCAGGTTGGAAAACACACTGCAGGATATCATCCAGAAGAACTTCCCTAACCTAGTAAGACAGGCCAGTATTCAAATTCAGGAAATTCAGAGAATCCCAAGATACTCCATGAAAACATCCACCCCAGGATACACAATCATTAGATTCTTCAAGGTCAAAATGAAAGAAAAAATGTTAAAGGCAACCAGAGAGAAAGATCAGGTCACACACAAAGGGAAGCCCCATCAGACTAACAGCAGATCCCTCAGCAGAAACCCCAAAGCCAGAAGAGATTGGCAGGGGTCAACATTTAGTATTCTTAAAGAAAAGAAATTCCAACCTACAGTTTCATATGTAGCCAAACTAAGCTTCATAAGTGAAAGATAAATAAAATATTTTTCAGACAAGCAAATGTCGAGATTTTGTCACTACCAAGCCTGCCATGCAAGAGTTCCTGAGAGAAGCACTAAACATGGATAGGATAGACCACATTACCAGACACTACAAAGACATATTGAAGTACCCAGACCAATCACACTATGAAGCAACTACATGAACAAGTCTGCAAAATTAACGAGCCAGCATCATGATGACAGGACTAAATTCACATATAACAATATTAACAACAAAAAAAGAAAATTTTAGGCCAATATCCCTGATGAACATTGAGGCAAAAATTCTCAAACTGGCAAACTAAATCCAGCAGCACATCAAAAATCTTCATCACTACCACAATCAAGTTGGCCTCATCCCCAGGATGCAAGGCTGGTTCAACATACGCAAATCAATAAACACAATTCATCACATAAACAGAATTAAAGACAAAAACCACATGATTATCTCAATAGGTGTAGAAAAGGCCTTCAATACAATTTAACATTCTTTTACATTAAAAACTCTCAAAAACTAGATATTGAAAGAACATACCTCAAAATAACAAGAGTTATTTGTGACAAACCCACAGCCAATATCATGTGAATGGGCAAAACCTGGAAGCATTCCCCTTGAAAACTGCACAAGACAGGGATGCTCTCTCTCACCACTCTTATTCAGTGTAATGTTGGAAGTTCTGGCCTGAGCAATCAGGCAAGAGAGAGAAAAAGAAAGCATATTCAAATAGCAAGAGAGGAAGTCAAAGTGGTTTTATTTGAAAATGGCATGATTCTATATCTAGAAAACCCTATCATCTCAGCCCAAAAGCTTTTTAAGCTAATAAGCAACTTTACCAAAGTCTCAGGATACAAAATCAATGTTTAGAAATCACACACATTCCTATATGCCAACAATAGACAAATAGAAATGATGAATGAACTCCCATTTACAGTTCTCACAAAGAGAATAAAATACTTAGGACTATAGCTAATAAGGAAAGTGAAAGACCTCTTCAAGGAGAACTACAAACCACTGCTTAAGGAAATCACAGAGGATACAAGCAGATGGAAAAACACCCCATGCTCATAGATAGGAAGAGTCAATATCAAAAATGGCCATACTGCCCAAAGCAATTTAAAATTTAATGCTGCTTCCATTAAACTACCATTTACATTCTTCACAGAATTCAAAGAACAATTTTAAAGTTCATATAAAGTAAAAAAAGAACTCACATAGCCAAGACAATCCTAAGCAAAAAGAACAAAACTGGAGGCATCATGGTACCTGACTTCAAACTATACTACAAAACCACAGTAACCAAAACAGCATGGTACTTGTACAAAACCAGGCATATAGACCAATGGAATAGAATAGAGAACTCAGAAATAAGACCACGTGTCTACAACCATCTGATCTTTGACAAAGCCAACAAAAACAAGAAATGGGGAAAGAATTTCCTCCTTAACAAATGGTGCTGTGAGAACTGGCTAGCCATAGGCAGAATATTGAAACTGGATCTCTTCTTTACACCTTGTACATAAATTAACTCAAGATGGATTAAAGATTTAAATATAAAATCCAAAGTCATAGAAACCCTAGAAGAAAATATAGGCAATACCATTCAGGACATAGGCATGGGCAGAGACTTTATGATGAAATCACCAAGAGTAATTGCAGCAAAAGCAAAAATTGACAAATGGGATCTAATTAAACTAAAGAGATTCTACACAGCAAATAAAACTATTATCAGAGTGAGCAGACAATCTGCAGAATAGGAGAAAATTTTTATAATCTATCCATTTGACAAAGGTCTAATATCCAAAATCTACAAGAAACTTAAGCCAATTTACAAAAAAAAAAGTGGGCAAAGGATATGAACAGACACTTCTCAAAAGATGACATACATGTGGCCAAAAAACATATGAAAAACAGCTTAACATCACTGATCATTAAAGAAATGCATATCAAAACCACAATGAATACCATCTCACACCAGTCAGAATGGCCATCGTTACAAAGTCAAGAAACAACAGATGCTCCAAGATTGTAGAGAAATAGGAACACTTTTACACTGTTGGTGGGAGTGTAAGTTAGTTCAACCATCATGAAAGACAGTATGGCAATTGTTCCAAGATTTAGAACCAGAAATACCGTCTTACCCAGAAATCCCATTACTGAGTATACACCCAAAGGAATAGCAATCATGTTCATTGCATGTATGTTCATTGCAGCGCTATTCACAGTAGCAAAACATGGAATCAACACAAATGCCTATCAATGACAGACTGGATAAGGAAAATGTTGAACATATATGCCACGGAATACTATGTAGCCAAAAAGAGAAATGAGATTATGTCCTTTGCAGAGACACGGATGAAGCTGGAAGCCATTCTCAGCAAACTAATGCAGGAACAGAAAACCAAACACTGAATGCTCTCACTTATAAGTGGGAGGTAAACAAGGAGAACACATAGACACAGGGAGGGAAGCAACACTTACTGGGGCATGCTGGGGGAGGGTGGGTTGGGGAGAGTATTAGGGAAAGGAGCTAATGCATGCTGGGCTTAATATTAGGTGATGGGATTGATAGGTGCGGCAAACCACCATGGCACCTTGTTTACCTGCACATGCTGCACATGTACTCTGGAATTTAAAAAAGAAAATGTATTGATCCCTGTTGTTGTACCCTTCTCATTACTATTATTTATTTATTTAAATAATGTTTTTGTCCTCATATAAAACCATGACATATAAAAAATTTGGTTCGCCTTATGAAATCATCTCTTTTCTCTATTTACTCCTTGTTTGCCAAGCAATCCTTATCGGTTAAATTTTCAGATGGACTTAGGGAATGCTGATACTGGATGGCAGTTGTCAGCCAGATTAGAAAACCCCTTATGTAAATACACATGTCTATTCTCTGACATCCTGACAAGTAGCGGCTGTGTCATCCACCTGTGGATTGGCACATGCTAGTAACAGAATGGTTGGCTGGAGCAACTTATATGACAGAAACCTGACAAACGCTAGTCTGGGAAAGCTTCCAGTGGGGAAGCAGGTTAAACTTAATGAGAAAATAAACCATTTTAGTCAACTGGGTATGGTGTGTACAAAATGGAATGGAGATAAGAGAGAGTTTCTTGGTAACACAAGAGAGGGCACATAAGACAAGAAGAGAAATTTAAAGCATGTCTAGAGGGCTGCAATCCAGAGTTTTAGTTTAATTCAAATTACAATTTTCATCTATTATAAATGAAAGATAATTTGATGGAGTTGCATATTAAAAGAGACTCTCAAGCACTTAAATGATGTGTGAGTCTCCTCCACAGGACTGTGATATGTGCCTAATCAGAGTGGCTATTCAGAGTCTTGTTTAATGTGTCTCAGGGTAGTACATTTCCTTCCTTACTTAAAAATTGTCCTATTTTAGAAAGGCCTTAATTATTAAAATACACTGTCTCAGTAATATCCACTCACCGTTTGTAGTTGTGACATGTGGAGCCATACAGAAGAACAACCTACATGCCACCTGTTTGAACTTAGAGTAAGAAGGGGAAGAAAATAAAAGATCCCCACAAGCTCGTACCTAGGACATTCAATACTCTCACCTTTTCATCATTTTGGCTGTGCTAAAATCTGATCATGTCTATGCTTTTCTTCTTTTCCTCACTTTTCATTTATCCCTCAATATGATAAAATTTGATTACTGAATATTTTTTGTTACCAAACTTTTATCTACCTGCCTACCTTTGGAATTGTACTAAAAAAAAGTAAGAAGTTAAGACAGGCTAATTCTCCAAATAATGGACTAGACTAAATCCTTACATTATAATTTTTTACATATGTTACCCTGTCCTTGAATCTGTCTCCTTCAGTAGTTTCTCTCAGTTCTGCTCTGCCCTCAAAGATTCCATTTCTCTCTCTTCTTTTCACTCTGTCTCTTCATAGTCAACTCATTTGTTCTCATCATTTTAATTACCGTTCTTAGACTAAGAACCTATAATTATTTATTATTCATACAGACAACTTTCCTAACCTCTGTAAATCTTACTGTTTTCCTCCACCTTGGTGTTCCAGAGGCTCTTCCAAACTGGAATGTCTAAAGCTGAGCATTTATGCTCTCCAGGCCTGCACCTTCCTTAATACACTCCAAGAAGTATGCACAGGTTTAAACACTCGAATTGTTCAAGCAGAAGAAAGGATATCAGAGGTCGAAGTCCAACTTAATGAAATAAAACAAGAAGACAAGATTAGAGAAAAAATGATAAAAAGGAATGAACAAAGTCT
>CM052650.1:149901991-149916338 GCA_028533165.1 Leontopithecus rosalia | reverse complement strand
GCAATATCTCTCTCATTGCTTGATTTCCTTTCTTACCTTCCCTCCCTCCCTCCCTTCCTCCTTCCTCCCCTCCCTCCCTCCCTTCCTCCCTTCCTCCCTTCCTTCCTCCCTTCCTCCTTCTCTCCCTTCCTGCCTTCCTCCCTTCCTCCCCCCACAAAAAAAATTAAAAAAAAAACAAACACACACACAATATCATTGGTGGTACCACCATCCAAACAGCCACACAGGCCAGAAACCTGAGTCACCCTTCAGACTTTGTCCTCACTGCCCCTTAGCTCTAGCATTCACTGGTCACAAGCCTAGTAGATTCCACCTGCTCTACAGATCTTGAATCAATCCTTTCCTCTGTATTCACACTCCCATGTGCTGGTTCAGAACTTTTTCTTTTTCTTTTTTTATTTTAAGATGGAGTCTTGCTCCTCTGTCACCAAGGTGGAATGCAGTGGCGCAATCTTGGCTCACTGCAACCTTTGCCTCGTGGTTTCAAATGATTCTCCTGCCTAAGTCTCCTGAGTAGCTGGAATTACAGGCATGTGCCACCACGCCCGGCTGATATTTTGTATTTTAGTAGAGATGGGGTTTCACCATTTTGTCCAGGATGGTCTCAATCTCCTGACCTCGTGATCTGCCCCCTCATCCTCCCAAAGTGCTGGAATTACAGGCTTGAGCCACCACACCCAACCGTACTTTTTATGTCTTGTCTAAACTCTTAACTGATCTCCCTCTTCTAAGACCCAGTCCTTCTGGGCAATGTTCCATATCACCACCAGAATAGTTGTGCTAAAGGGTGAATTAGACCACATTATTCCAACTGCTTAAAATTCTTCCCGTGTTCTGTATCAACATGCAAGAAAGCTCAAATACCTTGGGGTGGATAAAAGGCCTTTTGCATTCTGGCTGCTGTCTGTGCTACACTTCTTTCCTCCTGTCAGTCTTCCTCTTGCTCCCTGGGCCTCAGCAAGTTTCATCTGTTTATAAAGTGCTGCTCTCACTCACCTGGCACCATTTTATTATTCTCTGATAAACAATTCACCATACAAAACCCATTTCAAAATTTACTCTCACCAGAAAGCACCCCCTGACTAATCCTCACTTTTCTGTGTTAATTTCTGCATCCTTATATTGGGAATATATTGTGGATCTATTGGATTCTGAGCTCCTAGGGGGATAAAGAAGATTGTTTCTTTTCAAGATTCAACTTCTTTCCCCCTCCTTCTTGTGCATAGTAATTCACAGGCACATAACATATCAATAGTTACTGAATAAACAAATGTGGTTATTAAACCACAAAAATTAACATTAAAATTGTCAGTCTAATGAGGAGCACATATTTAAAAACGATTAACTTATAATCCCAGCACTTTGGGAGGGCAAGGCAGGTGGATCATGAGGTCAAGAGATCAAGACCATCCTGGTCAACATGGTGGAATCTTGTCTCTACTAAAAAAACATACAAAAACTAGCTGGGCATGGTGGCACACACCTGTAGTCCCAGCTACTCAGGAGGCTGAGTCAGGAGAATTTCTTGAACCCAGGAGGCAGAGGTTGCTATGAGCCGAGATTGCACCATTGCACTCCAGCCTGGGTAACAACAGCAAAACTCTGTCTCAAAAAAAAAAAAAAAAAAGCAATGATTAAAACATAACACATTGTTAGACATCTCAAATAAGCCCACACCTTGATCATCAGTCTCTCTGAGATCCAGTGACTGAGTCATCCACCCACATCCACAATGATGTTCTCAAGCCTTTACCTTCCTCAAACCCCTGGTCTCTTTTTCTCAGAGTCAGACGATGACTTCACCCCTGACTCTCAGAAAAAAATAGAGGCTGATAGATGGGAATTCCCACACCTTCTTTACAAAATACAGGCACCCATCTTCGGCTGTATCCTTTTTATACTCTGTTATTACTGCGGAAGAATTATCTCTTTTCCTCTCTAAGATATATTCTTTCATCTGAGTGCAGGAGCCTTTTTCACTTGGCCAAGATCTTCTTTGTGGGTTGATCTTTCTCTCATATCCAAATCATTTGGATTTGGTTAAGATTCCTTAAACCTTGACTTGCTTAGGTATTTCACTCCAGCTTTCAAAATTGCTGCTATTAACATTTTCTAGTTCCATTTTCTCTTCTCCTGCTCCTCCATCTACTCTCACGTGGTCTGCACCCTCATCAGTTCACCAGAATATCACTTGTTAAGTCTAAAATAAACTCCATCTCCCCAAATTTAAAACATAGTTTTCGTTCTTCACCTTATCAAACTTCACATCAGTGTTTGACACTGTTGACTATTCCCTTCTTTTTAAAACAATCTCTTTCCTTGGTTTCTATGACACACACACACACACACACACACAAAAACAAACCATGGTATTTCTCTCATAGGAGAGAAATACTGCTTCTCCTTTGTGAATTCATTAAATGTGAGAAACTCTTAAAGCATGGCATGAAGTTCTGTTTTATTCTCACATCACAATCTCTCCTTCAATAATCATACTTGCAACTACAGAATGAAAAAACAACTATATGAATAAACAGATGTGACCTATCCATACAGTAGAATATTATTCAGATATATAAAAAACTGAAGTTATACATGTTCTAATATATCTGTAATATTCTAAAAACCAATGAATTTTGTACTTTAAATGGGTAAATTGTATTCTTGGTAAACTACATCTCAGTAAAGCTATTGTTTCAGAAATTAGCAACAACAATATCAGTATCCACAACAACAAAGCAACTGTATGGAAATGACCCATATTTTATCTCCAACTTGGACCTCTTCTTTGACCTACATAGCCAACCTCCACTTATAATTCTCAAATGCATCCCTAGATCAGCCTACTAAACAACTACAGCAATTTCTGGCCCACTCCACAGAGCCTCTCTCCAGATCTGATCCACTTATCTCAATCTCAGTGGACAATGCCACCTTCTTTCATCCTGTTATGCAATCCTCAGTTTATGAGTCATCTCTAAAGCCTCCCTTCTTTCCTTTCAATATCAAACCCAAATGAACTTTTATGTGTATTCACATCCTTCCATCTCAGCTACCAACACCCTAATCCAAGCTCTAATTATGTCTCAATTGGGCTAGTTTTGCATGATCCCATCCACTTCAATCTATTCTCTAGTTCTTTTCGGAGCTATTGCCTCAAAATATAAATGTGGGCATGTGACATTCCACTTCTCTGTGCTTTGTCTCCACTTGAAACCCTTCAAAGAAATTAAAGACAAAAATCTTTACTATGATCTAAAAAGATCTGTTATCACAGACCCCTTACTCTTCCTCCTAAGTAATCTCATTACTTACCCCTGAATTTGTCTAAATCTTACCCCTCCCTCAAGCTCAGCTTCTCAGAGAAGGGCCCTCTAACCTCCCTGACTGTTCTTATAGTATAATATTATTCTTTCTGCCCTCATTCCTACTCCCATTAGAATTATATATATATATTTGTATCTCCTATTGATTAGGATCATCTTTCCCATTAGACAGCCATCTCTGTAAAGACACAGATCTTGGCCAGGCACGGTGGCTCACATCCATAGTCCCAGCACTTTGGGAAGCCAAGACAGGAGGATCACCTGGGTTGGGAGTTCATGACTAGCCTGACCAACATGGAGAAACCCTATCTCTACTAAAAATACAAAATTAACCAGGCGTGGTAGCACATGCTTGTAATCCAAGCTACTCGGGAGGCTGAGGCAGAGAATGGTTTGAACCCAAAATATGGAGGTTGTGGCAAGCCAAGATTGGGCCATTACACTCTAGCTTGGGCAACAAGATTGAAACTCTGTCTCAAATAAATAAATAAAAGGACACAGATCTTGCTTTTATTTTTCTTGTATTGTTTTGTTTTGCCATCTTTATATTATCTCAAGTACCTCACAGAGATCATCTGTACCAGAATAGCAGATTCTTAATATAGATATTTTTAGTTGAGCCTTACTTAGAGGAGAAAAATCTGATTTTACGTTGGAAACTTTCAGGGCTGCCTTTCCCTTCTGAACCTCCTGAAGGTGGGATTTGCCAAGGTGAAAGAAGGAGTAGTTGAGCTCTCCCTAAGGCAGGCTTCTATAGTCAAAGAATTACTTCCTGAAGACAGGGTTTGGCTAAATAGGAAGTGTGGAAGAGACTTGGTTGCACATACAGAGACAATTTGGAAGGTGTAGATATTATTGAGAATTCTAAGGAGTTGTAGGAGGAGAGACAGGAAAGAGAGGAAACAGCTAGAAATGGAGAGAAAGCTGGGGCAGAGAACATCTAATGGAAATTTTCGCTAAAGCTTAGCCCTATAATGTTCCATGTAAATACTTTTATCCATTCCCCATTTAACTGTAAGTAACATGTAATTAACTTGCTATTGAGCAATGGCATTGTATCTGGTTTGGCCATGGGCAGCAGGAAGAGGATGAAGCAAGTTGCTGATTTCTGTTGGGAGTGTGGTTGCAGGATGAGAAGAAAGCAGTTCACTGTGAATCCAACATATCCAGAAACTCAAAGAGTCTGAACAATTTCATTTCTCACTCAGTTATTTTGGGTATTTTAAAGAAAGGTCTGTTTGAATTTCCAGTTAGCTCATATTATCTCAAATTGGTACTCCAATAGACCATAAGTATTTCAAATATAGCAACTTGACCATGTAAATAAAATTGTGTTTTTCTCCCTATCATAGGAAAGCATTTTCAGGAATGTTCTTTAAACACCATTTAGCTTTTATTTTTGTTTTTATCTGTGTAGCAGTGAATAATTAGAAACTATGGGTTTGAATTAGGAAAATGTTAAGCAGTACAATTTACAAATGTGCAATGAAGATATGACTGATTACTATTGATTCTTAAGAATCTGAGTGAAATATTTCAGTATGAAAGAGCATTTTGATGGAATAAATGGGCAAGAAAATTACATCTGCTTACTTTGATCAAAAGTCATTGCATGATTTAGATTCATGAATACATTAATCCCAGAGGCTATGCTTGGGAGGTAGAATTATAACACTGTTGTATAGCACTTATGATGCTTTTGTGGTTCTTATAAACAGAAATTCTTTTTATTGATTATATCTCACCATAGTACTAGGAGTCAATCTCCTTTTCTTGATGGCATAATTGAGTCCACTGACAAACAGAGGTGAAATAAACTGCTGCATTACAGCAAGTGAGTGAGAGAACTAGAATAAGTTCTTTTGTGTCTGGGTTACCAGACAGCTTCATTTCTTTTCCCCAATGCATTACAAGTTTCTTAGGTCATAAGAGCACTGGCTTTTCATGTGAATATCTTCAAATTTAAAGACAATCTTGATTCATGTACTGAGAAAGCTCTGCACACTGCAGAACATCTTTCATGGATTATCTTATTTTATATTCAAACACTGCAAATTAAGGCAAATGTAACTTTCAGTTTTACCAGTGATGGAAATGAGACCCAGAGAAGTGAAATGATGCTCAAGAACATGCAGCGGAAGGACCAAAGTCTGGAATTGTGCTATCCAGTGTTACCGAGTTACAGTTTTACATATATTCTTTACACTAAAGACCATGTGTTTCAAAAGACAACACAATCTCCACAGCATGACTTTTAAAGATGCAAAATTGCACCCTCTGAAAATAAATTGGGTTTCTGGTCTTGGTAATAAAAACAGGGCCTTTTCTTCTACAGAAATAGTACCATTTTTATAACACACAAATGTAGATTGAAAACAAAAGAGAAAAGACAATTTACACAGTTAACAATTTTGGTAACACCCAATTATATAATAGAAACAAGAGAAAACAGAAACTATAAAGTTTTTAAATACAGTGCACCCAAAAAAGAATTAAATAGTCCTTTTTTTACATACCATTATTTGTAAATACATACTCAGTGAGCTACCTTAATATGCTTTAAAATTTTTAAGTGCATTAAAAAATATAAAAGGCAAGGAGAAAAGAAATGAACCAGTTCATAGAAATGTAAAAAAAAAGTCCTTAAAAACAGAATCTATCAACTCAATAAAAAACATTTACTTAAAAAAAAGAAACTTTTGGAAAGAATCACATAGCCTAGAGGAGAGGACTTTTTTTTTTCGGGGAAGTAAAATGAATGTTTCAACAAATATTTAGCAAAACAACAGCATATTTATTTTAAATACTCCAAATGTTTGCCTTTTTAATTGTAGGGGAAAACATATCCACTGGGATATATGTCTAACCAATTTCAAAACATGAAAATTTTCTTCGTTCACTTGCAATTAAAAATTGGTTGTGCATGTAATAGTGTGTTTACAGATAAAACACACTATTTCTTTCCCTGTATAACGAAACAGTGGCTTCAGAGCCAGTTGAAGATTTTCATCAGGACTGTTCTCAGAGCTTCTGACTCCATTCAAATAAAAAATGACATTAAAATGTATAGTTCTTGACACTGAAAATGTTTTACAGTTATCACCCATCCAAATAGATGCCAGGCAGAATTGTTTAAAGGAACCGCAGAGTTACTTTTTGGATAAAGCAGAGTGACAGGTGATATAAATAGCTCTGTTATTTATATATTTCTTCTACACTGCTCTAGAAATGAACAAGTAAGAATTTCATGTTGTTTTTTTGTTTGTTTGTTCCCCCCCATCAGAGGCTTTCCACTAGCGTTAAGTCTTTCACCTAAAGAATGAATTCACAACCCAAGTCAATGAATAGGCAAATCTTCAGCAATGTAATTGAAATTACATTCGAACTTTTGACTGAGAACAGTGTCCCCAGGTCAATACAGTGTCATAGAATTCTGTAGCAGTTCCTGAGACACAGAGAATTTTAAAGGAGAGAGGAAAACTGAGTGTAAATAAATAAAGACAGTACTTAGAGGGACAGGGTAGAAAAGAGATAAGATTAGTTTAGTTCAAAATTAACTGCAGTTTTTGCCATGAAAAGTAACATCAAAAACCGCAATTACTTTTGTACCAATCTAATAGAACAGGTAAGACTGGATAATGAAAAGTTTATTGGAATGAAAAGGAGAGGGAGATAAAATGCAGTGGGGTAGGATTGTGAAGCAAGCAGTATACTATGTGGAAATAATTGGAATATAGTACATAGTATTGTTCTTCTCATTCTATAATGGTGCTATAAAAATATATTTTCTTGACAAGATTTGCTCCTATCCTCAATTTTATTGTGTGAATTATATACAGTAGGATGCCTTATAAGATTAACACACACAAAAGAACAAGCCTTATGCAGTGAGCATTCCATAAAGAAAGTTACTTATCTGTGACCTTATTCTGGTTGTAAGAAACTTGACTACCTTGGCCAAAAAATCCAGTCTCTCTCCTTGAAAACACTGTATAGGAATTTTTAAATCAGGGCTTTGAAAAGACCCTAAAGGGTACATGGAGTTTCGTTGGGATGATATTGTCATATAACCTCAGAACCACACTCAGCTCCTGTAAACATAGAGAACGATGCTTTGCCTGCATGCTTTTTATTTGCTAAAAAGCACCGCGATGGCAAATATTAAAAGCGTGGTTTGAATTACAAATAATAATTCTCCATTGCCCTCCCCTCTCAAATGTATGCAGTCATGTACCAAATCAATGAGTGTTTCTGAGCAGTCTGATTCGTTATTTAAGAATAATACTTTACTTCACAAAAGTTAGGGGATTTGGTCCTCTGACACTTACTTGACAGTTTCTACATATCAAAGTAACAAAAGAAGTACTGACTGGAAAGCCTCTCACTCTGCTCAGGCCTGAACTCCCCTAGCTTAAGCCGAGAGAGAACCTATCGAGGGCCGTCATTATTCTGTTGACAGAGCAAACTTCTTCCCGTCCACACCATTTTACTTTCGTGCCAGTCGACACTGAAACAAATGCACAAAAAGAGAGAGCTCCATCCTTATCGGCAAAACTTAATTCCCTTAGGTTAACTCCTTAAACAAACCTGCTCATTGTCAAGATGACTTAAGACTCTATAGATCAGCTGGAAACAGTCAGGCCCAGTCTGTTAACTTGATTGATTTAGATCTCTGGTTCGTATATGGTTATTTCCTGCGTTTCATTGTTCAAGGAAGTCTCTCACAGGCCAGAGGCCATATCAACAACTCTGGTTAAAAAATTCTCACGTATCTGGTGGATTTTTGTTTTGATATTTAATTCTCATTACATTTAAGCAATATGTAAGTATAATTAGTGAATGAACATCAGGTAAATAAAAAACTGTAAGTATTTATATCAGATCATAAATCCTCCTCATCTTTCAAGTTTCCATCCCCTTCATGAAGCATTCCATGATTTTTACACCACGTTGTTTTTTCTACTAACTTCTGCAAATCAAAGAACCTATAAATCAACAAAATATGCCAGCTACTTCAATATCTTTACTTCTAAAGTATGCTTCTGGCATATTTCTGGTACTTTGAAATAGCACACTTTTCTATAATGTTCAATTTCACTCATTATAAAAGAGATAGAAAATTAAAACAAGATGTCATCGTTGGCCCATAGACCTAACCAAAACGTCAAGTTAATTAACCAATTGTAAATTAATAAATTGAAACTTAGAATACCAAAACTAGTGAGCAAAATGGTGAAATGTGTGCTCTCATTCGCCAATAAAATGGAATCTATTCAAAAAGCACTGGGCTCCTTTCTTTCAGTGCCCACTTATCCTCATTAAAATTAATTCCTGTTAACTCATTTGCTCCTGTCCCCTCAAATAGTATAGGTTGATGCCCTTTAACAGTTACCAAACACAAAAGTCAAGTACTCGACTTATTTATTTATTTATTTATTTATTTATTTTGAGGCAGAGTTTCGCTCTTGCTACCCAGGCTGGAGTACAATGGCGTGATCTCAGCTCACCGCAACCTCTGCCTCCTGGGTTCAGACAATCCTCCTGCCTCAGCCTCCTGAGTAGCTGGGATTACAGGCATGCACCACCATGCCCAGCTAATTTTTTGTATTTTTAGTAGAGACGGGGTTTCACCATGTTGACCAGGATGATCTCGATCTGTTGACCTAGTGATCCACCCGCCTCGGCCTCCAGGAGTGTGTTAAACTTCCCATCAACAAGGAAGGGGAATAAAGGCCACTAAATAGAAATCTTTATAATTGTTGATGACAAGAAACACATAATTTCTAAGCTTCTAGTTAGCTGCTTGGACCTTTCTAAACTATTTTTTTTGTTTGTTTGTTTAACTTTCATCAATGTAGAGTTGCCCGTGATTACAAACATAGAGATCTTAGTATCCTAATGTAACAACACGTGAAAGAAGTGGCACTTTGATTTCAAAGGTACTTCTGCCTCCAGTTTATTGGCTGCTCTGGGCAGGTGAGATAATCCCTGTTTTAATCCGAGTGAGCAAAAATATTCCATCAAGTTCACTGTAGCAAAGAGTACAGAAACCATGAAAATTGACCTGTAGAACTTAAAACTGCTAAAACCTGACAGCAAAAGAGTGAACAAATGAACAGAGCAGATATAAAAGTATCTGTAGTCGCTTACTGTCAAAACTTTGTCATGCAGATTTGAAAACATCCATCAAGAAAAGGAAGCATCCGGCAAAAAGTTTATACATGAAATAAAAATGACATTTCAAATAGTGGATCTTTGCCTTTATCTTCGCACCAAAAAAATCTCTTCCCTATCACCAAAGTTGAGTTTTCTCGGCTATGAAAAAAAGGAAGGGGGAAATGATTTTAGCAATTACTAAATGAGTGAAATAAAAAAATAGAACGAAGGCTATTAATCTGTGTTAAATTGAAGCTCCAGGAAAAGAGGATAAAATAGAGCAGAGAAAATATTTGAAGAAATCATAGTTGAGAAATACCCAGAACTAATTAAACACTCCAAGCCACAGATCCTAGAAACTGAATAAACTCTTAGGGGAACATTTAAAAAAATCATATCATAGTATAAAGACACATAACAAAAAACAAAGAAGATCTTATGTAAGAGATTGCTTACATTGGAAAAAGAATTTGACTGGCATCTTGCATCTCAATAATAACAACACAATCTAGAAGACAGTCAAATTGTGTTTTTGAAACACTGATAGAAAATAACTCACTACCTAGAATTTTATGAACAGCAAAACTACTTTTCAAAAAGAACAAAAAGTAAGCCTTTTCAGGCAAAAATATGACACCTTACAAATATGACAGCCCCACTGAACTTTTATTTTTTATTTTTATTTTTTATATTTTATTGCACTTTAGGTTCTGGGGTACATGTGCAGAATATGCAGCATTATTGCATAGGTGCATACACGACAATGTGGTTTACTGCCTCCATCACTGTCACCTATATCTGGCATTCTCCCCATGTTATCCCTCCACAACTCCCTACCTCCCGCTGTCACTCCACAGTACCCTGCAACAGACCCCAGGTTGCGATGCTGCCCTCTCTGTGTCCATGTGTTCTCATTGTTCAACATCCACCTATGAGTGAGAGCTTGTGGTTTTTGATTTTCTGTTCTTGTGTCATTTTGCTGAGAATGATGGTTTCCAGATTCATCCATGTCCCTACAAAGGACATGAACTCATCATTTTTTATGGCTGCATAGTATTCCATAGTATATATATGCCACATTTTCCTTATCCAGTCTATCACTGATGGGCATTTGGGTTGGTTCCGGGTCTTTCCTATTGTAAACAGTGCTGGAGTGAACACACATGTTCATGTGTCTTTACAGTAGAATGATTTATAATCCTTTTGATATATACCCAGTCATAGGATTGCTGGGTCAAATGGAATTTCTATTTCTAGGTCTCTGAGGAATTGCCACACTGTCTTCCACAAGGTTGAACTAATTTATACTCCCACCAACAGTGTAGAAGTGTTCCTATTTCTCCACATCCTCTCCTGCAACTGTTTCCAGATTTTTTTTATTATGAACATTCTAACTGGCGTGAGATGGTATCTCAATGTGGTTTTGATTTGCATTTCTCTAATGAACAATTATAATGAGCATTTTTTTCATATGTTTGTTGGCCTCATAAATGCTTTTTTTTGAAAAGTATCTGTTTATATCTTTCACCCACTTTTGAATGGGTATGTTTGCTTTTTCTTGTAAATCTGTTTTAGTTGTTTGTAGATTCTGAATTTTAGCCCTTTGTCAGATGGGTGGATGGCAAAAATGTTTTCCCATTCTGTTGGCTGCCAGTTCCATCGAATGATTGTTTCTTTTCCTGTGCAGAAGCTCTGGAGTTTAATTAGATCCCTGTTTCTTTTGCTGTGCAGAAGCTCTGGAGTTTAATTAGATCCCATTTGTGTATTTTGGTTTTTGTTGCCAATGCTTTTGGCATTTTAGTCATGAAGTCCTTGCCTATGCCTATATCCTGAATGTTATTGCCTACGTTTTCTTCTAGGGTTTCTATGCTGTTAAGTCTTATATTTAAGTCTTTAATCCATCTGGAGTTAATTTTCGTGTAAGGGGTCAGGAAGGGGTCCAGTTTCTGCTTTCTGCACATGGCTAGCCAGTTTTCCCGATACCATTTATTAAACAGGGAATCCTTTCACCATTGCTCATTTTTGCTAGATTTGTCAAAGATCAGATGGTTGTGGATGTGTGGCATTGCCTCTGAGGCCTCTGTTCTGTTCCATTGGTCTATATTTCTGTTTTGGTACTGGTACCATGCTGTTTTGATTACTGTAGCCTTGTAGTATAGTTTGAAGTCAGGTAGTGTGATGTTTCCAGCTTTGTTTTTGTTTTTGTTTTTTTTTGCTTAGAATTGACTTGGCTATGTGGCTCTCTTTTGGTTCCATATGAAGTTTAATGTGTTTTTTTTTTCCAGTTCTGTGAAGACGGTTATAGATATCTTGATGGGGATAGCGTTCAATCTTTAAATTCCTTATGTTCAGGATAAAGAACATGGTCACAGTAGAAATAAATAAAATACAAAAAAAAAAGAAAAATAAGTAAATGATTTAATCATAATAAAAAACATGGTCAAGATTTCTTGGGGACTTAGGAAGATGGCGCTGTAGGACCAACCCAGGATTACAGCTCCCAGTCAATCTGCAGAGGGTGAGTGGACACCGCATTTCCATACAGATCTTTATTGTCCACAGACCAGGAGATTCCCAGGTGTAAGAGCCCAATGGGCCACATGGCAATTTGGGCTGGGGTGGCTGTTTGGGCTAAGGCCGCAGTGCAGCGACACTCTGACTAAATATGCTGGTTTGACTGCCCTGTTAAACTGGCAATTGGAGATTTTGGAAGGCAGATTAGCACATTCATCTGATTAAACGAGACTTAAACAGAAAGCCAGCCCAGGAGATTCCTAGGCAGCAATGTGGTTTGAGCCGGAGCAGAGGGTTGCTGCACGGGAAATCACACAGATCCTGGCACCCTTGCAGCAGGCGAGAGGAAGACCTGGGAGAGAGTCAATTGCTCAACTTAAAAAAAAAAGGCTCTAAAGCAGGGAGCCAGGTGATCAGGCTCGGTGGGTCCCACCCCCACAAAAACAAACAAAACAGCAATTGGAAACACTCAGGGTTGAGAGTTTCAAGGCAAGCACAGCGGAAGCCAGGATGGTGCAGCTCGGAATGGGAGGGGTGTCTGCCATTACCGAGGCACTCGACCCCTACAGAGCTACACTGCCATTGCTGATGCAGCCTGTTGTTGCCGAGGCAACCTGCAAAAACAGAGAGAGTCTGCCACTACAGAGGTGAGCACACCAATATAAAAAGGACTACAGGGAATTACACAAGGCAGCAGGGCAGAGACCATGGCAGCAGGGCGGAGCCCACAGCAACAAGGTGGAGCCCGCAGCAACAGAACGGAGCCCACAGCAGCTCAGCATAGCCACTGCACAGAATCAGTGATTAGACTGCCCCCTTGCTGGGCAGGACAGTGCAACAGATACTCATAAATGGAGTCCTAACTCCCCGGGACAGAGCACCCGAGAAATAAAAAAGGGGCTTTATGAGTTCTGCTGCAGCAGAATTAAACGTACCTGCCTAACAGCCCTGAATGAACAATGGAGCTCACAGCTCAGCACTTGAGCTCCTATAAACTACAGACAGTTTCATCAAGAAGCTCCCTGAACCCCATATATCCAAAGAGCCACCTCACAAAGGACTGATCAGACTGACATCTGGCAGGCATCATTCAGGGAAAAGATAGCAGAAGAAGAATCTGGTAGCAACTCTCATGGTTCTGCAGCTGCTACAGGAGTTCCCCAAGCAAGCAGGGCCTGGAGTGGACCTCAGCAGTCCTACAGCAGTAGCACCACACTGTTAGAAGGTAAACTAAGAAACAGAATTACTTCATCATCAACAATCTGGATGTCCACTCAGAGACCCAATCAGAAAAACAGCAACCACTCAGACAACAGGTGGATAATTCCACAAAGATGAGAAGAAACCAGCACAAATAGGAGGAAAACACATGAAACTAGAACACCTCACCTCCTACAAAGGACCAAAAACTCCTCACCAGTAAGAGAACAAAGCTGGATGAAGAATGAGTGTGATGAAATGATGGAAACAGAATTCAGAAGGTGGGTAATGAGAAACTTCTGTGAGCTAAAAGAACATGTTCTAAATCAATGCAAAGAAACTAAGAACTTTGAAAAAAGATTTGAGAAAATGATAACAAGAATGGACAATGTAGAGAGGAATATAAATGAATTGAAGGAGCTGAAAAACACAACATGAGAACTTCACAAAGCATACACAAGTTTCAACAGCCAAATTGACCAAGCAGAAGAAAGGATATCAGAAGTCGAAGATCAACTCAATGAAATAAAATGAGAAGCCAAGATTAGAGAAAAAAGCACAAAAAGGAATGAACAAAGCCTCCAAGAAATCTGCATCAACTAACGGGTAAAACAGCCAGCTAGCATCAAAATGGCAGTATCAAATTCACACATAACAATATTAACCCTAAATGTAAATGGACTAAATGCACCAATCAAAAGACACAGACTGGCAAATTAAATAAAATGCCAAAACCCATCAGTGTGCTGTATCCAGGAAACCCATCACACATGCAAGGATACAGAAACGTTCACAATAAAGGGATAGAGGAAGATTTACCAAGCAAATGGAGAGCAAAAACAAGCAGAAGTTGCAATTCTCATCTCTGATAAAATAGACTTTAAAGCAACAAAGATCAAAAGAGACAAAGAGGGATATTACATAATGGTCAAAGGATCGATACAAGAAGAGCTCACAATCCGAAATATATATGGACCCACTACAGGAGCACTCAGTTATATAAGGCAAGTTCTTAATGACTCACGAAGAGACTTAGACTCCCACACAATAATAGTGGGAGACTTTAACACTCCACTGTCAATATTAGACAGATCAACCAGACAGAAAATTAAGAAGGAAACCCAGGACTTGAACTCAGACCTGGAACAAGC
>CM052650.1:149866670-149888202 GCA_028533165.1 Leontopithecus rosalia | reverse complement strand
ATTTTAACTCACAGAAGTTTCTTATTATCCATCCTCTGAAGCCTCATTCTATTAATGGGATGCACTCGTTCTCCATCAAGTCTTGTTCCCTTGTTGATGAGGAACTGTGATCCTCTTTAGAGGGAGAGGTGTTCTGATTTTGAGTATTCTCAGCCTTTTTAAGCTGGTTTCTTCCCATCATTGTAAATTTATCCACCTGTTGTCTTTGTAATTACTAACTTTCAAATTAGGTCTCTGAGTGGAGGTCCAAGTTTTTAATTCCCAGGGCCACAAAATGAGCAACCCACTGCACCGGCCAAAACAGTGGTGTTAAGACTGATGGTGCTTTTCTGCCCAGGAATCTCCTGTCTGGCTTCCTTCTTGATTCCGTAATAGGCAACTCTGCCTTCCTGGAGCTTCAAACCTCAGTCAGAAGGGGAACCAGTTTCGTTTACTCTGCACCAAGAACTGCTGCACCGAGGTGCCAGCACAACTGCTGTGCCGGCCACTAGAGTCATGCTGGCGACCCGTGTGGCTCCTCCAAACCTCGGTCAGAAGGGGAACCAGTCCCGTTTACTCTGCACCGAGAGCTGCTGCGTTGAGGCCAAACTGCTGCCCCGGCCACAGGAGTCGTGCTGGCGACCTGTGCAGCTCCTCCAAACCTTGGTCAGAAGGGGAACCAGTCCCACTTACTCTGCACTGAGAGCTGCCGTGCCAAGGTGCCAGCAAAACCGCTGCGCCAGCCACAAGTGTCGCTCTGGAAACCCGTGCAGCTCCTCCACTGGGAATGTTCTGCTCCATGAGCGAACAAAATTTGTCTGAAAATCTGGCGTCCTCTTGTTCTCTGTGCTTTCACTGGGAGCTGCAATCCTGAGATGTTAGCGATCAGCAATCTTGGATTGTTCCCATTTAACATTCTTAAAGAAAAGAATTTTCAACCCAGTGTTTCATATCCATCAAAACTAAGCTTCATAAGTGAAGGAGGAATAAAATCCTTTACAGACAAGCAAATGCTGAGGAATTTTGTCACCACCAGGTCTGCCTTATAAGAGCTCCTGAAGGAAGCACTAAACATGGAAAGGAACAACCAATACTAGCCACTGCAAAAACAAACCAAAATGTACAGATCATTCGTACTATGAATAAACTGCATCAACTAACAAGCAAAATAACCAGCTAGCATCATAATGACAGAAGACAAGAAATAACTAAGATCAGAGCAGAATTGAAGGAGATAGAGACAGGAAAACCCTTCAAAAAATCAATAAATCCAGGAGCTGGTTTTTTTTGAAAAGATTAACAAAATAGATAGACTGCTAGCCAGACTAATAAAGAAGAAATGAGAAAAGAATCAAATAGTCACAATAAAAAATGGTAAATGTCTTTTGAAAAGTGTCTGTTCATATCCTTTGCCCACTTTTGAATGGGTTTGTTTTTTTTTTTTTCTTGTAAATCTGTTTTTGTTATCGTAGATTCTGGATATTATCCCTTTGTCAGATGGGTAGATTGCAAAAATGTTTTCCCATTCTGTTGGTTGCCAGATCACTCTAATGATTGTTTCTTTTGCTGTACAGAAGCTCTGGAGTTTAATTGGGTCCCATTTGTCTATTTTGGCTTTTGTTGCCAATGCTTTTGGTGTTTTAGTCATGAAATCCTTGACTATGGCTATGTTCCGAATGGTTTTACCTAGGTTTTCTTCTAGGGTTTTTATGGTGTTAGGTCTTATGTTTAAGTCTTTAATCCATCTGGAGTCAATTTTAGTGTCAGGGAGGGGTTCAATTTCTGCTTTCTGCACGTGGCTAATATTCCCAATATCCCTATTGCTTGTTCAGTCAGGTTTGTCAAAGATCAGATGGTTGTCGGTGTTGCCTCTGAGGCCTCTGTTCTGTTCCATTGGTCTATAGCTCTGTTTTGGTACCAGTACCATGCTGTTTTGATTACTGTAGCCTTGTAGTATAGTTTGAAGTCAGGTAGCATGATGCCTCTAGCTTTGTTCTTTTTGCCTAGAATTGTCTTGGCTATGTGGGCTCTCTTTTGATTCCATATAAAGTTTAAGATGATTTTTTTCCAGTTCTGTGAAGAGGGTTATAGGTAGCTTGATGGGGATAACTTTGAATCTATAAATTATTTTGAGCAGTATAGCCATTTTCACAATGTTGAGTCTTCCTAACCATGAGCATGGAATGTTTTTTCATCTGTTTGTGTCCTGTCTTATTTCCTTGAGCAGTGGTTTGTAGTTCTCCTTGACATGCACCCGTATGTTTATTGCAGCACTATTCACAACAGCAAAGACTTAGAACCAACCCAAATGCCCATCAATGTTAGACTGGATAAAAAATGTGGCACGTATACATCATGGAGTACTATGCAGCCGTAGGAAAGAATGAGTTCATGTCCTTTGCAGGGATGTGAATGAAGCTGGAAACCATCATTCTCAGCAAACTAATATAGGAACAGAAAACCAAACATCACATGTTCTCTTTTGTAAGTGGGAGTTTAACAATGAGAACATATGGGCACAGAGAATGAAACATCACACACTGGGGCCTGTCAGGGGTTGAGGGGTAATGGGAGGGATAGCATTAAGAGAAATACCTAATGTAGATGATGGGTTGATGGATGTAGCAAACTGCCATGGCACATATATACCTTTGTAACAAAGCTGCACATTCTGCACATGTATCCCAGAATTTAAAGTATAATAATAAAATAAAGATCTTGGGAAAAAAGTAATGATAATTTCTATTTCTGAGACAAACTTATTTAAATTTACTTTTTTGAATTTATAATGTTTAAACTGATATTAGCAAGGTGGCACAATAGAATTTTATAGTGCTCATCCCATCACTGAAACCTCAATTAAACAACTATCCATTCATTAAAAAAAATCCTTCACAAGATTTAAGGAATCTAGTGAAATATTACAGCATCTCAATGGATCACAGAAATAAGAAAAGATGCACTGAGGAGGATAGAAGGATAGTTTTATATTATATGCACATTTGCTGCTCCTGCAAGTCTGGGTAATTCAGAGTGGAGAGTAGAGAGCGACACCCTGTGCATGTAGGAAGGAACATGAAGTAACCACCTACCTTGGCCACAGACACTAACATCAGACCCATTCCAGTAGTCTTGGTGCTAGGTACAGTCTTGCAGCCCCAGGCTCCAGATTGGCCTCTATAGCTCCAGAATTCAGCCTCATCTAAGCAGCACTGACAGCCCCAGGCTCTAGGCACACTACATTGCCAAGTTGGTTCCTGTGAACCCAAGCTTCAGGCTGTTCCACATGACACAAGGCTCTAGGACAGCTTCCACAGGCAGGACTCAGGCCTGTCCCATAAACTAGTGATAAGCTGGCCAGGCAAACTCAGTTTAATGGCTTGCCCTAAAATCAGATCTGTCCCCATGGATCCAGGATGTGGCCCTGTGTGGATCCAAGCTTGAAAGCCATCTATACAGATCTCAGATTTAGGAACATTGCTGTAGAACCAGGCTGCAGGCCTGTCCCCATGGATCCAGTCGATGCCATCTCCAGGCTGGACCCCAGGGATGCAGGATCCAGGTCTACACCTGAGAACCCAAACTCCAGACCTATCCCTGCTGACACAATGCCAGACCTACCCATATAGACACAAGCTCCAGGCCTTCCCCAGTGAACCCAGACAATAGACTGGTCCCTGGGTACTCAGGTGCTGCATGAAGACACAAGGGACCTCCACGGCTGTCTCTGTAGCTCTCTTCTTTCCAGATATTTGCCTAAATAATTCCAGCTATCTTGTTCTTCCTGAACTGTGCCTCCTTGACTTAAGAAAACTACCCATCTTTGTTTGGGTCTGTCTTTCCAGCACTGCAGGCCAAAAACCCTCTTCAGGCCATAAACTGGGGAATTCTTAGATCTCACCTTATTTCTTTCCTTTATCTTAACACTGCCTGTTATGCAATGTCTGAAAATTGTTGTTTCATGTATTTTGCTCAGTCTTATAGTTATTTCAGTCAGGAGGATGTGTGTCTAGTTCCCATTACTTCTTAATGGCTACAAATGAAAGTTATGGGACAGAAGTTTTGATGGGATGTGGAAGGAGGCTTGTGATATTATGCTATTCATATATTTAGAACATGAGGTAAGAGTATACTGTAATTTTCTTTAAAAGTAAAATCCTTTTGAAGTGTTTTTTCAAATATATTGATTTGACTTTTTTGTCTTATGTGAAGTATAGGATGATAACAATTGGTAACTATTTGTATCATTAAGTAACTTATTTTTTATTTTAGCATTTTCTTATAGTATTAATTAAACTAACATATTGTGATGTTTTTGTTTCATTTCTTTAATCATGTATTCTAAGAACTCCACAAATTAAAAACATTTGAAATAATTGTACTTTTTCTATTAGAAACACTTACTTTAGGTATAAATATATTCCATATATTTTTATATCACTAAAACTATTGAGGCATGGTATATGAGGCATGAGACAGTATGTAGTTCTATTGTCTAAACAAGATGCCTAGATCAATTACATGAAACCATATGTAAATCTAAAATTCTCCAGGAAATACCAGCTTTGAGGCATAAGTGAAATCACATTTATTTTTATACCCCAATTCTGATTTCTCAATCGCACTCTTCATGTTCAAGCAGTGCCTCAAGGTATTTCTTGGCTATTTCTATGAATCCCTAAAGATGTATCTCATAAATGCCTGTAAACCAATATTACATCAGTGAATGATCTGCAGTCCCTCATATAGCATCTACCATTTTTGACATCCATAGTGCATAAAATCACTCCACAAAGCCACTCTGCTAACATGGTGGATGGCATCTATGGTGGAAATAACATGGTCCTTGCTAAGGGTGTTGTCTTGTGATTTGTGGAGTGATAGTATGGTGCCAATTTCAGTGCAGAGGCAGGGAGAATGTACTTGGATTTTTCCTCAAAGTTTTTCTTGAAATAGAACACTTTCTGGAATTTATTCTTCTCTTAGAATCTTGTCAAGTATTTTACAAAAATAGCTTTATCAGCTTCTAGCCTGTACTTTTATAATCAATGTGGTTCAAACTGGTCCAAGGAAACCGGATGGGTAATAGACATAAGTTCTCTTAATTATCCTTTTTTTTCTCCTCAGGGACCCTTGGCCTAACCAAAATACTGCCACTTTCTACAATTACAAAATAATCTCCAAGTGCATTAAAGTACACAAATTAGGTACTGAAAGAGGATGCTGTTATTCCTACCAAGAAGTGAAATTGCTAAGATAATTTTAGAAAATAGATACCAGAGGCCTGTCATAATGGCTTACACCTGTAATCCCAGCACTTTGGGAGGCTGAGGCGGGTGGATCACAAGGTTAGGAGATCGAGACCATCCTGGCCAACATGGTGAAACCCCATCTCTACTAAAAAATACAAAAATTAGCTCAGTGTGGTGGCATATGCTTGTAGTCCCAGCTACTTGGGAGGCTAAGGCAGGAGAACTGCTTGAACCTGGGAACCCAGGAGGCAGAGGTTGCAGTGAGCCAAGATCGTGCCACTGCACTCCAGCCTGGCTCCTGGCGCCCAGCAACAGACAGTGACTCTGTTTCAAAAAGAAAGAAAGAAAATAGATACCAGAGAAGGTTTGAACATTATACATTTCTAGTCTCTGACAAAACATAGATAATTGAACTCTATCTTTGAAAAATCAACATATATCAATAAATGGGTCATTTTCTGCATCTAGATTGTGTAGTTTGCTAATTTTCCAGAATAAATAGTGATACATTGTCATAAGTGCATTTTATGTATTAACCTACTTAATTCTCACAACAAGCTTATGCGTTATGCACGTTCTTATTTCCATCTCACGATTTGCCTAAGTTTCCATAGCTAGGAAGTTGAAGAGGCAGGATTACAACCTTATTTTTCTTGCCATATTTTGCCACTTTAAGGAGGGTGTTAACTCTTGCAAAATCTAAGTTGATTGTAATTTTGACTCCACTTTGAACACTTATATTTAATATATTTTACCTTTTGTTCCATACATATACAAATATACATACATAGATATATATAAAATGCTGGATATTTGAATATTGATCTATAACACTTGAAAATTGTACAAATATATATTGAAATACTATTGGCATATGTTGTGTGTGTGTGTATTTTGTTTATTGGTATCTGTTTTCTTCAAAGTGGCATAGACACGTTAAATTCATTCCAACGTATCTAATTCTGAACTAGAATAATGAGCCATGCAATTGTTTTCTCAAATACATTGCTAATTTATATTAGCTGATCCTTTTGTTTAAACAATTGGTCTACCTAATTGGGTCATTCTAATTCTATATGTTAAAACTAAAAGGGTAGGGCAGGAAGAGTTATGTGGGCATTTTTCATTTTATTGAGATATGACTAGCATTGGTGCCCTGGTGTCACAGCCACCTGTAAATCTATACTTTTTTGCACTATTCTACAAACTTACCTGAGAAGTATACTCTTCATGGGAGAATATTGTCTGCGACCAACCTATGATATCTTTAGTACATGATATCCTTACCTCTCTGCAATTATAATTGAAAAGACTCTTTTAACCTGGATTCTTCTACCATTAAACAGCTACTGTTTCCTTGTGTTATTGCACTGGTCTGTTTGTGTGCCAGGTTATGGAAAGAATTGGAAAGGGTTTTGCTACGGGAGAGGTGAACTATTCAGACTTGAGTAGGGTGTTGTAGTGTGTCATGTGGAGGCTTTGAGTTCCCAGGGTGGTAGGATGGTCAGAAGAAGGGATAAAGATGAGGAACAAAAGAGGAAAACATGGATGATACTTGTTCCAATATTTTATCACATTTGGATAAACTCTGTTCTCAGCTGCCTTCTGGAAGGTCTGCATTTTATTTTTAACTCTTTTCACTTATTGTTATGTATTTTAATCCCTAACAATATTTCATTTACCCCTAAATGTCCCTGATAGTCATTTACTTTTTGCTACCCCTTTTAGTACTTTGTTAATTTAGACTTACATTTTAAAATTTTTCTCAGCTTCCCAGTAGGATATTCAATGAGGCCTCATTTTAAAATATCATTGATATTAAAATTTCATTTCAAGTAAATTCATTAAGTAGTCACCAAGTGTTAGTTATTAAGTTATTTTATGCTTTAAAATTGTTGAATATTATATAAACAGACTATACTGATGCAGATGAGAAAGCAGTTCTATAGAGTACTTTGCAATGAATAATTACCAATCACAGAGTAAATTTTGTGCCAGAGGATGGTTTCAGAAAGTGACATAGCTTTGTCTTGTGTGTGAAACAGAGCCATCCATATAGTGTGTGACCAGGCTAAATGCCACCACTGCAGTGGGACTTTTTTTTTTTACAAGGTTCAGCTTTCCTGCTTGGTAAGGCTTTTAACTGTGTGATTCTCTAGATAGGCCTAATTCCAACCTGGTCTATAATTTATTCAGTATATTTAGACACAGTTCTGAATACACACATTCTATTTTTCTCTGTGATGTTTTTATTCCTAAGCATATGACATATTCAAGGTAAGTTACATGTTTCTGTAGATTTATGAACATAAAAAATTGACTAAGTGACATCTTATGATGAACTCAATTTCTCTTTCTTTAACTCACGGTCACTTTTGTCCTTATATGAGAGGTCTTCAAAAAGTTCATGGAAAGGTCACATTATAAAAAACTATGTATGGATTTCACATTTTTTTTTACACCCAAATAAACTCATACTGACTTGTTATAACATGTCTGAACAGGATCTAGTTTAAGGCACCAAAAAGGATGACATCAATTCAGAAGAGCCTCTATCAGGAAAATGTGAATTGTGCTAAAATGTAAGCAAGATCAAACATCTAATTTGTGTTGAAGCCTTGGTGGAAGAATGGGGAAATCATTAACGCTTTATAAAAAATTCATAGGGACAGTATTCCAAAAAGGGTAGCAGTTTACAAATAAATAACATGTCTTAAGAAGGGGTGCGATGATGTTGGAGAAGAAGCCTGTAGCAGCAGACCATACACATCAATTTGTGATGGAAAAATTAATCTTGTTCATTCCCTAATTGAAGAGGACTGATGATTCACAACAGAAACACCAACACTATAGATCTCTCAGTTTGTTCAGCTTACACAATTCTGACTGAAAAGTTAAAGGTGAGCAAACTTCCCACTTTATGGGTACCCCAACTATTGCACCAAGATCAGTTGCAGACGAGTGCAGAAATTTCTTTGGAATTTTGAACACGTGAGATCAACATTCTGAAGAATTTCTTTGAAGGATTATAACAGGAAATAACACACTGATTTACCAGTAAGAATCTGAAAACAAAGCACAATCAAAGCAATAGTTACTAAGAAATGGAAATGGTCCAGTCAAGGCAAAAGTAAACCAGTTAGTGCAAAGGTCATGGAACCAATTTTTAAAAGATGCTCAAAGTCGCCTGTAATCCCAGCACTTTAGGAGGCTGAGGCTGATGAATCACCTGAGGTTGGGAATTCAACACCAGCCTGGCTAACAGGGCAAAAGCCCATCTCTACTAAAAATACAAAAATTAGCCAGGTATGGTGGTGCCTGCCTGTCATCCAATCTACATGGGAGGCTGAAGCAGGAGAACTGCTTGAGCCCTGGAGGTAAAAGTTACAGTGAGCCAAGATGGCGCCATTGCACTCCAACCTGGACAATAAGAAATTCCATCTCAAAATAAATAAATAAATAAAATAAAAGATGCTCAAGGCATTTTGTTGTTGACTTTCTGGAGGGCCAAATAACAGTACCATCTGCTTATTATGAGTGTTTTGAGAATGTGAGTCAAAGCTTTAGTAGAAAAATACACAAGAAAGCTTAATCACAAAGTCCTTTCCACCATGACAATGCTCCTGCTCATTCCTCTCATCCACAAGGGTAATTTTGAGAGCGTTTTGATGAGAAATGACTAGGAATTTATCTTACAGTCTTGATTTGGCTTCTTATGGCTTCTTTTTATTTCTTAGTTTTTAAAAAATCTTTAAAGGACACCCATTTTTCTTCAGTTAACAGTGTAAGAAAGACTGCATTGACATGGTTAAATTACCAGGATGCTTGGTTCTTTAGGGATGAGCTAAATGGCTGTATCTTCACTTAGGATACAAAAGTATCCTAAACTTGATGGGACTTATGTTGACAAATAAAGTTTACATTTTTATCTTCTAATTCCATTTTTTCCACAAAGTTTTTGAAGCCCCCTCATATATTACATGTAACAAATGTACAACCAATATTAATATAACAGCCATATCTACAAGGTAACCAAAAGGAGTTTACTGTGTGTGGCAGACACAGAGATGAGCCAGCCCCACAGGTCCCTATTCAGGAAGGAAGGTGGCCATCTGACATCCTCCTGTTATTAATCTCTTCAGGTCTGCCTCAGCTTTTGAGTCAAGGTCGTACAATTTTTGAGGTAAGCCCAGTCAATGATTGAGCAAGACTGTGGAACAAGGACCTAACCATCTCCACCTAAATGTGATTTCTCTAATGGTTGGTTTTTGCTCCTGCTGTCTCATAGCTCCTCTTACTTTATCCTGCTTCCTACCTTTTACCTTCACAGGTCTCACTACCAATAAATCTTTTATGTGTCTAACTCAGTCTCAGCATCTGCTTCCTGAAATCAGACCCAATTGCTATGATAGGATTATAAAGTTCACCTTAAGCATTGGTTTTCCACTGTTTTCCAATTTCCTGCTAGAAATGTAGGAATTAAAGGGAAAAGTAGAATAATTCAATCTTCTTAGGAGAACTGCCATTGTGGTACCTCCTCTCTGGGCCTCTGGTTGCACAAAGGGAGTGAACACAGTTTCCAGAAATACACCTATCCTTTCTTGGGCTAAACTTTAATGCTAGAAAATGAGGGTGGAAATTTGTAGCCCATTTAACTCAAACTTAAGAAGCATTTTGTCCTTTTCATTAAAATGGAAAAACTCAAGCCTATGTTTCTAGCCTAATAAAATAACCTGCTGCTAATTGGTCATTTTCATAAAAGAAAGAAACTTGTAACCATATAAGCTTCAGCTATTAAAAATGTTTCTTCAGTAACCATTATACATGCCTGTTCTAATGAACTCTTTTACTTCTTTATGTGCTAGAAGATTCATTTGGGTCATTTAAAGTCAATTGTATGAACCTTTAAACATTCAAAATGATGTTAGTACCCTATCCCGTGGCTTCTAAACTTCAAACTAGAACTGAAATGGTTTTCATTAGGTTAATTGGCTTAAATATGAAATTTCTAATTCCCGGGTGCACGTGGTATAGGGGGAAAAAATAAAATGCTGCTTTTGTAGAATAAGGTAAAACTATTTACAGTTTCAGTTGGCTAACGTTGAGAAGTTAGGTAATATAACAGTGAGAGACTCAGGAGATGCTCTTTGTCCTGGAGCATTTTCATTCTCTAGTTTTTTAAAACCATTATGGAATTTCCCCCATTACAGAATTTAAAAAGGCTAGTTCTGAAGTCAACAAGCTAGATGCATATCACAACCCTGCTCCCCACATGTTATGCAAAGTGGAACTATTTAACTTGCCTTAAATTCTGTTTTCTGGTCTATGATAAGAGGTAATAGAGACCCTGATTTCTTCAGAAGGCAGTTGTGATCACCAAATGGAAAGAAAGATGTGCATAAAAATACTTTTTAATCTCAACAAATTTTACAGTGGCAGAAAACACTATTTTGTCTATATTATCTATGAAATTGTCAAAATGGAACTGACATATTTTGAAAAACCTTATTAGGTATTCTGCAAGGGAAACAAGGCAAACATTTACTATCAAGACAATCATAATTGTAATCACAAACAAAAGGATGACTTGGAAGGGTTTAGAGTGACTGTGACTAAAATGTCTCAATTTATGTACATTTGAGTTTTGTCTGTAGGTCGTGTAGACACTAGTTTTTGTGCCATATTCATTTGATTTGATAAATGACTATGCATCTCTAAATTTTAGACACACAAATTTCCATGTATTTAAGAACTTTTAATTTTTTTATGAACTATACTCTTGTTCACATATTTATATACAGTCATGCATCACTTAATGACAAGAACATATTCTGAGACATGCATCATTGGGCAATTTTATTGTTGTGAAAACATCATACTTACACAAACCTAGATGATACAGCCTACTGCATTACCTAGGCTGTATGGTACTGCCCACTGCTCCTGGGCTACCAACTTGTATAACATGTTACTGTACTGAGTACCGTAGGCAATTGCAACACAATGGTAGGCAGTTACACATCTAAACATGTGTAAACATAAAAAAAGGTACATTAATAGTATGGTATTATAACGTTATGGGATCATTCTTCTGTATGTAGTTGGAAGTTGACCAAAACATTGTTATGTGTGGGATGACTGTATATGCAAATTCTATTTTTCCTTCTCATCTTCTTCTCCTCTACCTCTACCCATTTCTGTTTCTTTTGCTTCTTTTTTTGGTTAAGAAATACTACTTGAGTCAAGTGTGGCCCCATTTGTCAAACTACACAGTGAGAAGACCCTTTCTTTCTTTTTTTTTTTGAGTACTTTAATTATTTAATGAATTCATTAACACCAGAACGATGATGAATGGAGAAAGAAATGACAAAATAATTGATGAAATAGAAGGCAACACAAATAAATAATACTAATTTAAACGTGTTAAATAAAAACAAGGCCCTTTCATGGCATAACTTGAGGCAGTTTTGTTTTCCTGTAGGGCTGTCTTTCCAGCTAGCAACCCCTCTTCTGCCCCCTAGAGCTCATTTGTGTTGCTGTGGTGTTCTGTTGAAAAGTAATTCTGAAGTTATTAAGAAAGGCAGTAACAGGACGTTTTCTGAGATGTGCCAACAGGAACATCATATATAACACATAGAGTCTACTACAGAAAAATCATTGGAAATGCCACATAGGTACAAATCACAAAATTAAAACAACATATTTTTGTTTGGTTGAGAAATATTTTTTGAGCACCTATTTTGTGCCAAGTGTTAAACTGTCAATATTCCATTGTAGCTACCCAACAAAGGGAAGCGAAGATAAGAGATAATCATTGACCCCTTACTAATATGTTTAATTTTCTTTGTTTCAAGTAAAATGAATATATTCACTTCATTAAAATTTCAAACATTATACAAAATTGACATAAAATGAAATACAAACAACTTCTGCTTCCTTCCAAAATTTTCATTAACATTCCTTGAAAGTAGATAATCTGAACAGTTTACTATACATCCTTACAGAATATTTATATTTTTATCTACCATATAAATCTTCTTGGGATGCTATAAGAAGATTCCATAGACTGGGTGACTTAACAGCCATTTATTTCTCACAGTTTTGAAAGCTGGGAAGTCCACTATCAAGGTCCTGGCAAATTCATTTTCTGGTAAGGGCTCACTTTCTGGCCTGCAGATGGCTGCCTTCTTGCTTCTTCATGTGGTAAAGAGAAAGTAATTTTTAAAAAATTTATTATATTTTAAGTTTCAGGATACATGTACAGGATATGCAGGTTTGTTTCATAGGTAAATGTGTGCCCTGGTAATTCACTGCACCTATCAACCCATCACCTCAGTATTAAGCCCAGCATGCATTAGCTATTTATCCTGATGCTCTCCCTCTCTCTGCCCCCTGCAACAGGCCCCAGGCCCCAGACCCCAGTGTGTGTTATTCCCCCTTCCTATGTCCATGTGTTCTCATTGTTCAGCTCCCATTTATAAGTGAGAACATTTGGTGTTTGGTTTTCTGTTCCTGTGTTAGTTTGCTGAGGATAATGACTACCAGCTCCATCCATATCCCTGCAAAGGGCGTGATCTCATTCCTCTTTATGGCTGCATAGTATTCCATGGTGTATATGTACCAAATTTTCTTTGTTCAGTCTATCTTTGATGGGTATTTGGGTTGATTCTGAGTCATTGCTATTATGAATAATTCTACAATAAACATATGTGAGCATGTATCTTTATAATAGAATGATTGCTATTCCTTTCCTTATATACCCAGTAATGGGATTGCTGGGTCAAATTATATTTCTGGTTCTGGGTCTTTGAGGAATCACCATACTGTCTTCCACAGTGGTTGAACTAATTTATACTCCCATCAACAGTGTAAAAGTTGAATGTTTTCTGAGATGTGCCATCAAGAACATCATATATAACACACAGTGTCTACTACAGTGGGGGACATAATTCAGTTTGGTGTATATATATAAATATAAATATAAATATAAATATAAATATAAATATATATATATACACAGAGACACACACACATAGATGTGTATGCAAATATGTGTGTATATATATATGTTTATATAATAATTTGAATCATATAAAATTGTTAAGCACTGTGATATTCTACTTCAGCAATTTTAACTTGAGTAATTTTCACTGTATAAACAATGCAATAACAACATTAAGGCAAATTTGAGAAAACTAAAATAACATTACCCATACAGTTTTGTTTATTAATATTCTTTTTCATTTTTTCCACATACATATCTATTTTGCACAGTTATAATTATAGTGCACAAATTCTTTTAAACTTCATGTTTAAAAATTGACATTGGTGTAAATATTTTTCTTGTGATTATTTGATCTTAACAATTGTCATAAATTGCAAGTATGTACAGTATTTTTTAATTCACTTCTGTTGATAGTGGGTTGTTTTTCTTACTTTTGATTGAAAATTTGGTCATAAAACTTATTACTTACTAGTTAAAGTAGTATGAAAATAAGGCATTCATTATCACAAGTATTCTGTTACTTACTAGCTATATGGCTTAGAATAAGTTTAGAACTTAACTATGCCTCATTTTTCTCATTTATACAATGAGTCCAAATAATATAATTAACTCTTACCCAAAGTTTCATGAGAGTTATACCTAACAATATATTTTAAGCCTTTAGACTGTTATCTGGCATACAGCATATGTTCAACAAGTGATTATTTATTAATTAAAAATATTAACGAATGTGCTTTTATAATGATTTAACATATTTAAAATGTTAGACATATGGTTAAGTAAAAATCCGATAATTGAGGGCCCACAAACCCTAATTATCAACCAAACTATAACTATGATGCTTTCTGCAAAAATCCAATCTATTAAAGTTGTTTTTCTTTTTGATAGCACTACAGTAAAAGATGAATAAGCTAGGCATGGCTCACTCAACTTTTCCCATTAATCAGAAACTTCCATTGATTCAAGTGATTGCTGACAGCTATTTTCTGAATATTTACAGAAGGCAGTGAATGGATGACCTACCAAAAATATCATTCGTGAGAATACACCATTGAATGCAGTGGACTGTGAAGAGTTTACTATACTTAGCAAAAAAATAACACTTCCAGGGCTGTATCCTTACTGATGGTGAAAAGGGAAGTCTGTACACCTAAAATGCTGACATTCCAGACAGATGGATGTCTATTTCAAAATTCTTCTGAACAAGCCATGAAGAACAGCATTAGCTGACCCTCAGGGTATGATTGACTTTGCTACACAGAGCAGCACAAGTGACCTCAATTCCATATCCATCAGTGAGATTTATGATTCACGTTTAAAAAGCAAAAAGCAAAAAAATGCATTAAATGCTAATGGAATATACAATGAAAATGTTACAAAATATGTACACATGCATAATGCATGTGTATGTATATATACATGTATGTGCATTTGATTGTTGCTTTTCCAGGAGGAAAAGCCATTGGTGTATGAATCTTCCTGATCCAGAAGTGATTAAAAATTATAAGAAAAAATATATTTTAAAATCATGGCCTCATCTCCCTTTTGATGCTTGTAATGATCTTGAAAAATTCTCCTAATATTTTTTGTTGAGGAGTAAGTCTGAGTACGTTGGATTTATGCATAATCATTTTATGGTTGAGCAAAATTTTATGTTCCTCTACAGCCATCCAAGAGAGACTAGGATTTCTTTCAGGGCTATCCCAGGCTTCATTAATTTTAAGGCCACCTTCAACTACACAGATTATAGTTACTTAAGAAGAATTCTTATACCATAAGGACAAATAAATTTTCGATTGGATAGTCATGCATTTGATTCTATTCCAAAAATTATTGGGTATATTTTCTGAAATTCTGGGGACTAATGCCAAATTGAACACAAATATGGGGTTATCTAGCCTAGGAATAGTTTATGTAAAAAACATTGAGTATATTATTCATCATTTTTTTTCCTGCTGGAGTTAAAATAATAATGTAAGACTTGAATAATGCCATTTGCAGCTTAAAGAAAGTCAAAAGTAGAAATTGGAGTTAGAATCAGATATCTAATAGTCTGAAAACTCTGGTCTTATAACAACAGAACCTGAAAAGAAAGATAAAGAAAATTTATTTTTTTGATGAAGATTTTTGGTTTATAGAATGTTAGGCTTTCAGGAAACCTGCAAATCACCAGCTCCCACCTCACCCTGTCTCCCATAGCTCCCATGGTATTTTTGTCATGTGATCACTCATCCAACCTCTGCTTATATCCTAGGCAGTTCCACAGTTGGTAGAATCTAGTTGCTGAAATTGTCGATATGGAGACTAAATTTCCTCCCCAAAGAGCTCACTAATTGTTCCCTGATCTATCTATGCATAGGAGAGAAGATTTGTTTCTCTTATTGATTGATAGTTTTTATACATTTTGGGAAAGCTATTGTGCTCTTCCCCAGTCATGTTCAGGCTAAGCAGAGTTACACCCACAAGCTTTGGGGTCCAGTTGATATAAGATTCCTCCTTGCCCCTTTTTATTTTTATGATCTTATCAAACCTTTCTTAGTTTCCCTTTCTGCAAAATAGATATGAAGCAACTGACCTTATGCAGCTCTGAGGATTAAATAACAATGCAGGCTTTCGACAGATGTTAGCTACTATTTTTTTTTTCAACAATTCTTATGTAACACAAATCCTTAAGAGGTAGAATAGGTAACAGATAAGTTTGGTTTGAATCCATTTTTTCTATTTTTTAAAAAAGGAAATGTGTAATTTCTGTAAATTTCTGGAAATGTGTGTGTCTGTGTCTATGCCTGTGTCTGCGTCTGTGTGCAGTGCAGTTGTGTTTCTCTGGCATCTCGGGCTCTGGTGTTTTCTCTCCATTGAAGTTTTGCTTTTTGTTTTGTCAGATGGGGCACTACCTTTGTTTCTAAATAGTCAATCTAAACATGAAGTTTAGCCTCTTTGATTTGATGTACATACACACACACACACACACACACACACACACACACACACCCCCATGTCAAGTCTCTGAACATGAAACGACTTTGATAAAGGGTTGGGAAATTAAAAGAACTTTATTTCACAGCACATGAAAACTCAAAATTAAATATCTGACATTTTTATTCTAAAACATTTTCTCACATTCAGCTACATGTCTTTTTGCCACCTCTTTTTATTCCTTCCCTCTCCTTGCTCTCAGGACCAAAACTATCAAAATATCTCTGAGAATATCTTCCTTAATTAAAATGATCAAATTTGTAAGACTTAATTGGTTAAAATCTAAGAATAGTAGTGATTGGTTTGTCTTTAATTAATACATTCCTTTTGTGGGGGGATCTTATTTCTTCATAAATATTCCATAACAAAATAATGTAATTCTATAGAGAGCTCTCTGAACTGCCAGTTTGAGAAGGCAATGCAGCTATTTACAGTAGATCTTTAAACAAGAGCAGTTTTTATTACTTTGAAATCACTTGCTGATGTTATTCACTATCTTTGCAGTTGCCATAAGATCAAAACTCAGATATGGCACTTGCTACAGCCATCTGTTTCATGCTTTCTTGAGAAACTTCATCATTCCAGATTTTTCAGGATTATTTTTGTGAGCCCAAATCTCTGCGAAGGTAAATGTTTAAAACCTGTGTACTTACTTTTGGAGTTTAAAGTATGTCTTCACTGCTAGATGAGACTGTAAGCTATGTGAGGGCAGGCATCCTCGCTGTGTTGTTTCCTGCTGTTTGCTCATCACTTGACACATGTATGCCACATGACAGAGTTTCAGCCAAAGTTGGTTGAATGAATGAATGAATGAACACATTTTTCAGATATGTTACAGAATAAAAATGGCAAAAGTACCCTCAATTTATTCTTAGATAAGGAAACCTGGCCCTTAATAGCTGTCTGAAGTGTCCAGCTTTTAGAAATCAAGACCAAAATTTTAATGATTGTAAAAAATTATTTTGGAAACGATTGAGCTCTTTCTACTACTCATGTCAGAAAAATAATTCTTGGTGAACAATAGTACTGGAGTAACCTGTTATTATTTGGATGAATGTAGATAGAATTTTTAAAAAAATATATATTTTATTGCACTTTTGGTTCTGGCATACATGTGCAGAACATGAAGGATTATTGCATAGGTACCTACATGGCAATACGGTTTGCTGCCTCCAACCCCCTATTATACCTATATCTGGCTTTTCTCCCATGTTATACCTCGCCAACCTCCCTATCCCCTGCTGTCCCTCTGCTATTCCCCCACAACAGACCCCAGTGTGTGATACTCCCCTCCCTTTGTCCAGGTGTTTTCATTGTTCAACACCCACCTATGAGTGGGATCATGTGGTGTTTGATTTTCTGTTCTTGTGTCAGTTTGCTGAGAATGATGGTTTCCAGATTCATCCATGTCCCTACTAAGGACACAAACTCATCATTTTTTATGGCTACATAGTATTCCATGGTGTATATGTGCCATATTTTCCTTCTCCAGTCTATCATTGATGGGCATTTGGGTTGGTTCCAGGTATTTGCTATTGTAAACAGTGCTGCCATACTCTTCTAAACAACCAGATCCTTGAAAAAGAAAATCTGTTATCAAACTCTTGAAAATCTGCATAAAATGCATCTTCCTTGGAGTGTGTATTAACATATCAAAATTCTCAAAGTTGCACTCAAAATTTCTTTTACTTATTTTGCATATGGAGCTCTATAATGGAACATTTTATGAAATGCAGTTTGGGAAAGACTGGATTATAGGATCTCTGAAACAGTAGTAATTGTATGTCATTGATGGTTTTAGATTTATGATAAAATTGATTTCATAATGTCCATTGTACAAATTGTTACATTCAAAACTAGTAAAAAGCCTGTTGCTTTGTGTTACAGAATCAACACATCTAGTGGCATAATGGAGTTGCTATTTGTAAAAGAAAAGATTAAAAAGAAGAAAAAATATATTACTTAGTATTGTTGAAAACATTTTATATATTAGTTCAGTAACAACTGTGGGCCTGATTTTGAATAATGCTGAATACTGAGGGAGACAGAGCCCCAGTAAATGAAGGCATAATGTCTGAATTTGTTGTTGAAATCACTTCAGATCTCATTATCTTCAAAAGTAAAAGGAAAAAAGGCACACACTAAATCCAACTTATGTCACACATGTACTTAGAAGTTAAGATAAATTTAAATTCTGTTAAAAGTTACATTTCTGGGAACTATTTTCCATTAATTATTTATAACTTGACAGATACACACAAGCAGAGAATCAAAAGAAGAGTTGTAGACAAATTTTCTGTAAAGCTTCAAACATCATCCATGTTTCATACTGGAAACTGTTAGGTTCACCAGGAGGGGAAATGATTCAAAGTTGCTCTGGTGTTTACCAAATTCGAAGGTCTTCAGCATAGGAACTTTAAACCAGAAAAAATTTCCTGGCAATAAATATTGATCAACTCCTCATTTCTTGTCCAGTTGTCTTTTTACTGCTATTAGAACTAACCAAATATTAATACACTTAATTAATCTTTATAAAGGTTGATGCACTGCTTCTGCTTAGTTTTAAGTTACAATAACTGGACCTTCATTAAATATTCTGAATGCAGAGAAAATTCATGGGAACTAACATGTGACTAGTACATGGAATATGCCAGAACCTTTGCTGAGTCTTTCACATGCATCACTTTTTTACTTCTTTTTCAAAGAATGTTTGTGGGTACATAGTAAGTATATATATTTATAGATTACATGAGATACTTTGATACAGCCATGCCATGTGAAATAATCGCATCAGGGTAAATGGGATATCCATCATCTCAAGGATTTACCCTTTGTGCTACAAACAGTCCAACTATACCTCTTCATTATTTTAAAATGTACAATTAAGTTATTTTTTACTACAGTCATCCTTATGTGCTACGAAATACTAGGTCTTATTCTTTCTAACTATTTTTTGTACTTATTAACCATCCACACTTCCCCTACTTCCCAGCCTTTGGGAACTATCTTTCTGTTATCTCTGTAAGTTCAATTATTTTAATTTTTAGTTCCGCAAATAAATGAGAATATGCTAAGTTTGTCTTTCTGTCCCTGACTTATTTCACTTAACATTATGATCTCTAGTTCCATCCAGTTGTTGCAAATGACAGGATCTCATTCTTTTTAATGATTAGTACTCCGCTGTGTTATGTACCACATTTTCTTTATCCATTTATCTGTTGATGGACACTCAGATTACTTCCAAATCTTGGCTATTGTGAATAGCACTGCAATAAACATGGGTGTGCAGACATCTCTTTGATACGCTGATTTCCTTAATTTAGGGTAAATTCCTAGGAGTGAGACTTTTGGATCATAAGGTAACTCCATTTTTAGTTTTTTGAATGACCTCCAAACTCTTCTTTATAGTGATTGTGGTCATTTACATTAACACCTACAGTGTATGAGGGTTTCCTTTCTCTATGTCTTCACTAGCATTTGTTATTGCCTGAATTATTGTAATTTTAATTTGCATTTCTCTGAGTATCCATGGTGTTGAGTACCTTTATATATGCCTGTTTGCCATTTGTATGTCTTCTTTTAAGAAATGTCTATTTTGATCTTTTGCTCATTTTTTAATCCTATAGAGTTGTTTGAGCTACTTATATAGTCTGGTTATAAATCACTTTTCAGATGGGTAGTTTGCAAATATTTTCTCCCATTCGGTCAGTTGTTTCTTCACTTTGTTGATTGTTTCCTTTGTTTTGTGAAAGTTTTTTAACTTGACATAATCCCACTCATCCATTTTTGCTTTGGTTGCTAGTGCTTGTGGAGTATTACTCAAGAAATCTTCACCTACCCTGATGTTCTGGAGCGTTTCCCCAATGTTTTCTTTTAGTAGTTTCATAGTTTAAAATCTTGATTGAAGGCTTAATCTATTTTGGTTTGATTTTTACATACAGTGAGGGATAGGGTTCTAGTTTCATCTTTTTTGCATATGAATATCCAGTTTTTCCTGCAACATTTATTGAAGAGACTGCCTTCTCCCCAATATATGTTCTTGGCACCTTTGCCAAAAAGCAGTTCACCGTATACATGTAGATTCATCTTTGGGTTCTCCATTCTGTTCCCTGGATCTATGTGTCTGTTTTTATGCCAGTACCTGCCATATTGGTTGTCATAACTCTGTAGCGTAAAGTCAGATAATGTGATTCTTTTGGTTTAGTTATTTTTGCCTAGGATAGTTTTAGCTATTCTGGGTCTTTTGTGGTTCCATATAAATTTTAGAATTTTTTCCTGTTTCTGTGAAAAATGTCATTGGTATTTTGATAGAGGTTACATTAAATCTACAGATTGCTTTTAGTAACCTGGCTGTTTTAACAATATTGTTTCTTCCAATTCAAGAACATGGAATCTCTTTTGGTGTCCTCTTTAATTTCTTGCATCAATGTTTTATGTTTTTCATTGCAGAGAACTTTCACTTCTTTAGAGAGTTTTTAGGTACTTAATTTTATTTGTAGCTATTGTAAACAGGATCACTTTCTTGATTTCTTTTTCAGATTGTTAACTATTGGCATACAGAAATGCTTTTCTTAGAGGAAATTCTTTCAGTTTTCTACTTTTATTCCATTGTGATCAGAGATTTTTGTATGTTGATTTTTTGTCTTGCAACTTTACTGAATTTATCAATTCTAATGAATTTTTGTGAAGTCTTTAGATTTTTCCAAATATAAAATTACATTATCTACAAACAAGGATAATTTGACTTCTTCCTTTCAAGTTTGGATTCCCTTTATTTTTTTCTGTTGTTCGATTGCTCTAGCCAGTACCTCTAGTCCTATATTGAATAACAGTGGTGACAGTGGGCATCCCTGTCATGTTCTACACTTTAGAGAAAAGGCTTTCAGTTTTCTACGTTCAGTATGATACTAGCTGTAGATTCATTACATATGGCTTTTAACATGTTTAGGTATGTTCCTTCCATCACCAGTTGTTTGAGTATTTTTATGAAGGGATGTTGAATTTTATAAAATGCTTTTTCAGTATGAATTTAAATGATCTTATTTTTTCTAACTTTATTCTTTTGATGTAATGTATTGCACCGATTGATTTGTGTATGCTGAACCCTCCTTACAGCCTTAGGAAAAATCCCACTTGGTCATGATGAATGATCTTTTTAATTTTTTTCTTTCTTTCTTTTTTTTGGGGGGGGAGGGGGAGGGAGGGAGGAAGGCAGGAAGGGAGGGAAGGAGGAAGGGAGGGAGGAAGGAAGGGATGAAGGAAGGAATGGAGGAAGGGAGGGAGGGAGGGAAGGGAAGGAAGGAAATCAAGCAATGAGAGA
>CM052650.1:149845059-149866170 GCA_028533165.1 Leontopithecus rosalia | reverse complement strand
ACTGCCCCGCATGGCTCCTCCACTGGGAATCTTCTGCTCCTGAGCGACCAGAATTTGTCTGAAAGTGTGGCGTCCTCTAGTTCTATGAGCTTTAACTGCGAGCTGCAATCCCGAGATGTTAGTGATTGGCCATCTTGGATCGTTCCCCGAATGATCTTTTTAATGTATTGTTAAATTCAGTTTGCTGGCATTTTGTTGAAGATTTTTCCATCAATATTCATTAGAGATATTGGCCTGTGGATTTCTTTTTTTGATACGCCTTTGTCTTGTTTTGGTATTAGGGTAATACTGGCCTTGTAGAATTAATTTGTAAGTACTCCCTACTCCTCTATTTCTCAGAATAGTTTGAGTAGGATTGCAATTAGTTCTTCTTTAAATGTTTGGAAGAATTCAGCAGTGAATTCATCAGACTTTTCAGCCTTTTCTTAGCTAGGAGACTTTTTGGCTTCAAAGTCAGCCTTTTCTTAGATGGGAGAATTTTTGGCTTCAAGCTCAACAGATCAGATATGTTACTGATCTTTTCAGATTTTTTTCATGGTTTAATCTCGTAAGGTTGTTTGTGTCTAGGAAATTACACATTTCTTCTAGGTTTTCTAATTTGTTGGCATACGGTTGCTCATACAGGCCACTAAGGATTCTTTGAATTTCTTTTTTACCGTTTGTAATGTTTGTAATGTTTCCTGTTTAAGCTCTGATTTTATTTGGGTCTTCTCTCTTTTTCTCTGTTAGTCTGGCTAAAGTTGTATCAATTTTGTTTATCTTTTCAAAAAACAATGTTTTACTTTGTTGATCTTTTGTATCTTTTTTTACTTCAAATTAATTTATTTGTAATCTGATGTTTATTATTTCTTTTATTCTACCAATTTTGGATTTGGTTTGCCTTTGCTATTCTTGTTAAGATGTGTTAGCCAGGCATGGTAGCTCATGCCCATAATTCCAACACTTTGGTATGCTGAGGCTGGTGGCTCACCTGAGGTCAGGAGTTCAAGACCAGCCTGGCCAACATGGCGAAATCCTGTCTCTATTAAACATACAAAAAATTAGCTGGGAGTGGTGGTAGGCATCTGTAATCCCAGCTACTTGGGAGGCTGAGACAGAAGAATCACTTGAACCCTGGAGGTGTAGCTTGCAGTGAGCCGAGATTGTGCCATCACACTCCAGCCTGGGTGACAAGAGCAAAAGTCCATCTCAAAATAAATAAGTAAATGAAAGATGCATCATTAGGTTGAGTTCTTCTTCTTTTTTGATATATGCACTTAGAGCTATAAATTTCCCTCTTTGTACTGCTTTTGCTGTATCCAATAGATTTTACTATACTGTATTTCCATTATCATTTGTTTCAAGAAATTTTTCACTTTCCTTCTTAAAATCTTCATTGACCCACTGGTCAGTCAGAAGCATGTTGTCTAATTTTGATGTGTTTGTATAGTTTCCAAAATTCCTCTTGTTATTGATTTCTAGTTTTATTCCACTGTGGTCAGAGAAGACGCTTGATATTATTTCAATTATTTATTTATTTATTTATTGAGACAGATTCTCACTCTGCTGCCCAGTTTGGAGTGCAGTGATGTGATCTTGGCTCACTGCAACCTCTGTCTCCCAGGTTCAAGCAATTCTCCTGCCTCAGCCTCCCAAGTAGCTGGGTTTGCAGGTGCCAACCACCATGCCAGGATAAATTTTTTTGTGTGTATTTTTAGTAGAGGTGGAGTTTCACCATGTTGGCCAGGCTGGTCTCAAACTCCTGACCTCAGATGATCAATCCACCTTTGTCTCCCAAAGTGTTAGGATTACAGTCATGAGCTACTGCACCTGGCCTTTTTAAAAAAATGTTTTAAGACTTATTTGTAACCTAACATGTCTCACCAAACATGACCTCACCAAATAAACTAAATAACGAACCAGAGACCATCTACAGAATGCAAAAATTAGCCTCAGTAGGGAAAATCTATGTGTTATTGGCCTTTAAGAAGAGGTGGAGAAAGAGATAGGAGTAGAAAGTTTATTCCAAAACTCATAGAGGTACCACCTTGATGGTCTTGGATAAGATCCAGAAAATTTCTCTGGATTACTAGACAGAGAAGAGACTCATTCTTTTTCCTAACTTCCTCCAAAACAAAGTCTCTCTCTCTCTCTCTCTCTCTCTCTCTCTCTCTCTCTCTGTTCTGAGCCTCCTGGAGCTGAAGGTGGGGTGACACAAGCACCCCTGTTGCCACCACCAATGGGACTGTGCTGGTTTAGACCTGAAGCCAGCATGGCACTGGGTCTTGCCTGAGGCCCACTGTAACCTCTACCTGGCTTCCACTTATGTATGCTCAAGGCCCTAGGTCTCTAGAGTCAATAGATGGCAAAGCCAGCCACACCTGTGTCCTTCTCAGATAGGTCCAGTGCTACTGTCCAGGAGCCACGGACTAGAGTCAAAATTCCTAGAAGTCCACCTAGTGTTCTATTGGATTGTGGCTGAACTGGCACTCAAAACATGAGAGGTAGTCTTCCCACTCTTCCCTACTCTTTCCACAGATAGAGGAGCCTCACTCCATGACCACCACTACCCCAGGCCCACAGGGAGTAGTGCTATGCTACTGTCAATGTTCTCTTAAGCCCCATGGGTTCTTCAGTCAGCTTGTGGTGAATGCTGCCTGGCCTGGGACTCAACCTTCATGGCAGTAGGCTCCCCTTTCCCCAGGGCAGGTCCAGAAATGCCATCTAAAAACCAAGGCCTGGAATCAGAGACCCCAAGAGCCTGCTTGATGCTCTACCCATCCTGTGGCTGACCTGGTACCTAAGGTGCAAGACAGAGTCCCCTTTACTTTTCCCTCTGCTTTTATCAAGCAGAAGTAGTCTTTCCATGTAACCTTCACAGTTGAGAATATGCTGAGTCTCATCTGAAGACAGCAAGTCTCAGCGTCTCACCCAATGCCTATGGCATACTACCTGGTCATTGCTTCTGGTTATTCAGTGCCCCAGGACTCTTTAGTTAGCAGGTGACTGCTATTAAATTTATAAATATACATTTATTATTTTACTATTTCTGTGGGTCAAAAATCTGGGCACAGTTTATCTGGTTCTCTTCTTCAGGGTTTTACTAGCCTGCAATTTAAGTTCTGTCTGTGGCTACAGTCTCCATAAAGGTTTGACTGGCAAAGGACTCATTTGCAAGTTCTTTTGGGTTTTGGCAGAATTGATTTCCTTGTGCCTGCAGAACTGATGCTTCAGTTTATTTCTGGAAACAGCTCTTAGTTTCTAAGGGTCATCGACAGTTTCTTGCCATGTGAACTCCCATATAGCCAGTTATTTAGAATAGCTTTCTTCTTCAAAACTCATAAAGTGTGAGGGGAGGGATTCATTAGTGTGTCCACTTGCAAGACAGAATCTTGTATAAATTGTAATATAATCACCATAAATGACATCTGATCACTTATGCTATATTCTACTAGCTAGAAAAGAGTAATATGTTCTACCTGTACTCAAAAGAGGGGATTATTCATACAATGACATGGATAATAATTAAGGACCTCCTTAAATCTGCCCACCACATAAATTTTACATATGGCTAAATGTGATTCTTCGATCTTCCTAAGAAAATCAACATGAACAGATACTTTTCAAAAGAAGACATTTATGAGACCAACAAACATATGAAAAAACGCTCATTATCACTGGTCATTAGAGAAATGCAAATCAAAACCACATTGAGATACCATCTCACACCAGTTAGAATGGCAGTCATTAAAAAATCTGGAGACAACAGATGCTGGAGAGGATATGGAGAAATAGGAACACTTTTACACTGTTGGGAGTGTAAATTAGTTCAACCGTTGTGGAAGACACTGTGGCGAGTCCTCAAGGACCTAGAAATAGAAATTCCATTTGACCCAGCAATCCCATTACTGGGTATATATCCAAAGGACTATAAATCATTCTATTATAAAGACACATGCAGAAGTATGTTCATAGCAGTACTGTTTACAATAGCAAAGACCTGGAACCAACCCAAATGCCCATCAATGATAGACTAGACAAAGAAAATGTGGCACATATACACCATAGAATACTATGCAGCCATAAAAACCAACAAGTTCATGACCTTTGTGGCGACATGGATGAATCTAGAAACCATCATTCTCAGCAAACTGACACAAGAACAGAAAACCAAACATCGCATGTTTTCACTCATAGGCAAATGATGAACAATGAGGACACTTGGGCACAGGGAAGGTAACAACACTCACTGGGCTATGTGGGGGGAGTTGGAGAGAATGGGAGGGGAGGGACAGCAAGGGGCAGGGAGGATGGGGAGAGATAACACCAGGAGAAATGCCTGATGTAGGGAATGGAGACAGCAAACCACCATGGTACCTATGCAGCAATCCTGCAGCATGCAGTATGTGCACATGTGCCTCAGAGCCCAAAGTAAAACGAAAAAAAAAAGAAAATCAGCATAAAACACATATTATAGAGATGTTTTAATTGGACTCACAGCATCCAATGAAAACAAACAAGCAAAAAACCCAGAACTTTAGAAAAAGTCAACTTTATTTTCTTTGTTGAATCAGGTACTTCCAACATCTAAGCAAATTCTTGATTTTAAAAAAGGTAACTGTGGAAAATATATTATTTATTTCAAGCCCCTGGAGTGAAGTCAATATTCAAAAATAGATTGTTTTATTTTTTCATATTTTATATTGAACATTTCTATATTAAATATTAAAAATAATCTTTTTATGACTAACCTCACAGGTTAAATGGGAAGCAGTGATCATTATTGTAAGCTGTTGTAAATAAATCTAGATACAGGTTCTTAAGTTATCTATAGAGGAGAACATAATACTATTACATATTAAACATTAAGAAATGGAATTAGTTAATTATTTAATAAACACTGCTGTGCTAGTACACTAAGCCCTGACATGTTTATCGTTCTATGCATTGTTTGGAATGGAAGTTACTAGAGGACAGATACTATTGAAATAGTATTTTCTTCCTTTCAACTCTTCTGACATTTTGCCTACATTTTCTTATGATAGCTATTTGTTTACAGCTTGTCCTGTTGTGCGTTTGTGTACGCATGCATATGGGTATGTATGTGTGTATGTATATTCTCCTCGACCAGAATAAAATAAATTTGTGGGCTGAACATATATTAATGTTATTTTTTTCTCCTTCAAAATAGCATCCATTAAGGGGTTGAATTTTGTCTGTCGAAAAAAAAATATGTTCAACTCCTAACTTACAGTACTTGTGAATGTGATCTTATTTGGAAATTTTAGTTTTACAGAACTAATTAAATTAAAATAAAGTCACTGGAGTAGACCAAAATCCAATATAACAGGGGTCTTTATAAGAGGAGGTAAAGACCATGTCAAGGCAAAGACACACAGGCAGAATGCCAGGAGGCAACAGAAGCAGAGATTAGAGTGATGCAGCTGCAAACTGAGGAATGCCAATGATTGATGGTAACCAAGAGAATCTAGAAAAAAGCAAGGAAAGATATTCCCCTACAGGTTTTAGAGGGAGCATAGGCCTGCTGACGTGTTGATTTTGATCATCTAAGCTCCAGAAATGTTAAGACAATTAATTACCATTATTTTAAGTGACCTGGTTTCTGGTATTTCTCTGGTAGCCTTAGGAGACTAATACAACATCCTATATATTTTTTTGTGTTATACATGAAAAGTACTTAAGTAATATACCTTTAAAATTTATTGCAATATTTGAACCCCTAAAAATTTACTTTATTTTAATAAATATAAGATGATACCAGTTATATGATACAGTATTCTTTTATATACTGCTTTTTAAAATAAATACTACTAATTACACTATGACACCATTTTCTTATCACTTAGAATGTTTTCATTTTATACTTGTTGAAATAGCCTTTCATCACACCACTCTTGGTTTTGAAATTTTTAAAAAATTTAATCTGAAGATTTTAACAATTTCTCTTTAGTTGCATCACTTGGTGAAAAATGCCATCATTTTGAAAATAGTTTCCTAACAAAACATGACTCAGCTTTTTCTTCGTCTCAGTATCTACCCTTCTTTATTTTGTAGGGGAGAAAAGTAGTAGTATCTTTTCCTCACCCATCACAAGGTTCATGGCTGAGACGCCTTTAACAATAGGTGGATTAACCAAAAAATAAAGTTTAACAAATTCATTCAATATAAAGTTTATAAAGTTTATGAGACATAGGAGCCTTAGGAAATCAAGACCCAAAGATCCAGAGAAAACGGTGTGATTTTATGCATAGACATACAAAGTATGATTTTAGGACAAAAAGATAGGTTTTAAAGATAATAAACAAGAGAGAACTTAGCAAGGACTGTTTCTCCAGATTCTTCTTGACCTCTCTGTGTGACATTCATTCCCTTCAAATATAGGGCAGGACACCTGCCACATGAAAGTCCTCAGGAGAGAAAAGAAAGAGGTCAGAAAGCAACTTTCCCTACATTTTATAGCTTCCTTCTGGAAGATGAGTTAAGGAGAATTCTCTCCTATGACCTATTTCAGGGGTTAAGAGGGAAATAACATTTTAATTTCTACAGCCAACTTCAGGAGTGTAGGAGCAGAAGATTAGAGATCCTCTTGCTTCTTAATTTTCTTTAGCTTAAGATACTCAGTATGCCAAGATGCTTATTTTGTAGTAGCATTTTCTGAACCTCATTAGTTCCCACAATATACTAAATTTGTTTTCATAGAAAATAATCGGATTGTGGTTATTCCTTCAATAATGAATATTTGTTTCATTAAGAGTCTTATGGCCAGGAGCAGTGGCTCATGCCTGTAATGCCAGCCCTTTGGGAGGCTGAGGTGGGTGGATCACCTGAGGTCAGGAGTTTGAGACCAGCTTGGCCAACGTGGTGAAACCCTGTCTCTACTAAAAATGCAAAAAATTAGTCGGGTGTGGTGACAGGTACTTGTAATCCCAGCTAGTCAGAATTCTTGGGATACATGAGAATTGCTTGAACCAGGGAGGCAGAGGTTGCAGTGAGCTGAGATCATGCCACTGCAATCCAGGTTGGGCAACAGAGTGAGACTACATCTCAGGAAAAAAAAAAAAGAGTCTTAGTGCTGTTTCTTTGCTTTTCTCCAAAACTTTTAACTGTAATGCCAAATCATGGATTAATATATTTTAGACTTTTAAATATCGAGGTCTCACTCTGTCATACAGGATGGAGTACAATGATAAAAATCAAGGCTTACTGCAGCGTTGAACTTAGGGGCTCAAGAGATCCTTCCACCTCAGCCTCTTGAGCACTATAATCATGCACCATCACACTAAATATTTTTAGAGATGGAATCTTTCTGTAACGTCGTCCACACTCCTTTCACAGTTCTAGCCTCAAACAATCTCCTCTCAGCCTCTCAAGTCATTGTTATTATAGGCGTGAGCTATTGTGCCTGGCTCAGACATTTTAAATAACAATTAAACTCACTATGTATAGTATAGGCAATGCTCAGAACTCCAGTGAAGGGATAATATGCATGGTCATGACTAAATTCAAGGACATGGTCATGACAAATTCTCTATGATGCATGGCTGACAGTAGCTAAAGGCTCTGTAGATTTTAAAATGCATCCCAGTTTCAAGGATGTTGAAATGTAAAAAAAAAAAGGAATACATCTTAAAATGAATAAAACAAAGCAGTAGAGCTACCATGGTGTTACTCAGCTTGGTGGGGTGGGAGAAGAGATCCATATATAAAACAAAGGATAATTGAAATCATAGTTTAAACATTATTTTTTTTGCTAATTTAAATTTATCATATTTTATCTGAGGAGGATAGAAACAGTCATTTGGAGCACAAGAAAAAGTTGAATCAACTTTGTTTTAACTTTATATAAAGTAGATTAGGATATTATTATAAAAAAAAGGCAGCCATTAAGGGGACATCGCTTTGGCAAGCAAGCAAGAAAGAAAGAAAGACAGAGAGAAAGAAAAGGAGAGGAAAAATAAGGAAGGCAAAAGAGTGGGTAAAGAAAGGGCACTGCTCAGTAGAAATATAAAGCAACACTAGGATGTGCATACATTATAATCTCTATTTTCCAGGGGAGGAACTGAAGCAGAGTTATTCAGATTGCCAGGAATACATGACTTGGGATGTATAGAATGCAGATTGGAGCTCAGATGGCCTGAATTCAGAGTTCCCCCCAAAACTTCTATGATAATCTGCCTTTGACCTTTGACAGGGAGTTGGGGAAAGGGTGGAGGGAGGCAGTTATGTATTTAAATCTAACAAGTTCTTGTAAAAATTCTATCTATGGAGGCAGATCCAAGATGGCCAAATAGGAACAGCTCTGGAGTGCAGTTCCCAGCAAGAACAATGCAGAGGGTGAGTGATCACTACATTTCCAAATGAGTTACTACTGCCAACAGACCAGGATATTCCCTAGTTGAAAAGCACCATGAGTTTCCAGTGCTGAAAGCTGGCACAGTGGGTCTCCACACAAAAACTCACACAAATCTGGGTGGCCATTTCAATTGGCTCCTGGAACACCTGGGAAACAGAGCCACCCATTCAATGAAAAAAAAGGGGCCAAAACAGGGAGCCAGGGGATCTGACTCAGCAGGTCCCATTCCCACAAAGACCAGCAATCTGATATGCTCTGGATTGAGAGTTTCACAGCAAGTGCAGATGGATCCTGGACAGTCCAGCTCTGTGGGGGAAAGGGCACCCACCATTACTGAGGCAGTCCACCACTACTGAGGGAGTCCAAAATTACCGAGGCAGTCTGCCATTACTGAGATACTCTGCCATTACAGAGGCAATCCGCCATTACTGAGGCAGACCTCCATTACCAAGGCAGTTCTAACTATACCTGTATAAACAAAACCACAAGAAAGTTCACACAGCAGCTGGGCAGAGCCCACAGCAGCTTGGCAAAATCTCTGCTTGCAGACTCTGACTAGGCTACCTCCTTCCTGGGCAGAGAAGCTCTGAAAAAAGGCAGCAGAACATCAGCAACTTATAAATAAAGCCCCTCTTTCCCAGGACAGAGAACCTGGGGGAAAAAGGCAGTTATGAGTTCTGCTGCAGCAGACTTAAATGTACCTGCCCAGCCACTCTGAAGGGAACAATGGAGCTCACAGCTCAGCACTTGAGCTCCTATAAGAGTCAGACTGTCTCCTTAAGCAGCTCCCTGATTCCCATATACCCAAAGAGATACCTCAGAAAGGAGAGCTATGGCTGACATCTGGTGGATATCCTTCTGGGATGAAGATAACAGAAGAAGAAACAGGCAAAAACTTTTATGCAGCTGCCACAGGTGATCCCCAGGCAAGCAGGGTCTGGAGTGGACCTCCAACAGTCCTACAGCAGAGGGGCCTGACTGTTAGAAGGAAAACAAAAAACAGAAAGAAATAACTTCATCGTCAACAAAAAGAATGTCCACTCAGAGACCCCATCTGAAAGTCACCAACTACAAAGACCACAGGAAGATAAATCCACAAAAATGGAAGAAACCAGCAAAAAAGAAAGAAAAACACCAAAACTCAGAACACCTCTCCTCCTCCAGGGGATCACAACTCCTTACCAGCAAGGGAACAAAGCTGGATGGAGAATGAGTATGATGAATTGACAAAAACGGGCTTCAGAAGGTGGGTAATAACAAACTTCTATGAACTAAAAGAACATGTTCTAACTCAATGTAAAGAAACTAAGAACATTGAAAAAAGAATAAACATGTTAGAGAAGAATATAAGTGACCTGACGGAGTTGAAAAACACACGAGAACTACATGAAGCATATGCAAATCAACCAAGCAGAAGAAAGGATATCAGAGACTGAAAGTTGACTCAATGAAGTAAAACGAGAAGGCAAGATTAGAGAAAAAAGAGTGAAAAGAAATGAACAAAGCCTCCAAGAAATATGGGATTATGTGAAAAGACCTAAACTATGTTTGATAGGTGTACATGAAAGTGACAGAGAGAATGAATCCAAGCTGGAAAACACTGGTCAGGATATTATCCAGGAGAACTTCCCTACCTAGCAAGGCAGGTCAATATTCAAGTCTAGGAAATACAGAGAACATTACAAAGATATTCCTCAAGAAGAGCAAGCCCAAGGCACATAATAATCAGATTCATCAGGGTTGAAATGAGGGAAAAATTGCTAAGGGCAACCAGAGAGAAAGGTCAGGTTACCCACAAAGGGAAGCCCATCAGACTCAGAGCCGATCTCTTGGCAGAAACCCTACAAGCCAGAAGAGAGTGGGGACCAATATTCAACATCCTTAAAGAAAAGAACTTTCAGCATAGAATCTCATATCCAGCTAAACTAAGCTTCATAAGCAAAGGAGAAATAAAATCCTTTATGAACAAGCAATTGCTCAGAGATTTCATCACTACCAGGCCTGCTTTACAAGAGCTCCTGAAAGAAGCACTAAATGTAGAAAGGAACAACCAGTACCAGCTCTTTATGATTTGGTACTTTATGATTTTGGTACTCCAAAAATGTACCAAATCATAAAGAGCATTGACTTGATGAAGAAACTGTGTCAACTAATGGGAAAAAGCAACCAGCTAGCATCAAAATGCAGGATCAAATTCACATACAACAATATTAACCTTAAATATAAATGGGCTAAATGTCCCAATCAAAAGACAGAGACTGGCAAATTGGATAAAATGTCAAAACCAATCAGTGTGCTATATCCAGGAAACCCATCTCACATGCAAGGACATACATAGGCAGACAATGAAGGGATGGAGGAAGATTTACCAAACAAATTGAGAGGAAAAAAAAGCAGGATTTGCAATCTTAGTCTCTGATAAAATAGACTTTAAACCAATAAAAATCAAGAGACAAAGAAGAGCATTACATAATGGTAAAAGGATCAATGCAACAAGAAGAGCTAATAATCCTAAATATATACCCACCCAATACAGGAGCACCCAGTTACACAAAGCAAGTTCTTAATTACCTACAAAGAGATATAGACTCCCACACAATAATAATGGGATACTTTACACTCCACTGTTAATATTAGACAGTTCAACAAGACAGAAAACTAAAAGGATATCCAGGACTTGAACTTGGATCTGGACCAAGTAAACCTAATAGATATCTACAGAACTCTCCACCCCAAATCCACAGAATATACAGTCTTCTCAGCACCACATCACACCTACTCTAATGTTGACCACATAATTAGAAATAAATCACTCTTCAGCAAATGCAAAACAATGGAAATCATAAGAAACAGTTTCTCAGACCACAGTGCAATCAAATTAGAACTCAGGATTAAGGACTTAACTCAGAACTATACAACTTCATGGAAACTGAACAACTGGTTCTTGAATGTTGACTAGATAAACAATGAAATGAAGGCAGAACTAAAGATATTCTTCAAAACCAACAAGAATGAAGACACAACATACCATAATTTCTGGGACACATTTAAAGCAGTGTCTAGAGGAAAATCTATAGCAATAAATGTCCACATGAGAAGTAAGGCAAGATCGAAAATCAACACCCTAAAATCAAAATTGAAAGAGCTAGAGGAGCAAGATCAAAAAAACTCAAAAGCTAGCAGAAGACAAGAAACAACTAAGATCAGAGCAGAACTGAAGGAGATAGAGACACAAAAAACCCTTCAAAAAATCAATAAATCCAGAAGCTAGTTTTTTGAAAAGATCAACAAAATAGACAGACCACTACCCAGATTAATTAAAAAAGAATAGAGAGAAGAATCAAATTGATGCAATAAAAAATGATAAAGGGGATATCACCACCCATTCCACAGGAATACAAACTACCATCAGAGATTACTACAAACAACTCTATGAACATAAACCAGTAAACTTGGAAGAAATGGATAAATTCCTGGACACTTCCATCCTCCCAAGCCTAAATCAGGAAGAAGTAGAAACCCTGAATAGAGCAATAACAAAGGCGGAAGTTGAGGCAGCAATTAATAGCCTACCAACCAAAAAGAGCCCAGGTCCAGATGGTTTGACAGATGAATTATACCAGATATACAAAGGGAAGATCCACTCCTTCTGAAATTATCCCAAACAATCCAGAAAGAGGGAATCCTTCCCAATTCATTTTATGAGACCAATATCATCCTGATACCAAAACCCAGCAGCGACTCAACAAGAAAGAAAATTCAGGCCAATATCCATGATGAACATATATGTAAAAATCAATAAAATATTGGCAAACCGATTGCAAAAGCACATCAAAAAGTGTATCCATCACAATCAAATAGGCTTCATCCTGGGGATCCAAGGCTGGTTCAACCTACGCAAGTCTATAAACGTAATTCACCACATAAAGAGAACCAAGACAAAAACCACATGATTATCTCAATAGATACAGAGAAGGCCTTTGACAAAATTCAACAGCCCTTTATGCTAAAAACTCTCAATAAACTAGGTATCGATGGAATATATCTCAAAATAATAAAAGCTATTTACAACAAACCTACAACCAATATCATACTGAATGGCCAAAAACTGGAAGCATTCCCTTTGAAATGTGACACTAGACAAGGATGCCCTCTCTCACCACTCCTATTCAATATAGTATTGGAAGGTCTAGCCAGAGCAATGAGGCAAGAAAATGAAATAAAGGATATTCAATTAGTAAAGGAAGAAGTCAAATTGTTTCTATTTGCAGATGACATGACTATATATTTAGAAGACCCCATCATCTCAGCTCAATATCTCCTGAAACTGATAAGCAACCTCAGCAAAGTCTCAGGATGCAAAATCAATGCGTAGAAATCACAAGCATTCCTATTAGACTTAGGGAGAGCCAAATCAAGAACTAGCTGTCATTCACAATTGCTACAAAGAGAACAAAATACCTAGGAATAAAACTAACTAAGGATGTAAAGGACCTCTTCAAAAAGAACTACAAACCATTGCTCATGGAAATAAGACAGGACACAAACAGACGGAGAAAGATTCCATACTCATGGTTAGAAAAAATCAATATTGTGAAAATCGCCATACTGCCCAAAGTCATTTATAGATTCAATGCTATCCCCATCAAGCTACCTATGACTCTCTTCACAGAACTGGAAAAAACACCTTAAACTTCATATGGGAGTAAAAGAGAGCCTGCATAGCCAACACAATTCTAAGCAAAATGAACAAAGCTGGAGGCCTCATGCTACCTGACTTCAAACTATACTACAAGCCTACAGTAATCAAAACAGCATGGTACTGGTACCAAAATAGAGATATAGACCAATGGAACAGAGGACTCAGAGGCAACACCACACATCTACAACCATAAGATCTTTGACAAACCTCACAAAAACAAGCAATGGGGAAAGGATTCTCTGTTTAATAAATGGTGTTGAGAAAACTGGCTAGCCATGAGTGGAAAACAGAAACTGGACCCCTTCCTGACACCTTACACTAAAATTAACTTCAGATGGATTAAGTACTTAAACATAAGACCTAACACCATAAAAACCCTAGAAGAACACCAAGGTAAAACCTTTGAGGACATACACATTAGCAATGACTTATGACTAAAACACCAAAAGCATTGGCAACAAAATCAAAATAGACAAATGGGACCTAATCAAACTCCACAGCTTCTGCACAGCAAAAGAAACAATCATTAGAGTGAACTGGAATCCAACAGAATGGAAAACAATTTTTGCAATCTACCCATTTGACAAAGGGCTAATATCCAGAATCTTCAAAGAACTAAAACAGATTTACAAGAAATAAGCAAACAAACCCATTCAAATTGGGCGAAGTATATGAACAGATACTTATCAAAAGAAGGCATACATGAGGACAACCACATTGAGATACCATCTCACACCAGTTAGAATGGAGATCATTACAAAGTCTGGAGACACCAGCTGGTAGAGAGAATGTGGAAAAATAGACACCTCCTCCACCTCTCTCTTTTTCCTACTATCCCCATGTAACACCACCTATTCTCCTTTCCCTTCTACCATGTCTGTAAGCTTCCAAGGCCCCCACCATAAGCAGGTGTTGGTGCCCTGCTTGTACAGCCTGCAAAACCATGAGCCAACTAAACCCCTTTTCTTTATAAATTACCTAGCCTCAAGTATTCTTTTATAGCAACATAACATGTCCTAATACAATTGGTTTCATTCTCTTTTAAAATTTATTGTTCACAAAAAGTCTTACATTTGTCTAGTTCTTGTTCCTTTGCAAATAATCTTGTATTTCCTCTGTGGGAATATTCTAAATATTCTTTTCATTATTGCTATTCTGAAATTTTACAATCATGTATTTTCTACTTGGTTATTTGTTTGCCTGTTTGTTTATCTTATTGGCTTATTGGTAGGCCTTTCAATATGAAAGTTTGGGTCTTTTAATTCTAGGAAATATTCTTATATTATTTCTTTTATAATTTCCTTATCCACATTTATTTATTCTCTCTCTCTAGAATTTTTAGACTGGGAAGGCAGAGAACTTTATTTATATGTATATTTTATCTTACCTTGTATCATTTTTGAATTTTGGTAAGTCAAGAGATATACAGGCATAATTTCTGTGGCCACTCACATATTGTATTTCCTCTGTATCTTGGATCTTCTCATTTACTTTTCTTTCCGGCATCAATATTTTAAGTTCAAAATTATTTTCTCGTTCACCAAATGATCATGCTATTCTTGTTCTATTTATGTACTTACGTTCTTAAGTGACTCTGGGGTACTAATTTTTTAAGGTCTCTTTTATCTCCTGGATTATTACTATTTCAGTCTTTTCTAAGTTTAAATTTTTCCTTTTATATTTAAGGCATTTCTTAAACATTTGATAATTTGTGTTTATCTAAGAAGGACTGAAACAAAACAAAAAGTTGATTTGGAGCTGATGTATCAGGCTGGTCTTTTGATAGGCATCACTTTAAGCTGTTTGATTGGTAAGCTAATGCGATGAGACATCTCCTTTTGACTGACGATGTCGGGGCCATATTGCCTATTTGAGGATTCTAGAATCCAGAGAGTTTATTCAATTTTGTTTCGTTTGGAGAAAAATCCTCAGGTTTTTTTTTTTTTTTTTTTGCTTTTTGCTTTGGCTTCTTCATTTGGGACAGGGAGTTAAACACTTTGGGAGGCAATTGGAAAAGAAGTATTTGTGTATATGTATGTGTGTTATAAATATATGCATATTTGCATATACTTAAAATATTTGTACTGATAAGGATATAAAATCAAAAAAAGATTTTTAGGTCATTCTTGAAAACAATATATCCAGCTTAGGAATGAAAATGATAAAATCATTTGGCTTATAAATATCAAATTAAATGACCTTGCAAATCACATTAACTGAACGTTTAAATTAACTTTATTATCTATGTAACTAAAATGTAGATGTGGACAAGTGAGACATTTGGATGAGAGCAAGTGAGATTAAATTAAAATTTATTTTCATACTAAAGCAGATGACTGTGTGCTAGTTCATTAACATAAAATGATTATTATTATATTAAATCACTCTAAACAGAGTGTTCTTATTTAATATATTTGCATCTTAAGCTCCTTTCTTAGGAGAATAATTTAAACTTCCAAAGTACAAAAGAGTTAGTAGCTGAGTGCCCTATCCAAAACGCAAATCAGCAAAATCTGTGAAAGTTCTAACCATGATAGAGCACCGAGACACAAATGAGTAATCTGGCTACTTCCTCTGGGGATTGTAAGAAAGATCTTTTCTTATGGACATTACCTGGTTTCTGTCTTCTCTTTACTCAGCAAACACTTCGTGCAGACACTCTACAGGGCACTCTTGGAATAATAATTAACACAAATCTTTAAGTGTTACAAAAATTTAATAAAATATCTGCTTTTCAGAAACTTTTGTAAATTCATTTTAATGAAGTCTAATTTACTGAGCAAAGAATTTTCCCAAATTATTGTTTTAGACAAAATAACTAAAATATACAGGAAAACTCACGGTACCAGTGTCATCTGCCTCACTCTCCAATTCCTTCTATTTATTTGCTCTAATCCCTAAGAGAATTGTCTGAAGTGAAGGGGAGCAAGGGCTCTAATCAGAAAGCCTTTCTTTTTAACATTTCCTAATTGTGATCTTGAAGAAGTTAGTTGATTTTTCAGTCTTATTTTGTCACCTGCGCAAGGATAATAACTGAACTCATGGGTTGTTGTCAGTATTAGATAGAATGACAGATGTGCCGGTGCCAACCGTTTCACGAGGTATATACAGTATGATCTTGAAAATGGAATTCCCTTTTCAGTCTAATATTTACTCTCCTGTCTAGGTTTCCTATATTTCAGCGGACATTTAGTTAAGTCCCTCACAGTGTTTTTATTTCTAGCCTTCTATACAATTTCATTCACATCTGAATTCTTATGTTATTTGGATACTTCAGAAAATCTAGCCCTCCAGTGCTAAGATCCCACAAGCATGCTATACTCAGCCATTCTTCTATGGACAATTTTCATTTGTAAGAGCAGCCAAATCCAAGTTGCATAAACACGAGTTTTCTGTGGCAGGAACTTTAAGGCATTTTTAATATTCTCCAACACATTTTTTAAAAAGTGTTTTTGGAGATAATTGGCATCATTTTAAGGCATCACTAACCAACTCTTGATTTTTCTGGGAATGATTTTTTTAGTTTGTAGATTATCCTTGACCTTCATTTCTCCTCCCTATTTTGTCTGCCTCTGGGCTATTTTTACAGCTCATTAGTGTTTCCATAAGGAGATGGGAAATGGAAATAAAAGAAGATGAAGCTCAAATTCAGGCAGTACCTTTGCAACATAAAACGGACCTTCAGGGATGAAAGAAAATCCATCTGGTTGGCTGTGGAGATGTTAACGACTGAATTATACTCACTGTTTGATTTCATTCTGTTATCCACACACAGAGTTTGTCAGCTACTTAAACTCGATTTTCTTCTTGAAATGGCTGATTGGTACTCATTATTATGGTGATATTCATCAGTCACCCAGACCATCAAGCATGTTGAGTGATTATCTTGATCTTTGACTGTTGGAAAAGATGTCTCCACATAGCTTTTAGCTTCATTCTTTTCTGTTTGCTGATTTACTTACCTCTTCTCATTCCTCATCTGCCTGTTAGGACTTGGCATCTACCAGCAACTTCAAATTTGGTGGAAACCTGTCAGTTACACTGATATCTTAGGAGCAGTATAGTTAGTAACTTCAAGGACATTAGGAAATCTGACTCCACTCAGATTTTTAGCCAGAATAAAGGTAGAATTGGTTTATATTATTGAATAATCTATTCTGTCTAAGGCTTGACCATCAATAGTTTTTCATTTTGTTTTTTGAAAGTTTTTTTTTAATAAAAATGCCATAGTCTTTGCCAAAAATATAACCTCAACAAAATGAATCTGCTTTTTAAAACATCAAAATTTAGTTTACTATAATCAGTTATATTATCTATAGTTAGTTTAGTATCATATTCTGTTAACAAATTTTATTCACAGATTTGGGTTATGGAACTCTGGGTGCCCATGGAATTCAAGTAATTTTGCTTTGAATTCCTAGTAACATGAGAATTAAGGGTGAAATATAGGCAGCTGAATGAGTGTAAATGAGTTATTGTTTAGAAACAGCACTAAACTCTTGGCCAGAGTGCTTTTCCAATATTTAACAACATGGACTTTAATAAGACTTCTGAAACACCTATGTATTAAATGTTTCTTTTAACTTGGTGTCTTTGCGTGAGTCTCTTTTTCAATAGAAATAGAATAGAAGGAAGCCACGAGAAACTTCTAGTCACTCATTGGATATCTCATTGCCTGCTGTTGGCTTAGTATTGTCCATTTCAGTTTGCAGGTATTATTCAGGTTCCAAAAATACTGCACCTGAAAACTGCAATATTAAATATTATACTCTCTTTCTCCACTCTCAATTGGCTAAAATCGCTGTAATTGTCATCCAAATTGTGGAATGACCTTAGCAAGGAAAAGTTCAGCTTGATGGAGCAACTGCGACAGAAGTCTTTTTTGGCCAGGCTCATTTTTGCAGTGGTTAAACTGAAACATTTATGACAGGACATGCTAAGGAGGAAAAGAAAAATGGGGCTAGAAAGAAAAAGGAAGAACAGAAAATGAGTGGGGAATTTATTTGAAAAGCAACGAACAATAGAGCTGTAGTTTCCTAAATTTAGAGTTGTACGAATATGCTCCCCCTCCTGAAGCATGAGAGAGAGATAAAGCAGTTGCTGAAAAGTCTGATCTTGGAATACCACTTTATTATTATAATTATTTAAAAATTATTATTAGAAAGAAAAGAAAATATGTGAGGCATGTTGGCATAGTATAAAATTTATTTCAAACCCATTGCTGGATTTCAAGAAACTGGCTCAAAGATGTGAAAGGGCAAGTCATTTTATGTTTGAGGAGTTATGCCTTGGTCTTCAGGACGCTGTGATGGCAAACAAAAATCCCACTGTAAAAGCTTACGACAGTGGTGGAAATTAATTAGCTCTCCTCCTAACCTGTTGGGATACTATAACCTAGAACTCAGGAGCACTCAGGAAGGGAGTATGGACTTCAGAAGAGAACAAGGAACGGAAGATACTGCTATCACCAGTTTGTCACATTCACGTCACAACGAGAAAATGGATGAAAACAACAAAAGCTGGTACTTTTTCACATCTTGAGCATTTAATTGAGATCTCAGGTTGCTTTTAAAATTGAAATATGGGGTAATTAACTCTCTTATCAGACAACAGCCAGACTGCAATGATTATTTAGAAGAGTTAAAAAGGGAGTGTGCTCTCTAGTCAACATGACCTTTATCATTTATTAGGCTGTTTATCTGGCTGCTTTAAAGGTTTTTCAGAAACTTTTCTTTTTAACTACATGGGTAAATATCTTTGTAGTCTTTATTAATTGATTGTTAAAGTCACACTCAGAGTTCTATGCCTTGCATTTGCAAAGGTCAGAAATGTTTTGTGCATAAATGGCATGGGAGGGTTCTATAAATAATATTTCTCATTTCAAAAGGTCACATGGAAAGGAAAAAATTATCTTTGTACTGCATGTGTTTCATGGCACATCGTGTACTTTTGTAAATGAGTCTTTGCCAACGTACCATATCATATGCTCTTCTCAACACTGACATTTCTCTCTCTTTAATCTGGATTTTACTGTAACTGGGTAAGAAGGAAAGTGTATGCTTTATAGGCTCAGTAATCAAGGAATATCTGATTAGAGGAATCATGAGAATCATGAGACTTTTAAAGTTGAGAGAAATGTTAAAGATTAGCTCAAATGTCTTCTTTCACTAAAGAATACATTATGACCAGACATGTCACATGATTTGTTCCAGTAAGAGATCTAGTTATGTCAGAGTGGACCTAAGACCCAAGTACCTTGATCCTCAATTTTCTGCTCTTAATGTAATCTCAATGAAAAGTCTTCACAAAGCTAATTCTCAAAAACAGAGTCCTAACTAGAATTCCTTGTTTTTTATTCACATTTTATTTAAAATAATAAAATAAAACCATTAATAATAAAATTTAAGTACATTTTATTCATAAAATAAGTTTAACATTTATTTACTATAGAAATAAATTCTATTTCTTTTTCTGTAGTAAATAAATGTAGAAAATTGTCAAATAATGCAAGTAAAGCTTGATGAATTATCACAAAGTAAGCACATTCATGGAATCAATACACGAATAAAGAAATGTGATCTTCCTTTCTTTGAATATGCCACCATTAATTTATCTGCCTCAACATTAATGAACTGTTGGGTCGCTTCCAATTTTGGACTACAGTTTGATTATTCTTTATACAAAATGCTTGGGAAGAGAAATGTTTTGGATTTAGAATTTTTTCAGATTTTGGAACATTTGCATATACATAATGTGATATCTTGTGGATGGGATACAGATCTAAACACGAAATTCATTTATGTTTCATGTATACCTTTTTTATTTTTTGAGATGAAGTTTTGCTTTTGTTGCCAAGGCTGGAGTGCAATGGTATGATCTCAGCTAACTGCAACCTCCACCTCCCATGTTCAAACGATTTTCCTGCTTCAGCCTCCTGAGTAGCTGGGATTAGAGGCAAGCACCCCACGCCCAGCTAATTTTGTATTTTTAGTAGAGATGGGGTTTCTCCATGCTGGTCAGGCTGGTCTCAAACTCCAGACCTCAGGTGATCTGCCCTCCTTGGCCTCCCAAAATGCTGGGATTTTTTTCCCTGCCTGTTTCATGTATATCTTACATGCATAGACTGAAGGTAATTTTATACAATATTTTAAATTTGGGGCATGAAACAAAGTTTTGACTGTGACTCATCACATGGGATCATATTTGGAACTTTCCACTTGTGGCTCAAAAAGTTTGGGATGTCGGAGCATTTTTAATTTTAAATTTTGGGGTCAGGGATGCTCAATCTATATTACAAACAATACTTCCATAAACATTCTTGTTCATGTCTTTGGATGCATATATGTATATCGTTCCTCTTAGGTGAGTCCTGGAAGTGGAATAAACTAATGTGGTTTGGACAGGTTTGATAGACACTATCAGCTTTCCAAAATAGTTATGCCACTTTACACTCCCAACAGCAGTGTATTCACTCCACATTCAGACCAAAGCTTCTGTATTCATTCATTTTCATGCTGATAATAAAGACATACCTGAGACTGGGTGATTTATAAAGAAAAAGAGGTTCAATGTACTCACAGTTCTATGTGTCCGGGGAGGCCTCACAATCATAGCAGAAGGCAAGGAGGAGCAAGTCACATCTTACATGGCAGCAGGGAAGAAAGAGCTTGTGCAGGGGAACTCCTCTTTATAAAACCATCAGATCTCATGGGACTTATTCACTATCATGAGAACAGAATGGGACAGACCCATATTCATGACTCAATTACCTTCCACTGGGTCCCTCCCTCCCATGATGTGGGGATTGTGGGAGCTACAATTCAAGATAAGATTTGGGTGGAGACACAGCCAAACCATATAATTCTGCCCCTAGCCCCTCCCAAATCTTGTGTCCTCACATTTCAAAACCAATCATACCTTCCAAACAGTCCTCTAAAATCTTAGCTCATTTCAGAATTAGCTTAAAAGTCCACAGGCCAAAGTCTCATCTGAGACAAAGAAAGTCCCTTTTGCCTATGAACCTGTGAAATCAAAAGCAAGTTAGTGGCCGGGCGCC
>CM052650.1:149834108-149844959 GCA_028533165.1 Leontopithecus rosalia | reverse complement strand
TGAAACCCCGTCTCTACTAAAGATACAAAAAATTAGCTGGGCATGGTGGTGCATGCCTGTAATCCCAGCTACTCAGGAGGCTGAGGCAGGAGAATTGCCTGAACCCAGGAGGCGGAGGTTGCAGTGAGCCGAGATCGCGCCATTGCACTCCAGCCTGGGTAACAAGAGCGAAACTCCGTCTCAAAAAAAAAAAAAAAAAGCAAGTTAGTTACTTCCTAGATACAATGGGGATACAAGTATTGGGTAAATACAGCCATTCCAAATGAGAGAAATTGGCTAAAATGAAGGGGCTACAAGTCCCATGCAGTGGAGCAATCAAATCTTAAAACTTCAAGCTGATCTTCTTTGACTCCATATCTCACATCCAAGTTGTACTGATGCAAAAGGTAGGCTACCATGTGGCTTTTCAGGGTACAGTTCCCTTCTCCGCTGCTTTCAAGGCTGGTATTGAGTGTCTGTGGCTCTTCCAGGTGCTTTTCCAGATTCCAAAATCTGAAAAAATCCAAAATCACAAACACTTCTGTTTTCAAGTGTTTTGTGTAAAGAATACTCAACCTATAGTCCCAAACTGGAAACAACCCAATAGTGCAATCTATTGGTAGCACCTCAACATCCTTGAAATGGTTCATAGGCAGATGACAATTCTGCTGTTAATTAGGAGTCACAGGTGGTGGAAGACTAGGTGGTCTGCGAAGGTCACATGAGGCTCTCTCTGTATTTTGGGTGGCCTCCCTGCTGCTCTGTGCCACTGTTCCCCAGCGTGTAGGGTGCTGCCTGGGCTCAGGCGCCTGGGTCACAGATGCACCATTGGATCTAGCTTGGACCATGGCCCTGCAGCCTTCTGGTATGGGTGTGGTGGGATGAGTGCAGGGCCCCAGAGATGTGGAGATCCAAGGATAATTGGGACCTTGAGCAGGATGCACTCCAGCCGTGGTTCTTACTTCAAAATAGTACCATGTTGCAGCATCCTGGTTCCGGGGATTGTGGAGGGAACCTGGTGTGACTTTTCCTTTCTGGAGTAATGAGTCACAGGCCTCCACTCCCTACACTGCATTGAGACTGTGAGTACTGTGGGGCTCCCCTGAAACTAAGATTGCAGGAATTTGTGTTGGGAATGTGGACTGCTAGGGATCTCTACTTACCTTTAATCTGAGTTCCAAGCTGATCATGGCTGGGTGCTTCACTTCCCTCTGTTTCCTTCCTGAGTTATGCTTCTATACTGAGTTTCTATACCTCAGAATGTCTTGTTACTTTCTTGCTGTATTCCAGTATTTTCCCCTAGACACTATTTGGCATGTGGTTTTCTCGTTATTTTGATCCTTCTTTGTGGAGGAGGTAAGTACTGGGTATCCGCACTCCATCATCTTGCTGATATCTTTCTTGCCAGAATCTTGTTTTATTTTATTTATTTTATTTAATTTTTTGAGAAAGATTCTCACTCTGTTTCCCTGGCTGAAGTGCAGTGGTGCAATCACCACTCACTACTGCCTTGACCTCCTGGGCTCAAGTGATCCTCCCACCTCAGCCTCCCCCTAGTAGTTGGAACTATAGGTGTATGCCACCATGCCCAGCTAATTTATATATATATATATATATATATATATATATTTATATATATATATATATATATATATTTATATATATATATACACACACACACACACACACACATACACACATATACACACACACACAAAATTAGCTGGGCATGGTGGCATACACCTATAATTCTAACTACTTTCAAAACACATGATTAAGATTGTACAAAATCAAGCCATTGTCTAGAACATACTTAGCTGGGCATAGTGGCATACACCTATGGTTTCAAAATATATATGTATATTTTGTAGAGACAGGGTTTCACCATGTTGTCTAGACTGGTATTCAACTCCTGGGCTCAAGTGATCAACTTACCTAGGTCTTCCAAAGTGCTGGGATTATAGGTGTGAGCCATTGCACCCAGCCCCAGAATTGTAAATGTTATGTAACCTAGTACATACGTGGTGGGGTCTGACTGTGTTTATGATTTGCATTTTTCTGGGGATTAATAAGTTTGAACACTTTAAAAATGTTTTTTAATATATATTTTTTTCTTTTTGAAGTCTTTTGCAATTTTTCTCTTGATTTGTCTGCTTTTTTTCTTACTGATTGATATCTTAGTCTTTTCTGGCTGCTATAACAAAATATCATAAACTGGGTAGGTTATAAACCACAAAAATTTAATTTCTTATTGTTCTGGAAGCTGGAAAGTCCTTGAACAAGGCACCAATAATTGTCTGGAGAGGGATTGCTTTTTGGTTTATAGATAGCACCTTCTCTCTGTCAGAAGGGGCGAAGAAGATCTCCAGGGTCTCCTCGGTAAGGACACTAATTATATGCATGAAGGCTTTGCCCGCAGTATCTAATCATCTCCCAAAGGCCCTACTGTCTAAATTTTTACCTTTGGAATAAGGATTTCAGCATGATTGGGAGTACAAAAATATTTGGACCATAGCAATCTGTAAGAGTTCTTAATGTGTTCTGAATGAATTATTTGCCAGCTAAATATAAGTATGTTCTAGACAATGGCTTGATTTTGTACAATCTTAATAATGTGTTTTGATTACAAGAAATTCTTAATTTTAATATAGTTCAATTTATTAATGTTTTTCTTCATGGTTAGTGTTTTTCATGCTCTCTATAAAAATATTTGCAAACAGGCATGATGGCTTACACCTGTAATCTCAGCACTTTGGGAGGCCAACATTAGTAGATCACCTGAGGTCAGAAGTTCAAGATCAGCCTGAGTTACATAGTGAAACCCTATCTCTACTAAGAAATACAAAAATTAGCTGAGCATGGTGGCAGATGCCTGTAATCCCAGCTATTCGGGAGGCTGAGGCACGAGAATCACTGGAACCCAGGAAGCGGAGGTTGCAGTAAGCCAAGATTGTGCCATTGCACTCCAGCCTCAGCAACAGAGCAAGACTCCATCTCAAAAAGAAAAATTGCTTACTCTTAAAGTCTTGAAGATATTCTTCCATATTGTCTTTTAGTTGATTTATTGTTATGCCTGTTATATTACATCTAATTCACTTTTGTCATAAATCACATGTTCACATGTAGATGTATTTCAGGACTTCTTGTTCTGTCACGTTGGCCTGCTTGTTTTTCCATGTGTCAACACCATAAGAATTTAATATCCTTTTGTTCTAATTCTTTGAAACTTCTGCCAGTTGTAGTTGGGTCTTCTCATTTCATCCTCTCTCTCTCTCTCTATTTCTCCATGGAGCACTCTGAATTATTTTTTCAAATTTCTTTTTAGCTTATTAGTTTCCTCTATGACAGATCTAATTTGCTGCTAAATCATTCACTGAATATTAAATTATTGTTTTGTTCTTTTGAAGTCTTATTCTGTTACTAAGACTGTGTTTACTTTCTTATGTTTTAAAAATGTTTCTATTTTTCAGATCATGAAAAATGATGTTTATGTTTTTCAGATCATAGTTTATAAAAAAACATTATTACAAAGTTTATTTTTATAACATTACTGTTTATTGCTTGATGACTCTCACTTATAATTTTGTTTTTTAAGTGTTGATTATACATTCATCTTCAGTGAAGATTTTGTTTTTCTGTGATAATTTCTCATGACAAGACAGCATTCTTCCAGGGAGGTTTAGAGTTTGCATCTGCTGGTTATTTTATGCATCTCATTGGCCTAGAGCCCATTTGATGCTAGATCTTCTCTGTTTTCTGGACCACATATCAATGGAAGCCCCAAATCTGTGTGTTTCAGACCCAAGATTTCTCATTGGTTTTGGGTGTACTCAAAAACCTCACAGACACAGATTTTGTCATTACTCAAGGAGAGTAGAATGAAGGTCATGTATATTTCTGGTGCTAAGATATGTGAAATATTCAAAGAATAAAAAAATGCAGCACAAATATAAACCATTCTCATTATTTTTTATTTCCTGTAAAGTTGTTATTTGCATATGTTCAGTTGAAAGAAACTTTCAAATGCTTACTGGAATTTATTATTCCATTAAGTAACAACAAATTGAAGATCTAATTTCAAAACTACAAGTGGAAATCTTTTCCCTTCTATGGCGATCTGTCCACATATTATTGGAACTAAAAAAAACACCCATTATTTTGCTTTTACTTTTTTATTGTTTGCATGTCACCTCTAAAATTCATGCTGAAACTTAATTCCCAATGTAGCAGTATTGAGAGGTGGGGCCTTTAAGAGGTTATTGGATCATAAGGGCTCTGCCATCATAAATGGATTAATGAGTTAATAAATAAATGAGTTATCATGGGAGAGAAACCTGTGGCTCTGTAAGAAGAAAAGGAGAGACCTAAGCTAGCACATCACCACACTCAGTCCCCTCACTATGTAATACCCTGCATGTAATGCCTCAGGACTTAGTGCAGTTTCCACCAGCAAGACGGCACTCACTAAATGTGACACTTCAAGCTTGGACTTCTCAGCCTCTGTAAGAATAAAAAGATAACTTCCTGATGGGTGCAGTGGCTCATGCCTCTAATCCCAGCCCTTTGGGAGCCCAAGGGGAGAGGATCATGATATCAGGAGATCAAGACCATTCTGGCTAATGTAGTAAAACCCTGCCTCTACTAAACAAGTAGTCCTGCGTGGTGGCTCATGCCTGTAGTCCCTGCTACTCGGGAGGCTGAGGCAGGAGAATAGCTTGAACCATGGAGGCAAAGGGTGCAGAGAGCCTAGACTGCACCACTGCATGCCAGCCTGACAGAGGGAGACTCTGAAAAAGAAAGAAGGAAATCAAGAAGGAAGGAAAGAAGGAAGGAAGGAAGGAAGGAAGGAAGGAGGGAAGGAAGGAAGGAAGGAAATTTCTTTTCTTTAGAAATTACCCAGTTTCGAATATTCTGTTATCCGCAACAGAAGACAGACTGAAACAGAACATTGGTACTAAGAATAAGAAGTGTGCCATTGCTGATAACAAATACCTGATAATGGGATTGCAGTTTTGAACTGGGTAATGAGTAGAGGCTGGAAGAAATTGGAGGAATGAGTTAGAAAAAGCCTAGCTTCTGGTGAGGGCTTAGATGACAATAAGAGTCACAAAGGTTTGGAACTCCTTAAAGATTGGTTAAGCGGCATGATCAGAATGTTGATAGAAATATAGACAGTAAAGGCCATTCTGATGAGGCTTCAGATGGAACTGAGGAACAAGGTATTGGAAGAAGAATAAAGGTCATTCTTGGTATCAATTAGAAAAGAATTTGTCTGAACTGTTTCTATTCCTGAGGCCTTGCAGAGGGCCAGAAATGAATGTGATAAACTAGGATATGCAGAAGAAGACATTTCTAACTAACATATACAAGGAGCTGCTTGGTTACTTTGGCCTCTTACAGTGAGGTGCAGAAGCAAAAGAATGATTTAAAGACAGAATGTATAATTCAAAGGGAATCAGAGTGGAAAGATTTGAAAAATTCTCAGTCTGTCCACTTAAAGATTGCAAAAATGAAGGGGTATGTCCAGGAGAGAAAACCAACGCTGTTTTTCAAGACAATGAAAGAAAGACCCTGAAGGCGCTTCAGAGATCTTTAAGGATGCCCCTTCCATCAGAGGTCAATTGACGTAGGAGGGCAGATTGTTTTTAGGGGACAGGCCCAGAGTTCTCACCATAGGCTCACTGCCCAGAATCTCCTTGGGACTCTATTCCCCAAACCCCAGTGCAGCGCCCCATGGGTGCTCTAGCCATTGTTCAAGCAGCCCTAAGTGTGGCTTATGTAGCAGCTCTAGAAGGTACAGGTCATAAACCTTGACAATGTTCAAATGGTATTAATTCTGCAGGCTTGTCGAAAGCAAGAACCTTCACCCAGATTTCAAAATACGTCACTGAAAGCCTGACAGCCAAGACAAAGACTTGTCATAGGGATGGAGCCACCACAGAGAGTGCCCATAGAGCAATGCTGAGCAGATATGTGGGGCTGGAGCGGTTTCAGAAAGTCCTCATCTGGGCAAGGCCTAGTGAAGCCATGGGAGCAGGACTACGACTGAGAACCCAGAACTGTAGACCTACTAGTGGGCGACATCAGCTTGGGAGAGCTGGGTGGACTAAGCCCAGTCAAGCCAGAGGGGCAGTGCTGCCCGAGGCCGTGGGGACCCAACTCCCACACCAATATGCAGAAGATGTCAGATATGGAGTCAAAGATTATTCTGGAGTTTTAAAACCCAATGTCTACCCTCTCTAGTTGTGGAATTTCATGGGGCCTGTTGCCATTTCTTGCCTATTTCTCTCTTTTGGAGCAGGAATCTGTGTCCTATCCTTCTCTCACAATTGTATCTTACAAGGAAATAACCTGTTTTGATTCCACAGGCTCACAGATGAGACTTTGGACTTTGAACTGTTGAGTTAATGCTGAAGTGAGTTAAGACTTTGGGCTATGGGGAGGGAATGAATGCATTCGTATGTAAGAAGAATGTATGTTTCGGGAGGCAAGGGTCGGAATGCTATGGATTAAATATCCCTTCTAAAACTCAAGTTGAAATTTAATCTCCAATGTGGCAGTACTGAGAGGTATGACCTTTAAGAGGCTCTGCCCTCATGAGTAGATTTATCCATTTGTGAATTAATGGATTAATAGCTTAGTGGATTAACAGGTTATCATGGAAGAGGAGATGGTGGCTTCATAAAAAGAGAAAGAGAACCAGCGCATTAGCACACTTAGCCCCCTTAGCATGTGATACTCTGTACCACCTTGAGAATTTGAAGGGTCCCTACCAGCAAGAAGGCTGTCATGATATGTGGCTCTTTCACTGTGGACTTTCAGCCACTATAACTGTACATATCTTTACTTTCTAAATTACCCAGTTTCCAGTATTCTAGGTAACAGAAAACTCATGAGGATACACCCTATTTACATTTTACATTACACTTGCATCCTCTCCCTCCGATTCTTTTCTATTAACAGAATGGAAATTCCCCCAGATCTGACAGCCTGATGTACAAGAAAGTGCACAGACTTAAGCCAATGCTTCAGTAACTGTGGGTAGGGCAGAGCAGATAAACCTGAGAAGTTTTCACCCTGCTATCCTACCACTAGCTGCTCTGGGATCTAAGTCTCATTATGTATTCTTTAAGGCAAATGTACAGTACTTTGTGACTCATAGACTGTCCTTCAGATTAGTGGTCAGAAAGAGTCTGGGCTCAGCAAAGAAGCAGATAATGAGAGAAAAAATCAAGGAGAACAGTGTTGGAGTTAATTCATCTTTGTTAAGACACTTCATTGCAGAAATGTTGGCAGAACAAGTCATGAGATTCTAGCTGAGGATGAAAGAAAGAAACTCCTATTTTCACTCTCCTGGGGAAATAAGGACTAAAAATGAATTGAGCCAAAAAAAAGCAGGCAGAATATTCTCACCTGACTGATCAGATTTCTTCATAAAGCTGAATATGTAAGATTTTCAACTTGCTCCTGAAAAAAATTGGAAACATGGAGAGATGTAAATTATAGGTGCAGGAAGAATACAAATAAATTCAACAAAAAGCTCCTCTCCTCTCCTCTTTCATGTTAGTAAAATGCCTCTGCATTTCTTAACTCATAGATTAGTTTCTATTTTTATTGTATTTCATATACTTACTAGTTTGGACTGCAGTGACCTAAACATTGACCCTTCCTCCATGGGAATGTCAAATGGGATTCTTATTTTTTTGTATTATTTTGGTTTAAATATTCCCTTGGTTATAAGTTGTCATAAAAATGAAATCAACCTATTGAGATTTGGGAATAGTTTTGCCTTAAAATGCTAATTTTATTGAATTTATTAAAATCTCAGAATTTTTTTAGTGTACTTTAAGTTCAGGGATAAATGTACAGAACACACAGGTTTGTTACATATGTATACACATGTCATGGTGGTTGGCTACATCCATTACCCCATCATCTACATTAGGTATTTCTCCTAATGCTACCCTTCCCCTATCACCCATCCCTGCCAACAGGCCCCAGTGTGTGATGTTCCTCTTCCTGTGTCCATGTGTTCTCGTTCTTCAACTTCCACTTATGAGTGAGAACGTGTGGTGTTTGATCTTTTCTTCTTGTGTTACTTTGCTGAGAATGATGATTTCTAGCTTCATCTATGTCCAGGTAAAGGACATTAACTCATCCTTTTTTTGTGGCTGCATAGTATTCCATGTGCCACATTTTCTTTACTCAGTCTATCATTGATGGGCATTTGGGATGGTTCCAAGTCTTTGCTATTGTGAACAGTGCCATAATAAACATACATGTGAGAGAAGTTGGGACGGGGGAAGATGGTGCTATAGAAGCAACTCAGGATTGCAGCCCTCAATCAAGATGCAGAGGGTGAGTTCATGCTGCATTTCCAGATGGATCTTTGTAGCCCACAGAACGGGGAAAATCCCAGGTGTAGGACAGACACAGGACACCAGTGCAACAGTCTCCGCTAGCGCGGCCAAACAGACAGCGTCACAGCACAGCGGCATGCCGCATAAAAGGCACGGGTCTGGGTGCCCTGTTAAACTGGCAATTTGAGATTTGGGAGGGCAGATTAGCATATGCATCTGATTAAATGGGATTTGGATAGTGAGCCAGGCCAGGAGATTTCTGGGAGATGAAGTGTGAGCCAGTGCAAAGGGACGCTGCATGGGAAAACACACAGATCCTGGTGCCCTTTCAGCCGGTGACTGAAACACCTGGGAGAGAGTCAACCCTAAAACTTACCAAAAAAAAAAAAAAAGCAAGAAGGCTTGGAGGCAGGGAGCCAAGCAATCAGGCTCCACGGGTCCCACCCACACAGGGACAAACAAAACAGCAATTCAAAATGCTCAAAGTTGACAATTTCACTGCAGGCACAGCTGGACCCAGGGCTGTGCAGGTCAATGGGGGAGGGGTGTCCGCCATTACCAAGACTTTCTGTCCCTACAGAGGTACTCCCCCATTGCTGCAGTCTGCGGTTGCCGAGGCAACCCATGATAACAGAGAGACTCTGCTAAAAGTGCAGAGCCCACGTCAGCAGGGCAGAGCCCATGTCAGTAGGGTGGAGCCCAAAAGAGCAGAACAGAGCACACGGCAGCAGGGCAGAGCCCACAACAGCAGGGCAGAACCCACAGCAAAAGGGCAGATTTCACACCAGCATGGTGGAGCCTTGGCAGCCAAATAGTGACTAAACTGCCTCCTAGCTGGGCAGGACAGAGCAATGGATACTCACAAATAAAGCCCTAACTCCCTGAGACAGAGCATCTGAGGAAAAAAAGGGGTTTTTTGAGTTCTGCTGCAACAGACTTAAACGTACTTGCCTAGCAACACTGAATGAACAATGGAGCTCACAGCTCAGCACTTGAGCTCCTATAAAGTACAAACCATCTTCTCAAGTAGCTCCCCAACCCCCGTATACCCAAAGAGTCACCTCAAAAATGACGGATCAGACTGACATTTGGCGGGCCTCATTCTGGGACAAAGATAGAAGAAGAAACTGGTAGCATCCCTCACTGTTCTGCAGCCACTACAAGTGTACCCCAGGCAAGGAGGGCCCAGAGTGGACATGAGCAGTCTTACAGCAGAGGGGCAAGATTGTTAGAAGGAAGACTAAGAAAAAAAAATACTTCATCATCAAAAATCTGGGCCTCTACTCAGAGACCCAATTAAAAAATCAGCAACTACTCAGATGACAGGTGGATAAATCCACAAAGATGGGAAGAAACCAGCACAAAAAGGAGGACAATACCCCAAACCAGAACACCTCACCACCTACAAAGGACCAACACTCCTCACTGTCAAGGGAACAAAGCTGGACGGAGAATGAGAGTGATGAAATGATAGAATAAGACTTCAGAAGGTGGATAATGAGAAACTTCTGTGAGCTAAAAGAACATGTTCTAAATCAGTGCAAAGAAACTAAGAACCTGGAAAAAAGATTTTAAAAAATATTTGAGGAAATGATAACAAGAATGGACAACTTAAGAATATGAATGAATTGAAGGAGCTGAAAAACACAACACAAGAACTTCATGAAGCATGAACAAGCTTCAACAGCCGAATTGACCAAGCAGAAGAAAGGATATCAGAAGTTGAAGATCAACTCAATGAAATAAAACAAGAAGCCAAGATTAGAGAAAAAAGCACAAAAAGGAATGAACAAAGTCTCCAAGAAATGTGGGACTATGTGAAGAGACCTAATCTACATTTCACAGGTGTACCAGAATGTGATGAAGAGAATAAATCCAAGCTGGAAAATACTCTTCAGCATATTAACCAGGAAAATTTACCTAACCTAGCAAGGCAGGCCAACACCCAAATCCAGGAAATGCAGGGAACACCACAAAGATACTCTGCAAGAAGAGCAACCCTAAGGCACATAATCGTCACATTCAGCAGGGTTGAAATGAAGGAGAAAATATGAAGGGCAGCCAGAGAGAAAGGTCAGGTCACCCACAAAGGGAAGCCCACCAGACTCACAGCAGATCTCTCGGCAGAAACCCTACAAGCCAGAAGAGAGTGGGGGCCAATATTCAACAACCTTAAAGAAAAGAACTTTCAACCCAGAATTTCATATACAGCCAAACTAAGCTTCATAAGTGAAGGAAAAATAAAATCCTTTGCGAACAAGCAAGTACTCAGTGATTTTGTCAGCACCAGGCCTGCTTTACAAGGGCTCCTGAAAGAGACACTACACATAGAAAGGAACAACCAGCACCAGCCATTCCAAAAACATAACAAATGCTAAAGAGCATCAACAAAATGAAGAATCTGCATCAACTAATGGGAAAAACAGCCAGCTAGCATCAAAACGGCAGTATCAAATTCACACATAACAATATTAACCCTAAATGTAAATGGGCTAAATGCACCAATCAGAAG
>CM052650.1:149814774-149833608 GCA_028533165.1 Leontopithecus rosalia | reverse complement strand
AGGTACACACGTGGCAGTGTGTTTTGCTGCCTTCTGCCCCTTCACCCATATTTGGCATTTCTCCCCATGCCATCCCTCCCCCGCTCCCCCCCCCCGCTGTCCCTCCCCTATTTCCCCCAATAGACCTCAGTGTGTGGTACTCCCTTCCCTGTGTCCATGTGTTCTCATTGTTCATCACCCGCCTATGAGTGAGTATATATGGTGTTTCCTTTTCTGTTCTTGTGTCAATTTGCTGAGAATGATGTTCTCCAGATTCATCTATGTCCCTACAAAGGACACAAAATCTTTTTATACATAATTCAAGATTGAAAGAACACTTGTATACACTCATTTTATAAAAACATTTTAAGATAATTTTAGCATTAAAAGTGACTATTAATCAGTCCTGATACTTATGTTTGAGTTGCAATTATTTTCTTTCTTTTTATTTTTAATCTATCATTGATTTATTATATAATATAAAAATTGACAGGCATTAACTGGACTATAAATAATGAAATTAGTGAAACAAGAATAATTCCCTTACTAGTTCAGAGTTACCCTGATGTAACTGTTACATGAATATCAGAATTTTAAAGCTACTCCAAGGAAAGTTTTATGACAACAAATAACCATATTTATTTATTTAATTTTATTTTTTATTTTATTTATTTTTTTAATTTTTATTGCATTTTAGGTTTTGGGGTACATGTGCAGAACGTGCAAGATAGTTGCATAGGTACACACGTGGCAGTGTGTTTTGCTGCCTTCTGCCCCCTCACCCATATTTGGCATTTCTCCCCATGCCATCCCTCCCCTGCTCCCCCCCCCACTGTCCCTCCCCTATTTCCCCCAATAGACCTCAGTGTGTGGTGCTCCCTTCCCTGTGTCCATGTGTTCTCATTTTTCATCACCCACCTATGAGTGAGTATATACGGTGTTTCCTTTTCTGTTCTTGTGTCAATTTGCTGAGAATGATGTTCTCCAGATTCACCCATGTCCCTACAAAGGACACGAACTCATCATTTTTGATTGCTGCATAATATTCCATGGTGTATATGTGCCACATTTTCCCAGTCCAGTCTATCGTCGATGGGCATTTGGGTTGATTCCAGGTCTTTGCTATTGTAAACAGTGCTGCAATGAACATTCGTGTGCACGTGTCCTTATAGTAGAACAATCTATAGTCCTTTATTCTTTGAATATGAAACGGTTCTTTATAGAAAATTATTTATTTCTTATATGGTAGTAAGGTAAGAACTTGATGAATATATTAAGCCTTCTAGAATTTTATAGTGTTATATGGTAGTGAAGTGACTGATACATGACCTGTGCCTAAATAGTTGTTGCCAGTTTTATGTCATTATTTTTACCGTACAAACATGGTGTAAAATTTGTCAAGATTCATCTTAGGTTACTAGTAAATTTCTAGTTTGCAGACAATTTCATTATGTATATTTTTTCTTTTGTAGCAATGAAGTTATTGAGGATATAGCATTGAATAAGTCACTCAAGATTACAGACACTATAAATGGTATTTGGATCTCACATTTTTTCTGTAACACTCATCTCAAAAGTAAAAGGATATGAACATTTCGATGTGTTGTCCAAGTTGCTTATAAGTTCAACCACAAAATATAAGAATTTCCAACAGATTATCTCAAATAATGTCAGTGGGGTGAGTGTATTTGGAAGAAGGTATTTAGCATTGGAGAATACTATTAGTTCTAAGTCAGCATATCTTAGAGGCACACCTTTGTTCTCCCTGATAACCATCTCCCAGTTTCCCGGGTAACACTTCTGTGAGTTTTACATACTGTACTTTAGAACATTTTCACCTAATGTCTTCCACAGAGAATTTTCAGGTGATGTTGAATATATTCTATGTCTGAAGACATCTTGAAGGAAGTGACATTTGAGCTGAGGTTTGAATAAAGTCAAGGAGAAGACACCTGAAGAGAGAATATTACAGGAAGAGGAAACCGCCAGTGCAAAGGCTTTGAGATAAGGGCATGCTTGGTTGATGGGAGAAATAGCCAGAGGCCAAGATAGCTGGAATTAGTGAATCAGAGTGAGGGCAATGAGTGAGGGCAATAAGTGAGGCAGATGGAGAGCTAGTCTGGGCTAGCCCAAGTCATTGTAGAACTTTGTACAGTTAGAAAAAAAGACCTTGGATTTTTTTCTAAGTGTTATGGGAAGATTCAGAAAGGTATCAAGCAAGGAATAATTATCTTTAATGTCTTAATGGGATTGCTATGGTTGCTCTATGTAGAAACAACCAGAGTACAAGCAGGAAACCATTTAGCATGTTATGCCCACGTTCTAGGGAATGATGATGGCATGGAATGGGATGATCACAGAGGAAGAAACTGGAAGTGGTAGAATGTATGTGCTGCTTTAACAAAACTTCTTTTTTTTTTTTTCTTTTTAATTTTTGTGGGTCCAATGGTAAGCTGGTACAAAGAAGTAGAAATAATGAATTGACCTATTATTTGATAACAAAACTTCTTGATGGACTTAACATAGGATGTGATACGTAGCAAGACACTAAGAACAATGTGCACGCATGTCAGTGCTACTTACTACAACAGGCAAGCCGAAGGGAGAAATGTTTGTAATGATTTTGTTTTAAGAAGCTCACTCAACTGAAAACCTTGGCATATTAGCCTGAAGTTTATGAGTAAAGTTGAGTCTGAAGTAAAATTTTAGTCTTCAGCATAAAGATTGTATTTAAAGCCAATGAAACTGGATGGGGCCATCTAGGGGGTTAATAGAGATAAAGACAAGTTACTAGGAGTAAGCCCCGGGGCCCTTCTGTATTTATACATTAGGGAAGGAAGGACATTCATCACAGGAGGTAGAGAATGGACGGGTATGAGAAAAACTAGGGAAGTGTGGTGCTCCAGAAGCCAACTGACCAACGAGGCAACACAAACACAAGCCAGGAATGTCTAAAATGTTCCCAGGAAGTCAAATAAGATGAAGACAAGGAAAATGAAACATTAGAAGTAATGGGAACAAGAGCTGTTTTAGTAAAGCAGCTGTGATAAAATCCTGGATAGAAATGAGTTCCAGACAGAGCCAGTGAGTATGAAAATAGAATCAGGGAGTGTGGGCAACTGAAGTTCTTCTTTAAAGGAGAGTAGATACATAAGGAGATGATATCAAGAGAATGTTTTGTTAAGATGGAAGAAGCAACAGCACCTTTGTATGCTTACAACAATATCCAATAAAGAGAGAGTACTTGAGAGGGGAATGCCCTTGGCAGATGAGAAGAAATGGGATCTCAGTAAGCGGAGGTGAAATCTTAGTAAAAGTCAGTTTACTTTGTCTGTTGTACAGATGATATATTTTGTGAGGCTGAAGGAACTAATGAGAATGTCTTCATCTGCACGGGAAGTGGGAGAGGATAAGGAGTGGTTCAGGAGAGAATAGAAGATAGGAAATAATTGCTCGAGGAAGTCAGAGGATGGATAGACTAAGGAAATGTATTAGGATTATAAGCAGTAATGAAAGTTAACTCAGATTGGAATGGCCTGCAATAGAAATGACACATCATACACTTGAGCTTAATTTGGATAAACTTCAATAAACAAGTATATTCGGTATAGCATGTGAGGAATCTGGCGGCTGTGATGTCTTAGTGGCAATCATATTTAAGCTTGAGAAAATAGCTACATTAGTTTTTCTAGTAACTTTCTGACTTGGATAACACCAGTCATCACAGGGGGATATAAACCTCAGAATCTTCCTTGCATGAACATAGATTGTCTACTACACCGGTCAGGAGTCTTACAAAGTCAGTTGTGCCTAGAGTAGGACTCCATCTCAAAACAGGAACATAGTATGATTATTTTGACAATTAGGCAAATACACAGTTTCCCAGACTGAATTCACAATAAGAAAAAGGGATGAAGAAGATTATCCTGCACTAAGTGGAAATCCAGATATTCACCTCTATCCCAGCTCACAGGACACTGAATCTAGTGTAGCTTATGTTGTCTCAGACCAGGAATTCTGATTAGGTGGGGCTCCCCAGTGTATCATTCTCTGGGTCACTTTAGGCTCAATATCTGTATGGGATTGGCCTCCAAATGAAAGGCAGAGAGAATGGCAGATAAATGGAGCAGAAGAAGCCAGGATTGAAAAGAGAGTTTTAAGGAAGTTTACAGATTTAAATTGATTCAAAAATGTCTATTTAAAGTATAAAGTTAAGAGGAAAAGTGAAGTGTTTTCAGGACCAGAATTGAATTACAGTGTTTGGTGAGTAATTTGATGCTGTGTCTTCATTTGGCTAAGATTTAAAAAGAAAAAATAAAGAAACATAGCCTTCATCTCCTGACAACTGAAAATATGTATATCCATCTACAAAGATGATTTTTTTGTTGTTGTTGAGCTAAACTAAAGCACAAATTGATCATGTGTGTCCTTGGATAGAGGACATTAAGCAACAGAAGGTACAGTATCTTTATGCACAGTTTTACAATCAGTAAGGAAAGCCTGTACAATTTATTTTTGTAATTAATCCTCCATAAAAGTAGAGTTTGACACTAAATTAAAACTAAACAAAGGCAATTCTGTGAGAAGTGGAGATAAAGTTGTACAGAAACTTTGTTCCCCACGGTCAAGCTCAAAGCAATGTCAGAACATTTCTATGAATGTCAGTCACCTTTCTATTAAGTGAGTAATAAACACATCCATTATAAAACAGCTTTCAAATATCAAGTATCTTAAATGAGTTTTGTACAGATGTTGGAGCTGATTCAATTTCTGTTCAAATCCTCTGGGAGCTACTGAGTACAGATATTTTACACTCTTGATGACATCAAAGCCTGATGTTTTAGATGACTAACAGGATAGAAACTCAACATGATACAGTCATCGTAAGATACCAGTCACGGTGTGACACCCCCAAGGCATGCAAGGTTTCGGCATTGCCATAGCTTTATCACATGCCTTTATTTAGTGTAAGAGTTTTAGGTCCCCCTGATGCCACTCACACCAGTCCCTCAAAGGAGATAATAGAACACATATAATTTCCTATTTCTTTGTTAATAATCGTAGTGCTGAATACTGAGCTCCATATATAGTAGAATTTGATGATAAATTTCAACTCAGTATTTTATGACCTCTTAGATCAACATCATAAAATTGATTCACATTTTGTGAATTTCTCCCAAGAGAGGGTTTTCTATTTATTCTATAGCAAGGAATAAAAATTGAAGGCAAATTTCTTTCCCCCGATATATAATATTCAGTCTTTATCCTGTGTAATTATTCAGTTTTTATCCATAGAATACCCAGTTCCTATTTTAGGGCCATTGAACCCAAATCTTATTAAGGTTATAACTGCATTTATGAAATCTTCTACTATTCTTCTTTTTCCACCACATGATTTTGTGACAAATTAATGATGATTCTAAAAGAAGAAAAAAATTATTCTATCAAAACATTGAACAGATATAGAGTCAGGTTAAGAAATAAGAATTTGGATTTAAAAATCTAGTAGCTTAAAATATAGTCACATTTGAATTGCAAATTATCATGTTTAAAAGTTATTTTGATGAGTGTAGTGTAGTTTTCTCTTCAAAGAAAATGTAGACATAGTTTAGGTTGACTCAGATATTTTAAAGAATTCACAAACAGATACATAATTGATACTTTTTGGAGATCCGGGAATCTGTTAATAGATAATTTTCATTGACTATCTTTAGAGTTAGTATTTGAGTTAAAAGTAAATTCAAATATTTTAGGTACCATTTAAAATATTGCGTATACTGCATGCTTTATTTTTAAAATTGTGAGGGTTTTTTTGTATATTGTGGAATTAATTAGTATTTAATGCTCAATGTGACATAATTTGACTAATTATGGGTATATATGTTTTCATTTAATTTACTATTTAGTTTTGAAAGAAAAACTTTTCTCTCTATTCATTCATCACTACAGTATATATTCTGTTTACTAGGTAAAATGAAGACTGTTTCTTTATAACGGTTTTGAAAATTCATTATTTGGTAATGTGACTGTAAGTTAAAGTTACAATCCTGCCAATGGTTAACCATAGAATCTTATAAAAAAAAGACTTAAACGACTTAACTTTTCTTGGCCTAGAGTTCTTTAATCCAAACATGGTTGAAATTATTTCCAAGAACCTTTAGAGTTTAACATCCTAAAATTCTATAAAATTATCGAGTCATGTCCAAAATTTTTATAAAAAATAGATAAGATGATTATTACAGTTTTATACAGATTATGTTATTAATAGCTGTAATAATAAAGTATAAACATTTATCAGCTGAGATTTGTTTCTTAACTGATGCGTTGACCACTACAAAGTTAGTACTGTATTTTCTCTTAAGATGATTTAATTTTTAAAGTAAACTCTGTCATCCCTTTTAAAACTATATGTGGGAGAGCTTGCTATAATGGGAGATCTGAAATAAGTGTGCCTCCAGGAGATATGTTTACCTTCAGAATGAAATACCTAATCCAAATATCAGATGAAACATTCTTCCACTAGAAAATGACTTGTTTTGAAAAGAACAGTGTCTATAGAAATTAAGACTATCTGATGTAAATACTCAATATAAACAAATTATTAATGACAAAACTAGTTATTTATACTTTCAGAGTCTTTTCACATGTACTTACTCATTTTATCTTCACAGTGTAAGAGCGAGGAAAACAGTGCAGGTATTACCATTCTATTTAACAGATGAGAGTGAGAGTAAGAGGTGAAGTGCATTTTTTCGGGATCTATAAGTAATGCAGATGTATCAGTTACCCCTCCCTTGCCCCAGTCCTCTAGTGTGTCCATGGGCTCTGTGTTTGTGTGAGAGGAAAGGTTAAAAGCAGGAGATTCCATTTTAGTGTCTCTAAAGCTGGGTGATTCACGTGTAGGTCTACAGTAGTCTACAGCTGCTGGTTAATAATGGTAGCTTCATTCACTATCCCCAATGGTAGACTTAAAGGGCTTAAAGGTCTTTCAGTCTCATCTTGCTTAAAAACTTGCAAGAGGGGCTGGGTGTGTTAGCTCATGCCTGTAATCCCAGCACTTTGGAAGGTCAAGGCAGGTGGATCATCTGAGGTCGGGAGTTCGAGACAAGCCTGGCCAATATGGTAAAACCCCATTTCTACTAAAAATACAAAAATTAGCTGGGTGTGGCGGCTGGCGCCTGTAATCCCAGCTGCTTGTGAGGCTGAGGTAGGAGAATCACTTGAACCTGAGAGGCAGAGATTGCAGTGAGCTGGGCCACAGAGTGAGACTTCATCTCAAATAAAAATAAATGAATAAATAAATAAAACTTGCAAGAGCAGCAGCAATCAAACACCTTCTTTTTTTGAGGACAGCTTTCCTGAGAATAAAACTGAGTTCTTTTCTTGAAAGATCAGATTTATATTATACAAAACCTTAAACCAAGTATGTTGACTCTACTCATAATGTTTTCCCTGTTTCTACAAAGGGAGAAGTTCTTGTGATTAAAAGGCAAACATCCCTCTTACCGCTCCATCTCCTCCCAGGAAGAAAGGTGCTCTTCTGAGGCCTTGTTAACTCAAGCATTTCAGCCTCAATCTGGAGGCTGAGTGGAGCTTTTTTGATCACTCATTCCTGGTACATCAGAGAGCAGGGTGGATTCCTTTTTTAGAGCCAGTGGGCATTCTCATGCTAGCTTAGTGTCCCGCATTCCCTCAGCAAGTGCTGCTGCAGCTCTTCTCACAAGTTTCCTAAAATCATGTCATCTTCCCAAGGTGAATGTTAATTTTCTTTCAAAGTCTGTATAGAGTAATATTGTATGGGGAAACCATTTATATATTAATGTTACTTAGACTGTTCTATCTTGGAATGAATCATCCTGACCTCTTTGTTCCAAGGAGCAAATAACAGAGCCTGTTTATAGTACAAGGACAAGCTGTATGTTTATATTAAAAGGAAGAATTTTGAATGAGTCTGAACCACCTAGTTTGGGAAGAGGAGCCACTCTAATACTAATTATTTTGATTCCAAACTTTCTGTTCATTAGGAAAGAAGTTGTATTCCATTCATTCTGATGATTTAAGTACATATGTATATATGAGTATGTTTATACACATACATAAATATAGGTTTCAATCTTCCATGTTAACTCTCAATTTGGTGAGGTTCTTCAGCTTTCATGTTAATAGCTACTGTGGAAGACTTTACCAGTGCTATCCAAACTTTCAGTTTTCTTTTATTTCTTGCTACATACCTCCTTGAAACTATGTGTGTCAAAGTGACTGGCTTTGAGAACACATGGACACAGGGAAGGGAGCACCACACACTGAGGTCTATCGGGGGAAATAGGGGAGGGACAGCGGGGGCGGGGAGCGGGGAGGGATGGCATGGGGAGAAATGCCAAATATGGGTGAGGGGGCAGAAGGCAGCAAAACACACTGTGACGTGTGTACCTATGCAACTATCTTGCATGTTCTGCACATGTACCCCAAAACCTAAAATGCAATAAAAATTAAAAAAACAAAAAACAAAAAACAAAGTGACTGGCTTTGGGCAATGAAATGTGAATGAAACACTTGTGGACAGAAGCACATAAAAAGTTGTGCAGTTTCCTCATTCACTTTCACTTGACATGATAAACCATAAAACCTTGTACTGTAAGGGTGTCATTATTATGATATTCCTGTTGCCAAACCTGTGCTGAACATAAAGAATGTGTGAGAAATAAGCCTTTGTAATTTTAAGGATGAGATTTTGAGGTTTTATAAACCCAACATAACTTAGCCTATTCAGATCATTATAGCAAACACATTTATCTCTGAATTTATTAAACTTTCTTGTCTTTAGAACCACAATCCCTTCAAATTCTATTTCATTCAATTGAGATATGGCTTACTGCAAGCCGAGTGTGTTTATTTTTGTATATATAAATCCTGCCACATATGGTAACATTTCTATTTTACTTTCCTCTGAATGTTTTAAATGTGTCATGCATTTCTAACCTAGTGACACAATTTTAATATTGCTACAAAGGTTTTTCTATAAATGATTTAAAAATATTTGAGTGTACAATAGAAAAGTAACATATAGGCGAAAATCATAAGATGTGTTAAGTATATATACAGTAGAAACAAAGAGCTTGTAAGATATAGATAGAAGCCATAAGATGCAAAGTAAAGAAAAGAGAGGTAGTCAGCAGAGTATAAGTTGAACACAGCTATAAAAAGAGACATTAAGACACCAGTCATGATACACTGAATATATATGAAATACATACTACACATACGAATCAAGAAGCACTAAATATATATAAGCCATTAAGTGTTTCTAAAGTTTTCAGTATTCTACTCAAGAAATACAAATAAAATGTATAGCTTCTTGTAAGGCTAATGGTTGGGTACAGTAATTGATCTCTCACTTGCCTGCGGTAAAGCAATTGTATATGCTGGACTCAGGTCTCCTGTGCTATTGGGGTTATTTACTCAAACATCAACTCTGGTGCTTGCAGCCATACCATTAGTAAGACAGTATGGTCCAGAAGAGAAAGAGGGCAATGGAGGTGGAGATGGAGATGGAGAGAAAGATGGAGCGACAGAGGAAAAATATGAATATGAGCATTGCACAATCTGGAAGTTACGTAGTATGGTTTTCCACTCCACTCACACACTTTCTCAAGTGTGCCATCTATGTCATTTTTTCCCTTTGTATCTCACTGTACATTTCAAATATAAATCAATTAATTGAATATCTTAGTTTGCTCTGTGAGGCTTTTTGCTCTGTGGCCTTTGGGACTTTGCCTGCTGGTGTATTTGGAGGATATTATTGTATAAAAGTATTTACCTTATGACAGGTTTCTTCATAATAGGAAATGTTTGAAAGCAGGGCTAATGACCATAACAGAACTAGTTGTGCTGTTATATTTGATGATTATTAATCCTGCTACCCAGGCTGTGAAATGTACAATCAAGAAAGTTCTTTCTTTCTGCACAGTTAGCCAGTTTTTTCAATACCATTTATTAAACAGAGAATCCTTACCCCATTTCTTGTTTTTGTCAAGTTTGTCAAAGATCAGATGGTTGTAGGTGTGTGGCTTTACTTTCAAGGCCTCAGTTCTGTTCTGTTGGTCTATATCTCTGTTTTGGTACTAGTATCATGCTGTTTTGATTACTGTAGCCTTGTACTATAGTTTGAAGTCAGGTAGCATGATTCCTCCAGCTTTGTTCTTTTTGCTTAGGATTGTCTTTGTTATACATGTTCTTTTTTGGTTCCATATGAAGTTTAAGGTAGATTTTTCAGTTCTGTGAAGAAGGTCAATGGTTGCTTGATGTGGATAGCAATGAATCTATAAATTACTTTGGGCAGTATGGCCATTTTTACAATATTTATTCTTCCTAACCATGGGCATGGAATGTTTTTCCATCTGTTTGTGTTGTCTCTTATTTCGTTGAGCAGTGGTTTGTAGTTTTCTTTGAAGAGGTCCTTCACGTCCTTTGTTAGTTGTATTCCTAGGTATTTTATTCTTTTGTTGCAATTGGAAATGACAGCTAGTTCTTGATTTGGCTCTTTGTTTGTCTGTTATTGGTATATAGGGATGCTTGTGATTTTTGCATATTGATTTTGTATTGTGAGAATTTGCTGAATGTGCTTAACAGCTTAAGGAGATTTTGGGCTGAGATGATAGGGTCTTCTAAATACACAATTATGTCATCTGCAAATAGAGACAATTTGACTTCCTCCTTTCCTAATTTAATACATTTTATATCTCTTTCTTATCTGATTGTTCTGCCTAGAACTTCAAATACTATGTTGAATAGGAATGGTGAGAGAAGGAACCCTTGTCTAGTGCCAGTTTTCAAAGGGAATGCTTCTATTTTTTGCCCATCCAGTATGTCATTTTATGACACCAACATAATCCTGATACCAAAACCCAGGAGAAACTCCACTACAAAAGAAAGCTTCAGGCCAATATCCATGATGAACCTTGCTGCAAAAATCTTCATTAAAATACTGGCAAACTGAAGGCAACAGCACATCAAAAAGCTTATTCATCACAATCAAGTAGGCTTCATCCCAGGGATGCAAGGCTGGTTCAACATATGCAAATCTACAAACATAATCCATCACATAAACAGAACCAAAGATGAAAACCACATGATTATCTCAATAAATGCAGAGAAGACCTTTGAAAAAATTCAACAGCCCTTTATGCTAAAAACCCACAATAATCTAGGATTTGATGGAATGTATTACAAAATAATAATTTTTATTATAAACCTACAGCCACTGTCATATTGAATGGGCAAAAACTGGAAGCATTCTCTTTGAAATCTGGCATTAGACAAGGATGTCCTCTCTTACCACTCCTATTCAATATAGTATTGGAAGTTCTAGCCAGAGCAATCAGGCAAGAAAAAGAAATAAAGGGTATTCAATTAGGAAAGGAGGAAGTCAAATTGTCTCTATTTGCAGATGACATAATTGTATATTTAGAAGAGCCCATCATCTCAGCCCAAAATCTCTCGAAACTGATAAGCAACTTCAGCAAAGTCTCAGGATACAAAATTAATGTGCAGAAATCACAAGCATTCCTGTACCAATAATGGAAAAGCAGAGAGCCAAATCAAGAGTGAACTCCCATTCACAATTGCTACAAAAAGAATAAAATACCTAGAAATACAACTAATAGAGGATGTAAAGGACCTCTTTAAGGAGAACTATAAACCACTGCTCAAGGAAATAAGAGACAACACAAACAGATGGAAAAACATTCCATGCTCGTGGTTAGGAAGAATCAATATTGTGAAAATGGCCGTACTGCCCAAAGTAATTTATAGATTCATTGCTATTCCCATCAAGCTACCAATGACCATCACCAAAGAACTGGAAGAAACCACTTTAAACTTCATATGGAACCAAAAGAGAGACCGCATAGTCAAGACAACCCTAAGAACAAAAAAACAAAGCTGGAGGCATCACGCTACCTACTTCAAACTATACTACAAAGCTACAGTAATCAAAACAGCATGATACTGGTACCAAAACAGAGATATAGACCAATGGAACAGAACAGAGGCCTCAGAATCAACACCACACATCGACAACCATCTGATTTTTGACAAACATGACAGAAACAAGCAATGGGGAAAGGATTCCCTGTTTAATAAATGGTGTCAAGAAAGCTGGCTAGCAATGTGCAGAAAGCAGAAACTGGACCCCTTCCTGACACATAATACTAAAATTAACTCCAGATGGATTAAAGATCTGAACATAAGACCTAACACTACAAAAGCCCTGGAAGAAAACCTGGGTGAAACCATTCACTACATAAGCATAGGCAAGGACTTCATGACGAAAACACCAAAAGCAATGGCAACAAAAGACAAAATAGACAAATGGGATCTAATTAAACTTCAGAGCTTCTGTACAGCAAAAGAAACAATCATTAGCTCTAACAGGCAACCAAGAGAATGGGGAAAATTTCTGCAATCTACCCATCTGACAAAGGTCTCATACCCAGAATCTACAAATAATTAAAACAGATTTACAAAAAATAAACAAACCCATTCAAAAGTGGGCAAAAAAAACATGAACAGACACTTTTCAAAATAAGACATATACGAGGCCAACAAACATATGAAAAAATGCTCATCACTGGTCATTAGAGAAATCAAATCAAAATTACATTTAGATACCATCTCATGCCAGTTAGAACAGTGATCATTAAAAAATCTGGAGACAACATATGCTGGAGAGAATGTGGAGAAATAGAAACAGTTTTACACTGTTGGTGGGAGTGTAAATTAGTTCAACCATTATGGAAGACAGTGTGTTGAATTCCTTCATTACTGGTATATACCCAAAGGATTATAAATCATTCTATCATAAAGACCTATGCACACCTAGGTTCGTTATGGCCCTGTTTACAATAGCAAAGACTTGCAGCCAACCCAAATGTCCATCAATGATAGATTGGATAAAGAAAATGTGGCACATATACACCACAGAATACTACAAAGTGCTAAAAAAATGATGAGTTTATGTCCTTTGTGGGGACATGGATGAATCTGGAAACCATCTTTCTCAGTAAATTGACAGAACAGAAAATCAAACATGGCATGTTCTCCCTCATAGATGGTTGTTGAAAAAGGAGAACATGTGGACACAGGAACAGGACCATCATACACTAGGGCCTGTTGCGGGGGGTCAGGGAACAGACAGCAGGGGAAGGGGAGGGTGTTGAGGAATAATGTGGGGAGAAATACCAGATATAGGTGATGGGTGGATGGAGGCAGCAAACCACTTTGCCATGTATGTACCAGGCAACAATCCTGCATGATCTCCACATGTACTCCAGAACCTAAAGTACAGTAAAAAATAAAAAGAGAAAGTTAAAAAAGAAGAGAACAAAAAGAGAAAGTGCTGCTTCTTCAAGTTTTAGAGATTTATCTCTATGATCAGTACTTTTTCTGTGGTAAGACTGTACCTGGAACAGAAGTATCTACTTATTTTTGGCATTTTCTCCCAGACATAGTTTGATATAGCTCAAAAATTATCATTTTTATCTCCTTATTCCAATTTGATGAGAACATTTTCACATTTCAGCACAGTCAAAAAATGGGTAAATGAACATAGACAAAGGTCAGTGTACAAAAGAGATCTGTGGCAAGGGAAAAAGAAGATGGCATAGTAGGAGCAACTCAGGATTGCAGCTCTCAGTGAAGGCGCAGAGGGTGAGTGCAAGCTGCATTTCCAGACGGATCTTTATTGCCCACAGAATGGGGAAATTCCCAGGTATAGGAGAGACACGGGATGCCAGCGCAGCTGTTTTGGCTGGTGCGGCAGTTTTGGTCGGGGCCGCAGCGCAGTGGCACTCCACATAAAATGCACCAGTCTGGGTGCCCTGTTAAACTGACAATCTGAGATTTGGGAGGGCAGATTAGCAAATCCATCTGATTCAACAGGACTTGGACAGTGAGCCAGACCAGGAGATTCCCGGGAAGTGACGTTTGAGCCAGCACAGAGGGTTGCTGCATGGGAAATCATACAGATACTGGTGCCCTATCAGAAGGTGACTGAAACAGCTGGGAGAGAGTCAACTGTTCAACTTAAAAAAAAAAAGGGCTCTGAGGCAGGGAGCAAGGTGATCAGGCTCAGCAGGTTCCATCCCCACAGGGACAAACAAAATGGCAATTCAAAACGCTCGGGGTTGAGAGTTTCACTGCGGGCACAGCTGAACCCAGGACATTGCAGCTCGGTGGGGGAGGGGTGTCCACCATTACTGAGGCATTCCAACCCTACTGAGGTACACTCCCATTGCTGATGCAGCCTGCTGTTGCTGAGGCAACCCACCATAACAGAGAGACTCCGCCAATACAGAGGCGGGCCACCAACACCACAGCAGTTTTAACCACAGCCATATAAACATGACTACAGGGAATTATGCTCGGCAACAGGGTGGAGCCCATGGCGAAAGGGTGGAGCCCACGAGAGCAGGGTGGAGCCCATGGCAACAGGGTGGACCCCACGGCAGCAGGGCAGAGCCTCAGCAGCCAAATAATGACTAGACTGCCATCTAGCTGGGCAGGACAGTTCAACGGATATTCAAAAAGAAACCCCTAACTCCCCAAGACAGAGCATCTGAGGAAAAAAAAGCGGTTTTATGAGTTCTGCTGCAGTAGACTTAAATGTACCTGCCTAATAGCCCTGAATGAAAAATGGAGGTCACCGCTCAGCACTTGAGCCCCTATAAAGTACAGACCATCTCCTCAAGCAGCTCCCTGACCCCTGTATATCCAAAGAGTCTCCTCAAAAAGGACTGATCAGGCTGACATTTGGTGGGCATCATTCTGGGACAAAGATAACAGAAGAAGAAACTGGTAGCATCACTCACTGTTCTGCAGCTGCTACAGGTGTACCCCAGACAAGCAGGGCCTGGAATGGACCTCAGCAGTCATACAGCAGAGGGGCAAGACTGTTAGAAGGAAAACTAAGTAACAGAAATATGTCATCATCAACAATCTGGGCGTCCATTCAGAGACCCAATTGAAAAGTCAGCAACTATTCAGATGACAGGTGGATAAACCCACAAAGATGGGAAGAAACCAGTGCAAAAAGGAGTAAAACACCAGAAACTAAAACACCTCACCTCCTACAAAGGACCAAAACTCCTCACCAACAATGGAGCAAAGCTGGACCGAGAATGAGTGTGATGAAATGACAGAATCAGACTTCAGAAGGTGGGTAATGAGAAACTTCCATGAGCTAAAAGAACATATTCTAAATCAGTGCAAAGAAACTAAGAATCTTGAAAAAAGATTTGAAAAATGATTCGAGGAAATGAAAACAAGAATGGACAACTTAGAGAGGAATATGAATGAATTGAAGGAGCTGAAAAACACAACACTAGAACTTTGCAAAGCATGCACAAGTTTCAACAGCTGAATTGACCAAGCAGAAGAAAGAATATCAGAAGTTGAAGATCAACTCAATGAAATAAAATGATAAACCAAGATGAGAGAAAAAAGTGCAAAAAGGAATGAACAAAGTCTCCAAGAAATGTGGGACTATGTGAAGAGACCTAAACTACATTTGATAGGTGTACCAGAATGTGATGAAGAGAATGAATCCAAGCTGGAAAATACTCTTCAGAATATTAACCAGGAAAATTTCCCCAACCTAGCAAGGCAGGTCAATATTCAACTCCAGGATATACAGAGAACACCACAAAGACATTCCACAAGAAGAGCAACCCCAAGGGACATAATCATCAGATTCACCAGGGTTGAAATGAAGGAGAAAATACTAAGGGCAGCCAGAGAGAAAGGTCAGGTCACCCACAAAGGGAACCCCATCAGACTCACAGCAGATCTCTCGGCAGAAACCCTACAAGCCAGAAGAGACTGGGGGCCAATATTCAACATCCTTAAAGAAAAGAACTTGCGGGCCAGGTGCGGAGGCTCAAGCCTGTAATCCCAGCACTTTGGGAGGCCGAGGCGGGTGGATCACGAGGTCAAGAGATTGAGACCATCCTGGTCAACATGGTGAAACCCCGTCTCTACTCAAAATATAAAAAATTAGCTGGGCATGGTGGCGCGTGCCTGTAATCCCAGCTACTCAGGAGGCTGAGGCAGGAGAATTGCCTGAATCCAGGAGGCGGAGGTTGTGGTGAGCTGAGATTGTGCCATTGCACTCCAGCCTGGGTAACAAGAGCAAAACTCCATCTCAAAAAAAGAAAAGAAAAAAAGAAAAGAACTTGCAACCCAGATTTTCATATCCAGCCAAACTGAGCTTCATAATTGAAGGAAAAATAAAATCCTTGGCAAACAAGAAAGTACTCAGAGAGTTTGTCACCACCAGGCCTACTTTACAAGAGCTCGTGAAAGAGGCACTACACATAGAAAGGAACAACCAGCACCAGCCATTCCAAAACCATACCAAATGCTAAAGAGCATCAACAAAATGAAGAATCTGCATCAACTAACAGGCAAAACAGCCAGCTAGCATCAAAATGGCAGTATCAAATTAACACATAACAATATTAACCCTAAATGTAAATGGGCTAAAGACACCAATCAAAAGACACAGACTGGCAAATTGAATAAAAAACCAAAACCCATTCGTTTGCTGTATCCAGGAAACCCATCTCACAGGCAAGGATACACAAAGGCTTAATATAAAGAGATGGAGGAAGATTTACCAAGCAAATGGAGAACAAAAAAATGCAGGAGTTGCAATTCTCGTTTCTGATAAAGTAGACTTTAAAGCAACAAAGATCAAAAGAGACAAAGAAGGTCATTACATAATGCTAAAAGGATCAATACAACAAGAAGAACTAATAGTCCTAAATATATATGGACCCAATACAGGAGCACCCAGATATATAAGGCAAGTTCTTAATGACTTACAAAGAGACCTAGACTCCCACACAATAATAGTGGGAGACTTTAACACTCCACTGTCAATATTAGACAGATCAACCAGACAGAAAATTAACAAGGATATCCAGGGCTTGAACTCAAACCTGGAACAAGCAAACCTGATAGACATTTACAGAACTCTCCACCCCAAATCCACAGAATAAACATTCTTATCAGCACCACATCACACCTACTCTAAAGTTGATCATATAATTGAAAGTAAAGCACTTCTCAGCAAATGCAAAACAACTGAAATCATAACAAACAGTCTCTCAGACCATAGTGCAATAAAGTTAGAACTCAGAATTCAGAAACTAACTAAGAACCAAACAGCTTCATGGAAACTGAACAACTGGCTCTTGAATGTTGATTGGATAAACAAAGAAATGAAGGCAGAAATAAAGTTCTTCGAAACCAATGAGAATGAAGACACAACATACCAGAATCTCTGGGACACATTTAAAGTGGTCTCTAGAGGAAAATATATAGCAATAAGTGCCCATATGACAAGAGTGGAGAGATCCAAAATTGACACCCTATCATCAAAATTGAAAGTGCTAGAGAAGCAAGATAAAAAAAACTCAAAACCTAGCAGAAGACAAGAAATAACTAAGATCAGAGCAGAACTGAAGGAGAGAGAGACACGAAAAACCCTTCAAATCAATAAATCCAAGAGCTGATTTTTTGAAAAGATCAGCAAAATAGCCAGACTGATAAAAAAGAAAAGAGAGAACAACCAAATAGATGCAATAAAAAATGATAAAGGGGAAATCACCACAGATCCCACAGAAATTCAAACCATCATCAGAGAATATTACAAACAACTCTATGCAAATAAACTAGCAAACCTGGAAGAAATGGATAAATTCCTGGACACCTGTGTCCTCCCAAGCCTAAACCAGGAGGAAGTCAAATGGACTTCCTCAAAGTCATGTCAAATGGACATGAATAGACCAATAACAAGGTCTGAAGTCGAGGCAGAAATTAAGAGCCTACCGCACAAAAAAAGCCCAAGACCAGATGGGTTCACAGCAGAATTCTACCAGACACACAAATAGGAGCTGGTACCATTCCTCCTGAAACTATTCCAAATAATCCAAAAAGAAGGAATCCTTCCCAAATCATTTTATGAGGCCAACATCATCCTGATACCAAAACCTGGCAGAGACTCAACAAGAAAAGAAAACTTCAGGCCAATATCCATGATGAACATAGATGCAAAAATCTTCAATAAAATAAAGGCAAGCCAATTGCAACAGCACATAAAAAACCTTATTTATCTCATGATGGAACACTTGAATTGCTATATATTTTCCTCTAGATTCCTCAAGTAGGATTCATCCCGGGGGATGCAAGGATGGTTCAACATACGCAAGTCTATAAACATAATTCACCACATAAAGAGAACCAAAAACAAAAACCACATGATTATCTCAATTGACGCAGAAAAGGCATTTGACAAAATTCAACAGCCCTTTATGCTAAAAACCCTCAATAAACTCGGTATTGATGGAACGTATCTCAAAATAATAAAAGCTATTTATGACAAACCAACAGCCAATATCATACTGAATGGGCAAAAACTGGAAGCATTCCCTTTGAAACCCAGCACTAGACAAGGATGCCCTCTCTCACCACTCCTATTCAATATAGTACTGGAAGTTCTAGCCAGAGCAATCAGGCAAGAAAAAGAAATGAAGGGTATTCAAATAGGAAAGTTGGCAGCTAAATTGTCTCTATTTGCAGATGACATGATAGTATACCTAGAAGACCCCATTGCCTGAGCCCCAAAACTCCTGAAACTGATAAGCAACTTCAGCAAAGTCTCAGGATATAAAATCAATGTGAAAAAATCACAAGCATTCCTATACACCAATAACAGACTGAAAGAGAGCCAAATCAAGAACGAACTGCCATTCACAATTGCTACAAAAAGAATGAAATACCTAGGAATACAACTTA